>ML660774.1:27827054-27841661 GCA_007570785.1 Antilocapra americana | reverse complement strand
TCAGGCCGGGCTCGGTCTGCCCCTTGTCCCCGCGGGCCGGGCTCAGTCTGCCCCTTGTCCCCGCAGGCCGGGCCCTGTCCATGACGCACGGCACTACCAAGTCACCCGTGTCCAACGGGACCTTCGGCTTCGACGGCACGGCGCGGGCCGAGGGCCACGTGTACCACACGGTGCACAAGGACTCGGGGCTCTACAAGGACCTGCTGCACCGCATCCGCGACGAGCGGCCGGCCGACGGCGCCCCGCGGCAGCTGCGGCGCAACAACAGCTACACGTGCTACACGGCGGCCATCTGCGGGCTGCCCGGCCTGGCCACGCGCCGCGGCGACGCGCCCGCGCCCGAGGACAGCGAGAAGCTGGTGGCCGACGCCGTGGCCTACTCGCGCCGCCGGCTGCGCTACGACAGCTACTCCAGCTACTGCAACGCCGTGGCCGAGGCGGAGATCGAGGCCGAGGAGGGTGGCGTGGAGGTCCGGCTGGCGCCGCCGCTGGCAGAGCCCGAGCCGCCGCGCGACGACCCGGCGGACGAGGAGAAGGAGGAGAAGGACTCGGCCGAGGTGCACCTGCTCTTCCACTTCCTGCAGGTTCTCACCGCCTGCTTCGGCTCCTTCGCGCACGGCGGAAATGACGTCAGGTCAGAACCGGGGCGGGGCGGGGCAGGGCGGGGGCGTGGCCGTGATGGGGAGGGGCCAGTGCGGGTGGGGCGGAGCCAGGGTGTGGTGGGGCGGGGCATGGTGAGGCAGGGGGCCAGGTGGAAGGGGAGGGGCCATGGGGGTGTGGTCTGGGGGAGGGGAGGGGCCAGTGTGGGAAGGGCGGGGGGCCAGGGCGGGGCCAGGTGGGAGGGGAGGGGCCATGGGGCGGGGCCGGGGCGGGTGGGGCGGGGCCGGGGCGGGTGGGGCGGGGCCGGGGCGGGTGGGGCGGGGCCGGGGCGAGGCGGGGCACTGCAGATATTTGGCCCACCCTGAAACCACACGGGTTGCAACCACCAGGGGTCTGCCACCAGCAGGTTTTGCCAAGTGCAGCACCTGCATCTTCATGGTGCAGATATTTGAGTGAACCAGATGCAGGAGAATTGGCCTGGGGTCAGAAACCACAACAGGTGGAATCAGTAGAACCGGGCTTGGAACCCTGGTTCTGCCCAAGCTGCTTGGGGTCACCTAGGCGTCACCGTCTTCTTTTATTGGGGGCACCAGGGTGTGTCCTCTCTTAATAATTTTTACTCCCCTCCCCCACCAGCCCACTTCCTCCTCCTCATCACAGATTCTTTCTGGAAAGCCTGGTACCAGCAACATGTTATGAATTGGGTCCCTTTCCTTTAGAACTAAGTTCCAGTTATGGAGACAAGAAAGGCATACTCCGGGGAAAGTAACAGAACACCCCCAAACAGCATTTCACGGCCGAGGAAGTCTACGCGGCAGCCGCTGCAGGTGACCAGAGTGTAGAGCAGCTGTTTGTGGTTTGGAGGCTGATTTTCAGGCTTTTGAGCAGGGATGTAGTCTGATGAAAGCAAGGTTTTAGAAGTAACAGTGCAGCAGTGAAGAGGGGGCTTCTGTTATTCAACAAGTGGGTATTAAGTTTGCACCAGGCCTCAGACCTGAACCACTTGTAACTTACTCCAGCCCTCCTCACAACAGTCCTTTGTAGTCCTAAGTGAAAGAGAGTGAAAGTGTTAGTCACTCAGTCGTGTCTGAAGCTTTGTGACCTCATGGAGTGTAGCCCGCCAGGCTTCTCTGTGCAGAGAATTCTCCAGGCCAGAATACTGGAATGGGTAGCCATTTTCTTTTTCCTAGGGATCTTCCTGACCCAGGGATCGAACCTGGGTCTCCCACATTGCAGGCAGATTCTTCAGTGTCTGAGCCACAAGGAAGCCTGCAGTTCTGAGTGATACCCCTCAGAGACCAGGAATCTGAAGCTCAGATATGTGACTTTTGCCTGGGGCCATTCAGTTAGAGAGAAGCCGATGCTGGAAGCCAGCTCTTTGTTACTCGGCCTCCAGAGTGTGGAGGGTGGGCTGGGAACCACAGGGGTCATTCAAAGCCTGTAGGGAGCTTGGGAGTTATCACTACATCCTAACAGCAAGCAAAAACCAAGTAGACTGAAAAGTCAACAACTCTTCTTGGAGCTCAAAGGGAGAGGAAAACACAGGACAAACCACTGCCCCCAAGGTCGGAGAGTCAGAGATGCAGGGGGTCCTGGGGGAGGCACTCAGGAGTGGAGGCTGTGGTGAGAACCGTGGAATCCTGGACTGGAGCAATGGGCCCTGGAGGCTCAGGGGGGACAAGTAGATAGTTAAGGCTCCAGGGGACCCAGGGTAGGGCGACCCCACTATCCAGGAGCCCTACCAGATCCTAACAGTGAGTATCAGGGAAAAGGAATCCCTTCTGCTCCAGGGGTAAGGAAAGCAGCCACTAGACAGAACAGAGACCGTGTGCTTAGCCAGGCTGCGCTCAGGAGAAACCGGGTCACCAGAGCCCAGCCTGCAGGGAACTACTGCAGACTAACTGACCTGGAAGGGGAAATACACTCCAGACTGCCCTGGCCTTCCCCTAGGGAGAAAAGAACCTCCCTAACTCCAGCCATCCTGTCTCACATAAGGAGGGGGAAAATATTGAGAAACACTTGCCAAGTTCACAGCCCAGAGGCACAGTCTCAGTGAGAGACCAAGACCTCATCAAAGGGGCCATCAAAGGACCCACAGAAGGCTTCTCCATCCCCAGACCCACCACATCACTAACAGCCTATTGACAGCAGTTCCTTCTACCCAAGACATCGCATCTGGATATCAAGAAAAATTTCTACGGCACACCAAAAGGCAAAAAACACAACTGGAAGAGACCGAGCAAACGGCAGAACCGATATGGCAGAGATGTTAGAATTATCAGACCAGGAAATTTAAAATAACTATGATTCATTTATATGCTGAGGTATCTGATGGACAAAATAGGCATCCATTAGATGGACAGGTAAGCAGAGAGATGAGAATCCTAAGAACAAACGAAAAAGAAATACTGGAGATCAAAAACACTGTAATAGAAATTAAGAACTCAGGGGGCTTTCCTGGTGGCTCAGTTGTTTAGAATCCACCTGCCAATGCAGGAGACATGGGTTTGATCCCTGGTGCAGGAAGATCTCACATGCCATGAAGCAACTGAGCCCGTTTGCCGTAACTGTTGAGCCTGAGAGCTGCCACTACTGTGCCCATGCTCTGGGTCTCGCCCCCGAAAAGAGAAGCCGCCACAGTAAGAAGCCTGTGCTTTGCAACTGGAGAGTAGTAGCCCCTGCTGGCCACAACTAGAGAAAACGCCTTCATAGCAACCAAGACCCAGCACAGCCGAGAATAAGTAAATAAAATTGTCTTTTAAAAAAATGATGAATGCCTTTGGCGGGTTTATTAATAGACTGGACAAGCTAAGGAAAGAATCTCTTAGCTTGAGTGTATGTCCATATAATGTCAAAAAGCAAAGAGAACAAAGATTGAAGAAATACAGAACAGAACATTGAAGAACACTGGGAACTACAAAAGGCATTGATAATGAGAAGACCAGCAGGAGAAGACGGAAAGAAAGGAACGGATAAGATAACTGACTGAGTCACAGCAGTGACAGAATTTCTGTAAGCTAATGTCAGACAACAAACCACAGATCTAGGAAGCTCACAGAACACCAGGCAGGACAGATACTCAAAAAGTGCGCGCTGGCATATCAGCCTTAAACTTCAAAAAATATAGGGGAACAAAGGTGAAAATTACGTCTGACTTACCCTCAACCCTGCAATCAAGAGGAGAGTGGAGTGAAATAGTTTAAGTGTTAAGGGAAAAGCCCACGAACTCAGATTTGTGCACCCTGTGAAGTTCTTTAAAAGTGATCTGAAGTCGTCAAGAGAAATAAAGACCTTCTCAGACAAAGAAAAAATGAGGGAATTTGTGAAAAGCCGGCCTGCCTTGTGGGAAATGTTCAAAGGAATTCTTTAGATAGAAGGAAAATAACGTGTGTCAGAAACTCAGATCTACATAAAATTAGGAAGAACATCAAAGAAAGGCTAAGTGAAGGTAAAAAAAAACAACTAATTTTTCTTCTTCTTAGTTGATCGAACAGATAAGACTTGTTTCAGAACAATAAAACCAACAATGTAGTCAATTATATGTTTATGTATATGTTATATATATACATATTAAGTTTAATATATAAAAACATCAACAAATTAAAAACTAGAGATGACACAGTGTCTGCACTGAGGCCATAATTGAATTAAACCAATGTGTGTGTGTGTGCACACGAATGTATGCTTGTGTTACGTGAATGAGTGATAGCAATGAACAAGGGATGGGAGGGTGGAATTAGGGTTACTTTCTTATTTTAAGTTACCTACACTTAACGTACATGCTTTGTATGGTAAAGAATCTGCCTGCAGTGTTGGAGACCTGGGTTTGATCCCTGGATCGGGAAGATCCCCTGGAGAAGGGAATGGCAACCTACTCCAGTATTCTTGCCTGAAGAATTCCAGGGACAGAGGAGCCTGGCAGGCTATAGTCCACGGGGTGGCAAAGAGTCGGACACAACTGAGCGACTGACACTTGCACACTTTCACACTACCAGTAAAGCAGTATAATGTTATTGCAAAGGGGATTTGGATTAACCCTAGGTATATATGGCAAGCTCTAGGGCAACCATTTTAGAAAACTGGCAAAAAAAAAAAAAGTATAGCCAATATGCTAAAAAGGGAGAGAAAATGGAATCATATGGAATGCTCAGCTGAAACAACAGAAGAGGGGAAAAAAGGCAGATGATAGAAATAGGAGCAAAGAACAAGGATGGCAGATAGAAAGCACTAACTGGTGTGATGGATGCTAATCCAGCCAGACCAGTAATCAGTTTGAATTTCAGTGATCCACATGCACCAATTAAAAGACAAGAGATTATCAGGATGGATCAGAAACACAGCTTGACTTGCTGTTGTCTCCCAGAAACCCACTTTAAATGTAAAAATACTTAGGTTAAAAGTGAATGGGATTAAGAAAAAGAAAAAAAAGTTAAATGGAAGAAGGAAAGTATAGCATGCCAACACTAAAAGAAAGCAGGAGGAACTGTGTTGATTTCAAGACAGAGGAGACGTGGACAGATCAGCAGCAGAAATCAGTAAGGACATAGCTGAGTGAAACAGATATCAGCCATCAACGAACTGTGTATGAATCAGTAACAAAGATAACTGGAAAATCCCCAAATACATGGAGATTAAACAACACACTTCTAAATAACATATGAAATGAAGAAATACCAAGAGAAGTGTTAAAATATGTTTAACTAAATGAAATTGAAAATACATCAAAATTTGTGGGAAGCAGCAAAAACAATGCTTAGGAGAAAGTTGATAGCATTTAACTCATATATTAGGAAAGAAGAAAGATATAAAATCAATAATTCAAGTTTCCAGCCTAGGAAATGAAGAGCAAATTATTAATTAATCCAAAGTAAACAGAAGTAAAGAAATAATAATTAGAGCTAAATAAATGAAACTAAAATCAGGAAATGAATGGAGAAAAATCAATGAAACTAAAAGCTGGATCTTTGAAAATATTAATGATATTTATAGGCTTCTAGCCAGGCTAACTAAGAGAAAAGGAGAACAAAAATTGCTAATACCAGAAATGGAAGAGTAGACATCACTATAGATCTTATGGACAGTAAAATAAGTTAATAATACTATAAAAGCAATACTATGAATAATTTTATGTTCACCAATTTGATAAGCTAGATAAAATGGACCAATTCTTGAAAGACAGAACCTGCCCAAACTCACACAAGAAGAAACAGAATATCGGATAGGCCAGTATCTATTAAGAAAATTAAGTCAGTAATTAACAATCTTTCAAATCAGAAAGCACCAGGCCCAGATGGGTTTACTGGTGAATTCTACCAAGCTTCTAAGAAAGAAATTATACTTGTTTACAATCTCTTTCAGAGGACAGAAGCAAAAGGAATACTTCCTAACTCATTCTGTTAGGCCAGCATTAACCTAATACCACAGCCAGACAAAGTCCTTATGAGAAAGCTATAGACCAGCATTTCTCGTCAAAGTGAAGTCGGTCAGTTGTGTCCAACTCTTTGTGGCCCCATGGACTGTAGACTACCACGCCCCTCTGTTTGTGGGATTTTCCAGGCAAGAATACTGGAGTGTGTCGCCTTTCCCTTCTCCAGAGGAGACTGAACCCAGATCTCCTGCATTGTAGGCAGACTCTTTACCATCTGAGCCACCAGGGGCTCCTGAGTATACGCTAATGATGGGTATGTGTCAGTTTGTCTAAACCCATAGAACATATAACACCCAGAGTGGACCCTAAACTATGGACTTTGAATGATTCTGATGTGTCCCTGTGGGTTCTTCAGTTGTAACTGATATTCCACTCTGGTGGGGATGTTGTTGGTGGGGAGACTTAAAGTCTTAAATAAAGTCTTAATTAAAAAAAAAAGCTGTGGAAGCCTCCCCCCCAAAATAAGACAGTGTGTGCTACTCAAGAGCCTGAGTGATAATCGTGGGTCTTGGGGAGGGGTGAGCACCTGAGTGAATCCTAAATTTACATCCTAGTTCTGCTTCCTGCTAGTGACATGATTTTAGTGTCAAGTTTTCTCATCAGTAAAATAGGAAACCAATGCCTACTTTGCAGGGTTGGGCTGAGAAAGATATATATGGTTTGTGGTTCCTTTGTGGGGAGGCTGACATGGGTGCCCCACACTGGTAGTTGATGTTAGTAGCGGTGTTGGCGATGATAATGGAAAGAAACAGAGAAAGAAAGGAAAGAAAAAAGAACTTGGTTGTTGTGTCCACTTGTGATTTTTCAGTACTTCAGCCATGAAGATGGCTACTGTAAAAACAAAGTAACAAGTATGGGCAAGGACGTGAGAAACTGGAACCCTTGGGCACTGTTGGTGGAAATGTAAAATGGCACAACCACTGTGGAAAACAGTCTCTCAAAAAATGGAGCAATTCCACCTCTGGGGATATACCCAAAAGGATGGGAAACAGGGCCTCGGAGACATTTGCCCACCCATGTTCCCAGCAGCAACTCTTCACAGTCACCAAGAGATAAAGGCAACCCAAGTGTCCATCAACAGATGAATGGACAAACAAGATATGATGTGTGTGTACACACACACACACACACACACACAAGATACGATGTGCACACGTGCGCGTGCACACACACACACACACACACTCCCAATGGGACACACACACACACACACACACTCCCAATGGGATATTCTTCCTTAAAAAGGAGGGGAGTTCCATATGACAATATGCTACAACACCAAGGAATCTTGAAGGCGTTCCCATAAGTGAAATAAGCTAGTCATGAAAAGACAAATACCGTATGCTTGCATTTACGTGAGGAACCTAGTAGAGCCAGTCAAATTCATAGAGACAGAGTAGAATGGTGGTTACTGGGCGAGGGGGAAAGGCAAAGGGAATTCTTACGTAATGGGCGTAGTGGTTCAGATTTTCGTGATTAAGAACTTTCTGGAGGCCTGTTTAACGGCAGTGCGACTGCCCTTAGCCCCGCTGAACCGAGCGGTGGTGGCTGCTGCTCAGTCGCTAAGTCGTGCCCGGCCCCTCGCCCAGCTGGGCTGCCGCACGCCAGGCTCCCCTGTCCTCCACTCTTTCCGCGAGTTTGCTCAGATTCATGTCCGTTGAGTCCGAGATGCCATCCAACCATCTCATCCTCTGCTACTCCCTTCTCCTTCTGCCTTCAATCTTTCCCAGCATCAGCGTCTTTTCCAGTGACACTTAAAAATGTCAGTGGTCAATTTTTTGTTTCTTTTAGCCATGACCAAAAAAAAAAAAGAAAAATGGCTAAATCGTCGTTCTCCCTTATAGATGACACAGGCAAACCACAAGTGCGGTAAGTTCGGCTGTTCTCGTCACCGACTTTGTACGGCATCATCTGCACGTGTGGACATTCGTACAGTTTACTTGTGTGCTTTGTTTCTTGTCCTCCTAGTAATGCCATCGGTCCCCTGGTGGCTCTGTGGCTGATCTATGAGCAAGGTGCGGTCCTGCAAGAGGCGGCGACTCCCGTCTGGCTGCTGTTTTACGGAGGGGTTGGAATTTGTACGGGCCTCTGGGTATGGGGGAGGCGAGTGATCCAGACCATGGGCAAGGACCTCACCCCCATCACGCCGTCCAGGTGAGCGGGGCGCGGCCTCGGCGGGTGTGCCGGTGACCCCTGCACAGCCTGTCGGGGCGGGGGCGGTCCCCAAGGGGGGCGTCTCGGAGCACCATCTCCCCCATCTTCATGCTCTGCTCGGCCCCCCTCCGCGGTGGGGACGGAGGCAGACGCGGAAGGGGGGAGAAGACGCGAAGCCACCTGCAGCCCCAGTCCCCATCCCACTGTGGGTCTTGCGGGCCGAGGTCCGGAGAACCTGCGGGCGGGGACTCCGTCCCAGCACTCAGCTCACCGGCTCCGCCTGCTGCCCGCAGGCCGCTGTCACCCGCTGCCCTTGGCGGGGATTGCCCACGTCCTTCCTGGGCTGCCTGGGCTCGGTGGACGCGGTGGGGCGTGCCCTGCCCCGGGGTGGGGTCTGGAGCCTCCCACCTGGCTTCCTGTGATCCGCCTTTGGAGGTATTTAGAGATATTAGGGGTCAAATACATCCACAGGAGAATTTTCCAAGTACAACTAAAATTCAGAACTACATATTATAAGGGCTTCCCTCATAGCTCAGTTGGTTAAGAAACTGCCTGCAATGCAGGAGAGACCAGGGTTTGATTCCTGGGTCAGGAAGACCCCCCTTCTCCACCCACGCCAGTATTCTTGTCTGGAGAATCCCACGGACAGAGAAGCCTGGCGAGCTACAGATGTGGTCACAAGGGTTGGACATGCCTTAGTGACTCAACCACCACCTATAGTAAAAAGATCTTTTCCCCTTGAAATTCATTTTAACGAAAGATTCTAGCATTGATTTGAAGAAAAACTAGTAATCTGAGCAAAAAGTCACTCCTTTATAATAATAAGCACACATTTTTGAAACAAGAGTGTGGTTTTTCCCTGTGTCCATTTAGAAACGACGCGTTTACAGTTTTCCTTGTGGCTGGTATTCCTGGCCCAGCTCCTTCAGGTGAGGTTTCTGAAAACCCACCAGGGAGACAGGACTCGCTCGTTGGGGCTGAACGCAGCCTTGCAGCGAGTGCTGTGTGATGCTGCCCCGATGCCCTGGCTATGGGGCTGAGCGGCCCAGTCCACCCAGAGGTTCTGGCGAGCCCCTGGCAGTGCCCTGACGGCCTCCCATCTCCCCCACAGTGGCTTCACCATCGAGCTGGCCTCGGCCTTCACCGTGGTCATCGCCTCCAATATCGGGCTGCCAGTCAGCACCACGCACTGCAAGGTAAGCGGGCTGGCCGGGTCACCAGGGCGAGGTGGGGGTGGGGGTACTCAGGGATGGGAGAGTCACCTGGGGTCTCCCGGGGGGCATTTTCTTCTCAGCAGCCCCTCTGGGCCCTCCCTGCCCTCCTTCCCTGTGTCCTGGTTCTCTCACTGGGGTTTGTTTTGCATTGAGGTCCTGCGTCCATGAACTGTGTTCCTAGGCCCGGGTAGGGTGGGGAGGGGCGCATTGCTCAGTCCCCCCCACCCCCTCTGAAGGGGCCCGGGAGTGGACAGAGGACAGACATAGGCACAAAGCGGTCATGTAAGCATAAGACATGGTTGTTTCCGTTCTTTTCTCTTCTGTATGATGGTCAGAGCAACCCTTATTGCCTTCGAGTCAATTGGAGATGATATTAACCACTGTGAATAACAGGCTCTAGAGCTCAAGGTGAGAGGGAATTCCTTGCCTAGTGCTGAGATGTTGGAGCTGCGAGGAGCCTTAAAAGATGAAGAAAGAGGAAACAGGCTCTCAAGGAGCTCCAGGGTGGGCCAGGCTGGAACCCAAGTCTGCTAACCCAGGGCTGCAGAATACCTGGGGGAATTCTGAAATATCCCCAGGGGCCTCCTGTATACAAACACAGCCACTAACTTCAGCAAAACAGAGGCCCTTGCAGATTTTCCTAGGTTCAGCAACTCCTGTCATTCAAGAAAAACTCACCTGTTCTGCTCTGTGTGAGGTGCTGTTCTGGGTACCCAGGGACTACGGCAACTGCGACAGACACGGCCTCCCCCCACAGTCTCAAAACCCCCACCCATGTGTCTGCAAACAAGCTCTTCTAAGTGTGAAAGGCTGACAAAAAAGAGTGAAATAATGCCATTTGTAGCAATATGGATGGACCTAGAGGTTATCATATTAAGTGAGTTAAGTCAGACGAAGACAAATATGTGATTGAATCTAATTAACAATGATACAGATGAACTTATTTACAAAACAAAAACAGACTCACAGACATAGAAAACAAACTTATGGTTACCAAAGGTGTAAGGGAAAAAGAGGGATAAATTAAGAGTTTGAGATTAACAGATACACACTACCATATATATAAAACAGGCAAACAACAGGGACCGACTGCACAGGGAACTATGCTTGATATGTTATAATATCCTATAATGGACAAGAATCTGTATATATATATGTGTGTGTGTGTGTGTGTGTGTGTATAACTGAATCACTTTACTGTACACCTGAAACTAACATAACATGTAAATCAACTATAATTAAAATAAGTACAAATAGGATCACTAGCCTCTCCAGATTTCAGTTATCTAATCTGGAAAAGTCTACATTAGATAACTTGTAGTATAGATGCAGCCGGTTCCCCTACTTCTCAGTAATTCTGTTGCCGTTAGTGCTTGGTGATGGACTTAATCTGGAAACAAACTCAAAAAGTTGAAATGACGAGCAAAGAATACCACCTTATATCAACAAATGACCTCATCAATAGTGAAGCCCTTTGTGACCCAAATAACACAACAGCCAAAAATACAAGGCAAAACCTGTCAGAACTCAGAAATGACTATGTCTCAGTCTGTGACAAATGAAGAAGACAGAAGTACTTAGGAATGTAGAGTTTAAATAGATTTATAGTGTATAACTGGGCTTCCCTGGTAACTCAGATGGTGAAGAGTCTGCCTGCAGTGCAGGAGAGACCTGGGTCCCTGAGTCAGGAAGAGCCCCTGGGAGAGGGCATAGCACCCCACTCCAGTGTTCCTACCTGGAGAATCCCATGGACAGAGGAGCCTGACGGGCTACAGTCCATGGGGTTGCCAAGAGCTGGACATGACTGAAGCTGCTTAACACGCAAGCACACATGACAAATAAATATGAAACAAAACGGGGGGGGGGGGTGGAAAACCTGATCAGAACAATAGGAAGAAATTAAGGAAGTTCTCCAAAAACAATTCTGAAAAGGCAAAAGGAGGAAAATGCTGCTGACTCCAGATCTAGATGGAGTCACTGGTTAATCTTTTCCATCTTAGAAGAGATAATTCTCACATTAAATGAATTTGCCATAATATAAGGAGAAAATAAAACAGGAAGCCCTCCAGTTTGTTCTATGAAACATATACTGAATAACCTAATACTGAAACCTGATTGAAAACATCAAAAACAGTGAAAGCTATATTTCCAGATGTATGTTGATTTAAAAAAAAGAAACAAAACCTTTAAGTAAGATGCTAATAAATGACATCAACACTGTTATAAAAGAACATTTCAACAGGACCACATTGATCTTCCGGGTTGTCAGAAAGTCGGCTCTGAACAGGACAGGTCTTATCTGCTGCTGATACCTACACGGGGCAGGCCCCTCACAGAGCTTGAGAAATGGGCGTTTACAGACGTCTTCAATATAATACGGTTCATCAACCCATTAGAAACAACACATGGTTGTCTGTTGAGATCCAGTCCAAAAAGACACTTAATAAAATTCAGCATGGATTTCTAAGACATTCCTGGAATTCAGTAAAAATGACCAAGTTTGTGATTAAAAAAAAACACCCAAATTTATAACTTTTGCTTGTTAGTGCTTGGTGATGGACTTAATCTGGAAACACACTCAAAAAGTTGAAATGACTAGCAAAGAATACCACCTTATTTCAACAAATGACCTCAATAGTGAAGCCCTTTGTGACCCAAACAGCCAGTAAGAAAATGAGATAAAAACAAGAACTCCGCCACAGCTGCACCAAAAATAAAAGGTACTTCAGAAAAGTCCTGATGACGTGAACGACGTACATGGAAAACACACAGAACTTTTGCTCACAGGTCAAAGGAAACATGAATACGGGACACGCTGGGCTGTTGGGTGGGAAACTAGGGCTTATAAAGATGTCACTTCTCCTCAAACACAACCCCAACCGGATTCTTACAGCTTTACAAACCTAAGGCTACAGTTAATTTTGTGGGTTAGATTAGCAGGAATATACAGTGATCTACAGAGAGAAACAATGACGGGAGCAGCCTGGCCAGATGGGAAGTCTGTTCCAAGGAAACAGGAGGCAGGAGCCTGGGGCAGGAGGGCTGAGGGGCAGAGAGTTCCAGAAAGTCCCACGGCCGCGTGGGGACGATGGTCGCCGCTCAGCCGCACGCTTAGCAATTGTTAGCGTGGCGGATTTTTGTGTATTTTACCACAATAATAAAGCATTAGATACTTGTATTAAAAGGATATAGGCCAGAGATAGAATCTAGTACATATGAGCATGTAGTTTGAGGAAGGAAAATTTTGACCAAGTGAGTGATGCTGGGAAACTGGCTTTCTCCCTGGAGAAACAAAATTAGACCCACAGTTGTCAAAGTACATGCTGTTATCTAATGGCTTACATATTTTTTAATTACTTTAAAATTTAGAATAAAATAGAATTTTTAAAAATTTAAAATAAATGAGAGTTATGGGCTTCCCTGGTGGCTCAGTGGTAAAGAATCTCTACCTGCCAACGTAGGAGACATGGGTTTGACCCCTGATCCAGGAAGACGTCACCTGCCACAACGAAGCCCGTGCACAACTACGGAGCCTGTGCTCTAGAGCCCAGGAGCCACAGCTACTGAGCCCACGGCCACAACTAGTGAAGCCCGCGTGCCCGGAGCCCGTGCTTCACCAACAAGAGGAGCGACCACAGAGGAAGCTTGTGCATCTCCACTACAAAGTGGGCCCCGCTCGCCGCAACCAGAGGAAAGCCCGCACAGCAACAAAGACCCAGCACGGCCAGGAATAAGTATTTTTAAATAAATGAATGAGAGTTAAATATCAAATATGCAAGCTGAAGATAAATTGCAGAAGAAAAGTATAGCATATTTTAGGGTATGTAATAAGAAGTTTAAAAGTGAAAGCAAAAATACTGGTTTGAGAAAATACTTGCATTAAGTATCAGTTAATATTTATTTAACACCACATTAACAAATAAGATCTTAAAGGAGCGGGATGCCCACGGTGTGTAGTCTCTCAGAGCCAGACGTCCTGGAGTGTGAAGTCAAGTGGGCCTTAGGAAGCGCTGCTGCCAGTGAAGCGAGTGGAGGTGATGGAATGCCAGCAGCGCTATTCCATATCCTCAAAGACAGTGGTAGTCAAGTGCTACACTGACTATGTCAGCACATTTGGAAATCCAGCAGTGGCCACAGGACTGGAAAACGTCGAGCCTCATCCCACTCCCAAGAAAGGCAGCACTCAAGAATGTTCAGACCACCGGACCATTGCCCTCCTCTCCGTGCTAGTAAGGCATGCGCAAAATCCTCCAAGCCAGGCTTCAGCATTACGTGAACCGAGCACGTCCAGGTGTTCAGGCTGGGTTTAGAAGAGGCAGAGGAACCAGACATCAAATTGCCAACATTCGCCGGATCATACAGAAAACATTCCAGAAAAACTTCTACTGCTGTCTCATGGACCACACTAGAGCCTTTGACTGTGTGGATCATAACAAACTAGGAAAACACCTGGGGAGACGGGAATACCAGACCCTCTTAGCTGTCTCCTGGGAAACCTGTATGCAGGTCAAGGAGCAACGGTTAGAACCCTGTGTGGGACAACTGACTGGTTCAGGATGGAGAAAGGAGTACAACAAGGCTGTTTATAGTCACCCTGCTTCTCTTGAGAAAAGAGGAAAGTGAAAAACCCGGCTTAGAACTCAATATTAAAAAAACTAAGATCGTGCCATCTGGTCCCATCACTTCATTGCAAATAGATGGGGAAACAATGGAAACGGTAAGAGACTTTATTTTGGGGGGCTCCAAAATCACTGCAGATGTTGACTGCAGCCATGAAATTAGAAGACCGTTGCTTCTTGGCGGGAAAGCTATGACCAACCTAGACAGTGTGTTAAGAAACAGAGACATCACTTTGCCGACAAAGGTCCGTATAGTCAAGCTATGGTCTTTCCAGTAGTCATGTATGGATGTGAGAGCTGGACAGTAAAGAAGGCAGAGCACTGAAGAACTGATGCTTTCAAACTGTGGTGCTGGAGAAGACTCCCGGAGAGTCCCTTGGACTGCACGGAGGTAAAACCAGTCAGTCCTAAAGGAATTCAACCCTCAGTACTCTGGAAGGACTGATGCTGAAGCTTCTGTACTCTGGCCACCTGATGTGAAGAGCTGACTCACTGGAAGAGACCCTGATGCTGGGAAAGATTGAGGCAGAAGGAGAAGGGGGCAGGAGAGGGTGAGATGGTTGGATGGCATCACCAGGGGGCACGAGAGGGT
>ML660774.1:27805684-27827044 GCA_007570785.1 Antilocapra americana | reverse complement strand
CATCACCAGGGGGCACGAGAGGGTGAGATGGTTGGATGGCATCACCAATGCAGTGGACATGCACTTGGGCAAACTCTGGGAGATGGTGAGGGTCAGCGAAGCCTGGCGTGCTGCAGTCCCTGGGGTTCGCGAAGAGTTGGACACAATGACTGAGCAACAACAAAACAAGAGACACATTCAGATTCCAATACATAAATGGATAAAATACAGGAAGAGACTTTGTTATCAGGTGTTAACTGTTTAATATAATTGATGTAAAATAATGTAGTTATAGGTGTATATCACAGTAGTTCAATATTTTTATAGATGATACCCCAAAGTTATATTGATTATATTCCCTGTGCTGTATATTACATCCTTGTAACATATTTTATACCTAATGATTTGTATCTTTTAGCCTCCCCTCTGGTTACCACTAATTTGTTCTGTGATTCTGTGAGTCTCTTTTTTATTATACTTATCTTGCCAGGTTCCATGTACAAATAAGAACATACAAAATTTGGGTCTCTTATTTCACAAAGCGTAATACCCTCCAGGTTCATCTGTCTTGTTGTAGATGGCAGCATTTCATTCTTTTTTATGGCTGAGTAGTATTCCTGTGTGTGTGTGCATACCACTTCTCCTTTATCCATTTATCTATTGATAGACACTTAGGTTGAGTCCATATCTTTGTTATTATATGTAAATAACGTTGGGGTGCACACATTTTCAAACTGGCGTCTTCATTTTCTTTCGATAAATACTCATGAGTGGAATTGCTGGATCATATAGTAGTTTGTATTTCCAGTTTTTTATGGAACCTCCACATTGTTTTCCACAGTGGCTACCCCAATTTACATTTCCTCCAGCAGGGTACTGGAGTTCCCTTTTCTCCACACCCTTGCCAGCATTTGTTATCTGTACTCTTTTTGATGATAGCCATTCTGACAGGTGATGGCTCATTGTGGTTTTATTTCCTGGAAGATTAGCTGAGCAGCTTTTATGTGCCTGCTGGCCATCTGTATGCCTTTTTGAGGAAAATGCCTATTTAGGTCTTCTGCCCATATTTTAATCAGGTTGCTTCTTTTTTATATTGGGTTGTATGAACTGTCGCCTCTTCTCTTCTGCCCTCAATCTTTCCCTGCATCAGGGTCTTTTCCAGTATTAATCCTGACATTGTTTCTAATAGGGAAAAATTGGAGGCAAATGTGTACCATTTTTTATGATGGTCATGAAGGTGTGAGCACTATGGGAAAATGCTTAGTTTCTTAAAGCAAACAGTAGTGTTCCCTGTTTACAAATATAGGTATACTTACTAAAGGAGCACACAAACGTGACAACAGTGGTGGTCTGCGGTAACTCACTGATAGGGCCATCTGATAACGTTGGCCACCTGATGTGAAGATTCATTGGAAAAGACCCTGATGCTGGGAAGTATTGAAGGCAAAAGGAGGAGGGAGCAGCAGAGGGTGAGATGGTTAGATAGCATCACCGACTCAATGACATGAATCTGAGCAAACGCCAAGAGATAGTGAAGGACAGGGAAGCCTGGCGTGCTGCAGTCCATGGGGTTGCAGAGAGTCAGACACAGTTTAGCTAGCGAACAACTAATAGTGGGTAATTGTCCACTCCTCCTATTACATAAACTTGCAATAATGTATTTTCTGCTTTTAAGAAAAGTGTTTTAAGAAAGAGTGTGTGGGTAACAGTAAAATTTGAGTATGTTCTCTTACGTGTGAGGTAATCCAGCCCAGCTGAAGAGGGACTGTAACAAGGAGAGTCTCATCTCAGAAGCCAGTGTTAGCAGCCTCACTGCACTGGAGGACCAGTAGGGCCTGGCTAGTCCTGGTGCCGCAGCAGTCTCGACTGTCTCCTGTGTGCTAGAAACTGGTTTTGGACAGAGGATCTACATAGAACGATCATCTAACGCTCCTTAGATGGGTTGTTAGCTGCTACCTGGAGGTGGTACAGAACTGCTAGTTAACCACAGCTTGGATTGACAAAGTCAGATTAAACTTCCTTAAATATGCTGCTGGTTTTGCTGTTCCGGTTTGCTTCCATCAACAAGTGAAGTGTTGAATTTTATTTTTTCGGCTGACCTCAGAATACACACCCCAGTTGCTCTTCGAACCTCATTGGCCCCTGCTGACTCTGAAATTCTGGGTCAGTGGAGACAAAGCCTGTTTCATGATGTTCAGGGGCCCCTCCCGGGGACCAAGGGCACCCTCGTGATGTCTCTGAGCTACATCGGAGCTTGGTTGAGGCATGAGATATTAGGCTTCATACTTTCTCATGATTTCTGTTTTTAGATACTTAAAGTACATTTTTTCCTTTGTAAATTGCATAAAATGAACTGCGAGTGTACAGAGAAATATTGAATCCATGTAAATATCCTGATTTTCAAGTATCTCTATTATTTGTGAAACATGATTGACATTTTAGAACCAATAATATTTGTGTCCCATTTAATTGATTTTCTATCAGTAAAGTACAAGGCCTGCAAAGCAGTTAGAGAAAACGTTTAAGATCAAGAGTCCTCGGTTCTCATCCTCAACCTGCCATGACTTAACCTTCTGCCCCCTACACCCTCTGGAAGCGTTTCATCTTCCATCTGAGCCACATGGATTAGATCTTTGCAAAGATCTCCAGCCCCAACATTTTATAATGCTTTTATTCCAGGAGAAGGGTACTTACTGCCATTTCACTGTGTACTTACAGTAAGTTCACCACTGTAATCAACAGTCTCCTGCCTGGGGACTATTTAAAGGAGGGGCCGTCACAGCCGGTTGATAAGGTGCGGGGAGACTAGAGAACATCTACTTGGCTAAGCTTCCATTCAAATAGAGCAGAATACATGTGGAAAAGTGCTTCAGAACTGTATTCTGAACACAGTAAATCCTAAAATAATTACAGCTAAAATCTAAAAAGTGTTTTTGAAAGCTTTTTATCAGATGTAGGGGAAAGAAGTGGTCATTTCACACTCCCGGCTGAACGCAGGCTGCATCTCACCTGTTTGCTCTGAACTGCCTGTGCTCCTCCAGGTGGGCTCGGTGGTGGCGGTGGGCTGGATCCGCTCGCAGAAGGCTGTGGACTGGCGCCTCTTCCGCAACATCTTCGTGGCCTGGTTCGTGACGGTGCCCGTGGCCGGGCTCTTCAGTGCTGCTATCATGGCTCTGCTCGTGTACGGGATCCTTCCATTCGTGTGATCGCTCCTTGGCGGCCAGCAAGCGAGGGATGGTCCGGGGTGTGTGTGGCTGGCGTGGGCTCACCCCCACACGCACACGCCATGCCCACGCGCGGGCTGTCCCCCCGCCAGGGCCTCCACGCCCCTCTCAGATGTTCCAGACCACACTGTCCACCTAGCTGTAGAGGCATCGTCCAGAGCTAACTTAACTACTGTACATAATACTGTGCGTTCAACTGGCATCGTGGCGGCATAACCTGGTGCGGTTACTTCTATATTAAATATATACTGTATACATAGAATAATAGCTAGATTTATTTCAGACATGCTCGAGATGGGAGTGGAGCTACCTGCCTAGATTTCAATATTCAACAAATCTTTGTACATACCGATTTCAGTGGCAGATTTTAAGAACCTTTTAAAAGCAAAGTGTAGATTGGAAGGTGGTGTTTTTTCCTGTTTAATATACTGTAACGTGAGTGAGACATAGGTTGGAGGAGGCCCATTTGGGGAGGTGCACATGCGTCCATGTGCTGTCGACTCATACTGGAACAGGAGTTCACAAGTGCTTTCACTGAAGAATTTGTTCATATACTGTGTATTGATTATGTAATATATCATGAATTGCTTCTGTAAATACTTAAAACTGTAATTTTTTAATGGTGTGCTTCCCTTATACTTTTTTGATCAGAGAATTTTGGAAAGTACCAAAGAAGCAGCAGAATAGTTTGCCAGTATTATATTTTCATACTGTTTGTGTCCCCCAGCCCCCTTCTCACTAATCCCAACATTAACCTGGGATGTGGCGAGACCACCGCCTGGAGCAGGGTGTGTGGTGAGATACCAGCCCCCACCACGGGCACATCCCACTTCCGGTCCCCCCCCACACCCCCCACTGCTGCCCGTGCCAGATCCTGGCCCCTCGATGTCACCGTGGAAGGATGTATGGACGCAAGGACGTGTGATTGAGTACTGCGTGTCAAGTCCAGTTTAAACTCCCGCCCCCTCCTCCCTTGCAGCCTGAAGAATGGGACTCTGCCCTCAGTCACGAGGCACGTGCTTTGGTCTTCTAGAAATTCAGGAGCGGGGAGGGCTGACCTGTTGGACAAGACACTGGACTTGAGGACTTCCCTGAGGCCTTCACGGAGCAGAGCATCACGGTGCTCTGCTGTAGTCCCCACTGGAGTCTTCTCTTTTTTGATAGCGGGAGGAAGTACGACTAATGCAAGAGCCTGAAACTGTGGAGATGCTGCTAAAACTTTTATATTGACAAACACTTTCTCGGTACTTCATTGTGATTTTTCATTAATCAACCATGTTAAATTTATAATAAAAAATGCCCCTCAAAAGTTTGCCTCTGAAGTCTTTTTCTAGATACCTGTTTTTTTCTGAGTTTCCACAAAAATTAAAGCTATAATTTGTTTGCTCCTATTTTTCTTTTTTCCTCTTATTTTACTACTGTTACCTGTTTGTGCCCAAAATACACACAAGATGAAATGGCCCACAACCCAGCCCTGCATTCACACACACTGAGCCCTCAGCGACGAGCCGCCTGCCCAGAGAGCGGGTCCCTCAAGGGACCTCTGCTACACCCTGCTCGGTCTTCTCACTTCATACTTTTTTTTTAAAGGAATTTTTCTAAAACTGTTATTTCTTTATGTTTGGTTACACGGGGTCTTTGCTGCTGCATGCAGGCTTCCTCTAGTTGCGGTGAGCAACTAGACTGAACCTGTGCCCCCTGGATTGGCAGGTGGATCCCTAGCCACTGGACCACCAGGGAAGCCCCCCGGCTCACGCTCAAGTCAGCCACCAGCAGCGCTGGGGCCGCGGCTCACACGTCTAGGGCTGAGGGCCCAGCCAGAGCCCACGTCCTGTCTCCCCACTTGGCTCAAGCAGCCAAGAACACAACAAGGACACAGATCCCTGGAGCCTCAGGACCTTCAGAAGGAAACTTCCAGCCTCTGTGGCAGAAGCCACGCTCTCTGTCTCCTTCCGGAGCCGCGAAGGTAGGAGAGGAGGAGGGCTGGCCAGGTGGAAACAGTTCTTCCTCTCCACAAACAGACATGCCTGCCCTGACTGTTAAATGGTACTTTAGGCCTTCCAAGGCCCTGCTTCTGATAAAACTATAAAGAAAGTTCCGCTTCCTCCTAAACTTTATAAGAAAAATAACAGCACGACCGTGTCAGGCCGCCAGCTGTGCTCTGGCAGAAGGGCTGCTGTCTCGGCCCCGCAGCCAGGGTGGCAGAGGCCCTGAAAGCGTCACAACCACACGGGGCCCTGCAAGAGAGTCGTTCCAGATGTAGACACAGAGGCTGAAAGGGTGGAGAAAGGTACTCCGCACAAATGGGAACAAAGAAAGCTGGGGAAGCGATACTCTTATCAGTCAAAACAGAATTCAAAGACTAAAAAAAGACGAGGACATTACGTAACGACCAAGGGATTAATTCCAAGATCACTTCAAAAAGATGTAACAACTGTATATGCACCCAACATAGGAGCACCTCAATCCACAGTGCAAAGATTAACAGACATAAAGGGAGAAGCTGACATTAACACAGTATCAGGAAGGGACTTGAGCACCTAACTTACATCAGTGGACGGACAGAAAATCAACCCAGAAACACTGGCTTTCAGTCTGTGCATTGCTATATATATATATATAATTATTACATATATATATGTAATATTCTATCCCAAAAGGGCAGAATACACATTATTTTCAACTGCACAAATAACAATCTCCAGGACAGATCACAAGCTAGGCCACAAATCAATTCACAGTAAATTTAGGAAAACTGAAGTCCTATCAAGCCTCTTTTCCAGCCACTGCACTGAGACCAGCTGGTGACTAAACAGCGTACAAAAACAAGCCTTGCCCGCTGCCCCTTCCCCCTGCCCGTTATCTAACTGGGATGGCTTCCCCTTCCCACAGGGCAGAGGAGGGACTCTTCCAAGGGGACGGGATGCTGA
This sequence comes from Antilocapra americana, assembly GCA_007570785.1. NCBI lineage: Eukaryota > Metazoa > Chordata > Mammalia > Artiodactyla > Antilocapridae > Antilocapra > Antilocapra americana. Next base: position 27,820,911 of record ML660774.1, on the reverse strand, counting down.
TAGTCTTTCCTTGGAGTTAATCAGCCTCCTCCTCTAAAAAAGCACACACACTCAGACCAGGGACCCTCCTGCATCCCGGACATCTTACTGTACCGAGGCTTTGTCACCAGACGCTCTGTGGTACAGAGACGGGCGTGGAGCTCTGAGGAGCGCCTGGGGAGGCAGCCTCCCAGCCCGGCCTCCCGTCTCTCCAGGGCAGAGCCTGCACACAGCACAGGCTGCAGACCATCAACGGAGCCAGAGCAGGATGGATTTGCTGGTCATTTCCCAAGGCCAGCAATCTAGAGGTGAAACTGAACTCTGAATGTAGATTCCAGGGGCAGTCCCAAGATGGCGGAAGTACAGGATGGGGAGACCACTTTCTCCCCCCAAAAATTCATCAAAAGAACATTTGAACATTTGAACATTCAACTTCTGACTGCTGGCAGAGGACATGAGGCACCCAGAAGGGCAGCCCACTGTCTTCGAAAGGAGATGGAGAAGTCTTGAGGCTACTGTAAGAATAAAACGGAAAACCAGAGGCAGGAGGCTTAAGTCCAAAACCTGAGAACACCAGAGAACTCCTGACTCCAGGGAACTTTAATCAATAAGAGCTCATCCAAAAACCTCCATACCTACACTGAAACCAAGCACCACCCAAGAGCCAACAAGTTCCAGAGCAAGACATACCACGCAAATTCTCCAGCAGTACAGGACCATAGCCCTGAGCTTCAATATACAGGCTGCCCAAAGTCACAGCAAACCCACAGACATCTCAAAACTCACTACTGAATGTAGATTCCAAACTGTGAGCTGGGAGGTTATTGGGGAAGGGAGGGAGGGATTCAAAAGGAACAAGACAGACTGACCTCCAGGGCAGGAGGCCTGGACCCCACAGCCAGGCTGGCACCTTCCACTGGCAGACAACAGTGGCACCCAGAGGTGTCAAATGTAGTTGCAATCATGACCGCCTTTCCAGAACCTTTTTAAATTGCAGCAGTGAAGTCACCTCACAGAGTGGTCATTATATCATAATTCAAAGAGTTGTCAGAAAGGTCAGGAGTTATCTGTGCCGCCTTTAAGGCCAGAGCTAACTGAGTACCTGCCAGAGGAGAGCCTCAGTCTGGACGCAGAGACCCCACACCAGGCCCGCCATTTACTCAGGCCCACATTCGCTGTGTAAACGTCCACCACGTGCCCATCACGTTCCAAGTGCTGGCCTGGCCACCAGACACAAGAAGACAGGCCTCTTGGAGCTCATCCTCAGGGGAGGAGGGGGCGCAAGACTACCAACACGATGGCGTGACTGCCCCACCATGGGAGTGTGCCCAAAAAGCAGGAGTTGGGGGCGGGGGCGCTTTCACAGAAGAGGCAGAATGTCGGCAGAGACACCAAGGGCACGGTGATGGTGACAGCACTGGCCCCTTGGGAGACGCTGTCTCAGAGCCTGCAGAACAGCTGAGAAGCACACCGGACAGGCCGCTCGTGGGAAAGGTCTGTAAGCGGTCGGCCGCCCACCGGAGGCCAAGCAAGCTGGTTGGAGTGAGGCTCCAGAGGCGAGGCTGAGGATGCCAGCAGGGTCAAGAATGAGTCAACTTTAAAAAGGAAGATCAGATAACAGCGAGGCCACAGGAGTTATAAGGCTAACGGGCCAGGGTAGGGAAGGAGAGGAGGGGGACCTGAGGAGTGGTGGGGAGGTGCTGAGGGGCATTTTACGGGGGAAAGCAGAGCTGGTGAGCACCTCAGCACCACCGCACTGGGGAGGCTTCCTCCTGGGCGACTGCACTCCAGACGCCTGCAGTCACCATGAGGGGCCAGCACAGGGCCTGGCACGGAAGCTCAAACGTGCTCTCCTTTCTGCTACGACTGTTGTGACGAGGGTACTTAGATCACAGCCCGGCAGCCATACAATCCAACAAAACTGCAGAGTAAAGGCTGAACTCCACATCCTTCTGTTCATGTCTGGGTTACCGTATCAACACAAACACTGGCTCTTGGGCTCTACATGAAATCACTTACAACAAACACAAGGAAGGGAAAAACACTGATCTACAGCGACCTTCCCACATAACTCAGGCCGTAGTAAATACAACTAGCCTCATAAGACAAGTTAATGAAGAAGCGCATGAGGGGGCATCTCACCAGGGGTTTTCTGCATCTCCTCAGGCCCCCAGCATTTCCATCCCTGCCCTTGCCACCGCCCCGCTGAAGAGACACCCATGATGACACCCTCTAACCCCAGGAACCACCAGGGCGGCCCAGCCAGCCCGGCTCAGCGTCCCATCCACACTCAGGGGGCACAGAGTTCTCCCAGAAAGACACAGGCGACCACTACACAGAATGATGACTTCGTCGTTTAACCCCTCATCCCTTCTCCTTTTCTGTTACACTTAATCTCCTGTGAGGGTGGCTCAGCCACAGAGACAATGAGAAAATAAAACTGTGTCGTGTGGCCGGTACCCCGGGTGATACCTGACGTCAGACGTGGTGGCTGGCGTCTGGATTCTCGTAGGGAGAGCCTTTGGTGGTGGCAGGGAAATACCCCGCAGCGCTGACATTTCCCAAAAGCAGTTGTGTCCAGTTGTTAAGACGACTGACTTGGAAAGCGAGGAACCGGAACAGGCCAACCAGAGGATTACGAATATCAGTGAACACATGAAAACAGCTCCGTCTCACTGGCCATTAGGGAAATACTGTTAGGACATTTTTCCTCTAAAAGTGGTAAAAAATCTTGAAGCCTGTTAACATTCAGCATTTCTGCGGATGCAGGGAAACAGGCACCCTGCACCACCACTGATAGAAACACAGGTTGGTACCAAACTTCTAAAGGGTGACTTTGGAGTACGTGTCAAACGTGCACGGCACCTACAACCCAGCATCGAACTGCCACACACCTCTGGACTCGCACTAATACAGAAGCCACTACTGTGCCCATGGCCGTGGAATTTTATAAAGAAATAGAGTTAAAGACAGACCTCCTTCCATCTCAAGTGCTCAGCAGCCACACATGGGACCATGTGGACATCACATTTCCTCCATCACCACAGAGGCTCTGTGGCGGTGCACCACGGGGATACTCATGGAGTGGGCAGAGGGAGTGGACAGAGGCTCAGGGCAGCACTGTCTGTACAGCAGACCGGATACAGGAAAGAGGGGAGCGAACAAACGCCACTGATTCCAAAGTATAAAAATGAAAAATACGAGGCGTTATCTCTACAGAGAGAAAAACTGCTTTGTTCACTTGAAAAGTTTGCTGCGAGACAAGACACACATTTCAACATTTATAAAGAGATACTTATGTAATCAGTGAGGATGCTGAAATGTGTCTGCAAGGATGGACGCCAAACTGTTGGTGACCGCGGAAGAGCGACTGCGGGGAGGAATGCAGTTTTCCCTTTTATTTCCGACTACCCTGACTGAATCTGCTACAACCAGCACAGTGTTAAAAAAAAATTTTTTTCCAGTTCTACTTTTAGGACAGTTTACCAGGAAGCCCTGAAGATACCACAGTCTCCTCATTCCTCTTTCGAGCTGGTATTTCCGTCCTCTGGGCATCATTTTTCTAGATCAAAAGCCTTGTCCCGAGACCCGGGGGGCCTCGGGTGCGCCCCTGCTCCAGCCTCTCGCCGGCGGTACTTCCCCCGCCGCCCGCTTTCCCCCCACCAACACTCTCGCCCCTCCCAGCGACTTCACAGAGCAGGAGGACCAGCTCTCGAGGACTCGGCCTGACCCAGAGCAGCAGCAGCAGCAGCAGGGAGGCCGACAGAAGCGGTGGGGCGGGCAGGAGCACGAACGCGTTCAGGCCAGAGCCCGCCTCCGAGCGCGCTCTCACAGTGGTCAGTCCCGCCACGCACGAGCACCCGGCGCCGGCAAACCAAGTCAGCTTATGTTCCAAATGTGATGGGTTTACTTTATTTTACTCCGATGCAAAACCAAAGATTCTACTACCGTACAGAGACGAATATATTACAAGGTCACGAAAAAGTGGTGTGGGACATGCAGGACGTGATGGACAACAGGGCTGGGGCAGCTCCTTTGAACATGACACTACATCGTCGCTGAGGAACACACTGAAAATAACACTGCAGAACTGAGCTGAAATGTGGCACGAACGTGACAACTTCCGGGCACGCCTTCAAGCACCTCCCTTAGGATGCACTCGGTACCTAAGCTTCAGTGTGGGGAGGAGAATAATTCTTTGGAAGAATAAAAAGTTCACACTTTTGAAATTTCACAGAAGAATTTTAAGGCCAAAACATAGTGGGTTCATTTCTCTTCACCTCCAGGGACAAAGCTGATGCTTTATTCAAAACCACATTAAGCTTCTAGCTCAAACCCCAGACCGACCTTGTGCCCTCCTGCGCTGAAGTTCTTTCCATCGACTAGAGCGGACAGGGTCAGTTTCACTCCTGAGAAGAAGAAGATCACAATTACTTGTAACAAGCATCACAGTCGGAGTCCGTGTTTCCCAGACACCACAGGGGGCGTCAGCGGCACGCGTTCAGCTGGCAGAGAGACTGCAGCTATCCCTAACAACACCGGGGACCCATAACCACCTGGTCCGTGAGGCAGTCGGGACACACTTTACCTGGTGCTCAGGCTTAAGAAGGGTCAGTGACCCACGAAACACAAGCCAGAGGGACCGAGTTATAATTAGAAATACACACACATACTTTTAAACAAAAGCACTGAATCTGTTTTACTTCAAACAACCAAACGTTACACAACTGTCTGAGTTTCCCTAAAGGGACTGCAGGCTGTCTGTAGTTTTCATTATTCCTCACGCACCTTCCACTCCAAGCCCAGTGTTATTCATCCCATTACTCACCTGGTCGGAGGGTCTGAGTGTATCCCAGTCCAATCAGGCTGGCATTGTTTACTTTAGCCTAAGATAAGATGAAACAGAAACAGAAATCAATCTCGTAACACGTGAGTCCAGCACAGCCACCTCATGCCTAGACTGCCAAAGCTGAAACACCTTGGGACCAATTCAGAACTACTCAAACTGAAAGCTAAATTAACAAATCTTTTAGGAAGTCAGTAGGACTAGTAGGGACAGAGGGGACCTTGAGCATGCAGCTTAAGGGCCTCAAGCAAAATGTTAAAACTCCGTGTGGCCTAACATCCCTCCCTGTTCACCAGATTCTTCTGAGATACCAGTTGTATGACCTCTGACAGTGGGAAGAGAATGAACTCAGGTGACAGACCGATCTGGGATCAGATTCTGACACTGCCTCTTACTGAGTGACCTTGGGCAGTTACCTGACCTAAGTCTCAGCTCCCTCGTCTGTAAAATGGGGGAGGAGGGTAATATTATTCACCAAACAAGAGTAGTTGTGAGGATTACATGAGATAATACATACAAAGTCTTAGCACAGGACCTGAAATTTAAGAGCTCAATTAGCATTATTAACAAGAATTACTAATGGCAACTGGGCTTCCCTGATAGCTCAGTTGGTAAAGAATCCACCTGCAATGCAAAAGACCCTGGTTCGATTCCTGGGTCGGGAAGATCCGCTGGAGAAGGGATCGGCTACCCACTCCAGTACTCTTGAGCTTCCCTTGTGGCTCAGCTGGTAAAGAATCCACCCGCCATGCGGGAAACCTGGGTTCAATCCCTGAGAAGGGAAAGGCTGCCCACTCCAGTATTCTGGCCTGGAGAAGTCTATGGACTATGTAGTCCTTGGGGTCGCAAAGAATCGGACACAACTGAGAGACTTTCACTAACGGCCACAGAAAAAGGAATTGAAACCCAGGAATCTATAGATAGGAAAATTTTGAGGCCAAAGAGATAAAATGACTTGAGAAGGTCAGACAAGAAATACGGGAGGAGCCAGGATTGAAAGCCATGTTTCCTGACTTTAGGGAGATGCTCCTCTCACTACACAGCGACCAGCTCAACGTTAATAAAGAACATGCAAACCACAACCACGTCACAAGGCCCATTTGTAACTCAGGTGAAACGCCAAGGGCAGACCCCATCTGACGGCACATCCTTACAGAGAGAGAAGTTCGGCAGTCCAGCTTGTACTTAGCAGCGATGCCAAAGCGGGTGTTGTTACTACCGGCTGTCCACGCGAGGTTTATCGACGTTTCAATCTTCTCATTCACCTTCTGGTAGATCGACCCTCCAAACTCGGTGCCATCGTTCCTGTTCTCATGGCACAAGAAAAACTCGTCAAGCATCCAGTTTGTTACAGTCGGGAAACAAATTCCAAGACTACCTAATTCAGGGTCTTGTTTTATAACTACAGATTTCGGTAAACTTCTAGCATAAATGACTGTCAAATAAAAGTTACATAATTTATAACCAGCTAATTAAAGCACAGTAACATCTGATTCATCTACTTGGCTCCCCCACACGACATAAACTTCTTAAACAGCATTCAACTAGGCACAAAGGCCGACACCAAGTAAATATAATCTGTATGTCTCTCAGTTGTTCACAGTACTTAGAAACTTCAAAATAGAGTTCCACAAAGATTCTGTGAAAAAACATATATAGCAGTACAAGCCAATTCTGGATTTCATTCAAAACACAATCTTAGCATAAGAAAGCACCTTCCACGCAACAGCTACCACACATGACCCAGGGTACCGTTTCAGAGCATCTCAGAGGTCAGCCCCTGAGCTGTGATGGCTCTCCTGACGATACTGTCTCACCAGTTTCAGTGCCTCTGTCTACCCCACTAGTGACTTTAGTCACCGTAAGTGGCTTAGAGTGTCTGGTGGACGGCAATCTGCAACACTTCAAAACCACAGAGCTGATCCTTCCCTTTTCTTCCTGGGACAATGGTAGTGCCCAGGAGGCCAAGACGTGAAATAACAGTTTAAAGTTCAAATGCGTGTAACCAACAGGCTGCGACCTACAGACTTGAACCCAGGCTGCTCCGGGGACCCTGCTACTTCTGAACACAGCACAGGTCCCTGGGGCCACACCAGGACACCTGAACACCTGCACAGAATCCCACCGGCGCTGCTCCAGGACTCTCTGATCAGTCGGGGGTTTATTCCTGATCCAAACAGACCTGCTTCCAGAAACTGCCAGGATGAGCGGGGAACCAGAGGAAGCAGCAACACCTCTCCAAGGACCCCTCCTATCAAAGGGAATCCTTGCCCTCGCGCTCTCTATTCCCGGCCCGGAGGCCGGCGGCGAGCGCCAGCGCCGAGGGCACTAAGCCCCGCAGTGCTCTGCCGACCTCGAGGACGGCACGGCGAGGCCGGGTGCCCACCACGGCGTCGTGACCTGCAAGCCCTGCCCGCTCCCAACCTGCGCGACACGCTCACGGTGGCCATCCTCCGGGCAGCCGCGCCAGCCCTGAAGGGGCAACTCCAGACCGGGAACACTCACACGTGAGTGTGCAGCTGGAAGTCGGCGGCCTTGTAACCCAGGGCGAAGTTATTCTGCGACAGTTTGGACTTGGCTGTGTCAAAACTCATCTGGTAGCCAGCAAGCCAACCTTCGAAGGCCAACACAGCCCAGCCATAGATGGTTGGTCCGGAGAAATCTATATCAACATTACTGCCAAGACTGAAGCAATCCCGTTTATACGAGGCCTTCAACTTCCCACTCTTCTTTCTGTAAAACAGACAGAAACGACACAATGAAAACAACATGAGCTTTTACTGCCGTCTAGGAATCTCGAGAGTAAGATCCCTTTTCTCCCTCAATGTAAATATTATTTTGGTAGAAGGCACAAATAGACTAACAAAGTTTCAAATGATTTATCTCTACAAATGTAATTTTTGCTAGCATTTGAAATATAGATACTATTTTTTACCTATTCTCTAAGTTCAGATGACAGGGTATTTCATGATTAATTTCTTAAAAGCATAAGAAAAGTATGAAAAGGTGCAAGATATTTCAGTACCAAATTAAGAACCTAAATGCGTATGTGTGTAGACACACAAGAAACCAAATTTCTTTACATGTTTCCAAATGGTACAAAAGGTAACACTTGACCCAAGTTTAGATTATTAAGCTGTCACGGAGAGAGATGTACTTTATTTTTCGGTAAACATGTCTATCCTCCTCAGGTCAGTGTTGTCTCCCTGGACAATGTGGGATAGAAGTGTACCTTTCTGAAGGACAATTCTGTGAAAGCACAAAATCAGTCCTCAACGGTCCAGGGCGACCCCAATCAGGCCTCTTAGGAGCACACCTGTCCTGAAGAGAGTGCAGGCGTGCAGCGGGCCGTAACCCCTCGAGCCTCTCCTTTAGAGATACGCAGGGAGGAGACCACAAAATCCCCACTTTTCAGATGAAAACACCGAGTCAGAGAAGTAAGCAGACCCACTCTTTACACTGTTCTGCTGCCAGGAGATGACACGCTTTTCTAAACATGTTAACTTCCCAGCCAGACCTCACATCCAGGAACCCTCGGGATAGCTTGAAAACCTCTAGTCTCAGACCCTTCTCGCTCCTGCATGTTTCCCAAGATGTGCCTCTTTGAATCAGATTTACAAGTCCTCCTTCACCAGCCCCAATTTCAAAAGAAAACCGCCCCCTGCCTCCGACAGTCTTCCTCCCGTCTCCTGCACACACAGGTCTCTGCTTGCCCCATTTTCTGAGCTCCTCCTGCAGCCCCCTCCTCTAAACCTCTCAATCCCTTCAAGAAACAAGACCATTTCAGAAAACGGGGTTGGGATAATTACCCTGTGTTCGGTACAAATATGGTATCAAGAGTCAGTTTCAACCCTTCAGCCAACTGAAAAATAAAGATTTAAATTGAACAATTAGCATTTTTCAATTCTTTTCTTGACTTGAGAAACCAATTCTAAAGTTTTCTCTAACTTCTTTGCTAACAAGGAAGTCATTAAAGAAAGCCAAATATTAGATTATTTCATAAATTGCCTCATCTTCCTTTCCCCTGCCCCCACCCTGCTCCCCTCACCCCAGGCTTCATAATGATTCTCAACAAAAAATGCGCTAAAACGTACTGGTCAGATCCAATTATAATAGCCAATAATGTAAATTAAGAGTACAAAACAACAAAATCCCAATGCGACAAAATAATCGTGATACTCTTTTGAAATTATTATGGTAACTGGACATTTAACAAACCAACCTAAGTAACTTACTCAGCTATAAAGATGCATTATCTATATATGATAATGTGCATACAGACATCCTCAAAAACTAGAGCCTGAATGTAGCAGGCACCTGACAAGCGTCTGCTGAGAGTTTCTCTTTGAAAACATTAAAGAATTTTTAGAAACATTTTTCTGTGGAGTCAATTTTGCAATGATTACAAAAACAAAATTAAATCACTACAAATAGCTTGGTCTACTCAGGAGAGGTCCAACTATGTAACAGTAAGTAGAACTGGTCAGAACAAAAGATGTCATAATTATGTACCCACCAACAATATCTTCCTTTCTAGAAACATATAACATACCAAAGAAGGCCATATGCAGAGAAAAAATACGGCAACTAGACAGTGTCCAAGACTTCGCTCAGATTATATTTGGACAAAATATATACTGTGGACAAAAGCAGTACTGTGGACAAACTGATGAGTGTCCATTCATCGTCTCATCCCCAAGATTAAGCTTACCCTACAAATAACTTCCAACGCTCTCTCACCTTATTCTCCCAAGAGATTTCTGTCCCAAGAGTATTGTCTGTGTTCCACTTCTGGGTGAAGGTCAGTCCATAGTTACAGATCTTGTATTTGGTCTCTAGGTTGCCTGATGCTTTCCCTGTATCAGTATAAGCATGACCAGAAGTGGAAAATTCCTGGTAAGAAAAAATTAAAGTCAGCTCACCAATAGAAAAGATTCATTCCAGGAAAGAGTCTTCAACGCAGCAGAAACCAATACGACTGACTTTCTATCTCAACCCTACTCTGCAACAGCTTATGTCCTGCTCTCCATTCCTTCTAATCACCAGATATTTTAACCAGTTTGCAAACTTCCCATTACTTCACCTCTTTTACTGATATTTCTGTTCCATATACCCTCTTACTAAATGGGAACCAGAAACTCTCTCTTTTAAAAGAAAAATATCTTTACTGAAAATGCCTTTCCTAAAAAGACAAAAATATCAAATCTTAAACATTTACTTCATGACATGAAAAAGACTTAGTTCTCTATCAGACCTTTTGAACTATTAGTTAATTTTAAAGTCTTTAAAAATCCCCCAAACACTGGAAGCTTTAGATTCCCTCCTTTTAATAGGGCCAGAACTTTATTGCATTAAAAACTCTTTTTTATTTTCATTACGGTGAAATACACTTAACAGAAATCAACCATTTTTATGTGTACAGTACACTGGCATTAAGTACATTCACACTTGTTACGAAAAATTTATTGCTTTTGCCCACAAAACTATCTGTAAGATGTTCAGCATAAACAATTTCAATATTTGAAAGCATCTATCCATTTTTCACAACAAAATGGAATGTTGTAACTTATCCCTCTTCCTCCCTCTCCCTTGTCAAATAGTTACTATGAATGGCTCAAAATAAATCCTCCTCCCTAGTTAGGTGTCCCTCAGTCATATGACAGTAAGCAATCAGAAATACATCTCCTTTTAGGGGGAAGCAAACAGTCAGCACCTGTCACGGACAGTCTAGGAACTGTCAAGGAAAACACATTTCTGATTGGCCCTGTTTTTAAAGACCGTCTCTGAAATACTGCCAACAGTCATGAAATGCCAGCAACTCTGTCCCAGTTGTTTTACCACCTGCAATATGAATCCTTCCTCCACCAAACGCCCTGCCCCCTAACTCTCGTTCTATAGGCTGATGACACAACTGGGAAACTGTGATCTGTTTATCTACGCTGCACAGCAAGTTTTCAGAGAGACTATCACCCTGCACACTAAGGCCAAGGCCCTGGCAAAACACGACAAGATGCCAGTCATGTTTTAACAACTCACATCACTTTCTTTTAGTAGACCCAGCTACCGAGTGTTTTAGTTTTCACATTTACCTTTTAGAAACTTGCAAGAAGAGCAAATATAAACCTTAATTTTGGTGCAAAAAATTAAGGCAGAAGCATATTTAGTCTGTATTTCTTTCCTATCATCATTCTTAGTCTGAAGCTCTGTCAAAAATCTAAGATACCAGAGGTCCAAATCTCAAACACAAGGCTACAATTTTCCTAAGTTGAGTTTCAGGCTCACAACTACTTCAATTTTTGTTTAATTTCATAATTAGCTCAAATGGTGCAAACTATATTTATAACATGCACATAACTGGATGCACAGTTCTGCTGTAATGCTAGTATGCAACAAAACAATCATGGAAACGTTACTGTTATAAACGGCATTATCATAAAAATACCAAGATACGATCTAGGCAATCTGGAGCAACAGATGAAACTTTTCCTAAATCGGTACTACAGAACAAAAACAGCCATAAAAACAAAGCACACAAATATACTGTTTTTCTTACCATCTGAATGAATATTCACACACAACAGCAGCATGAAAGGGAGATAAAATTTTAGTTGTTGATTTTCGCAACACAAAACTACCTTGAGCAAATTTGAAATATTAATTGAGTGTATTTTTCTGTTTTAATAGACTACATAATAAAATCTCATCTTAAGAGGGTAGTTGCATAAATATTTATTTACTACTAGAAAACCCAGGGAAAGAATAGTGACAAACCAGGATTAGACGAAGTATGAGACAAAGCACCATAAATGCTCCACATGCTTCTTGCCCTTCTAATTAAATCATTATATCCAGAAATAAAATTTGCGCTGGTTTGAACAGGCAAATACCAAAGAAAAAAAGACGCAGCCAATATGGAGAAATCAGAGAATAAAGTGAATGTAAACTTAAATCTATTTGTTGAAAGTTATAAAAGCTCTGGTTAGTGATGCTCGGGTAATACGCTGATAAATCCTTTATTTCTTAACTTCCAGGAAAAGAAGACTTTATGAACATTAATAAAAGCTGACTAACCTTCTGCATGTATTTCTACATTTGTTTCAACTAATCATGACAGGACAGAGACTAAAGTGAGTTTGTCTTCGTAAAAGGGAGACAAAGTTGACATGAACCCAATAAAAAGGAAGCAAATATTTTAGTGTCCACGTACATATTCACAGAAGTATAACAATATGGCACAAAAATATATATATATATACACACACATATGTATACACGTGTATTCTATATCTTCTAGGACTAAGATTCAGAATACTTTTATAATGACAAAGATTTCCCCCCAAACTCAACTTGACTGTCCTTGGGATCAAGTGGCTGAGTGGCCCTCTGAAATCTGAGAGGACAAAGCTGTCGGGAAGATAGCGGAGCACCAAAGGTATGCTGTTTCAAGTAAATTGACTAAACAATGATTTTTCAAACAGGTTCCTTTAAGTAATTATGCTACATCTTATTAACAGTATATTAAGTACTTACCACTCCACTACATGACTTGGTTCTCAGATCTATTTTGACCATGCCAAATCCTAGAGACACACACACACACACACACAAAATAAGTGATGTACAAAATGTGACATGCATTCCAGGCTTTGCAATTTAGAAATTATGAAAATAGTCCCTAGTACATTTCATATGGAAAATATTCAGTATTCCTGTTAGGTGAGAGTTCCACAAGAAATTGAATTAAAACCCATTTCTAACAAAAATTGAATTGTAACAAAAAATTACAACAAAATGCTAAAAAAATTAAGCATAATTTTTAAAGCTAAAATAATGAAGACATATTTTAAAAATATAAGTTAAAAAAACCTATTGATGAAAGAAAAACGCACTATTTTAAGAACCAAAATTATTGGAAAGTATACATATATACAAGCTTAAAATACATAACACTACTAGTTAATAAAAAATAAAATGTACACAGCAGGAAAACTTAAAAATTTCAAGACTAAATTTTTAAAACCAAAACTAAGTGTCTACTTGGTTTCAAACACTGTATGTTCCTCCAAAGAAGTCAAAAGCTGGGTTTTCATGCTCATGAAAACACTGCATTATTTGGAGGCAGAAACACACACTCCCTGCTTTAACTGTCCCCAGAGCTAACCAAAGGAGACACATACATTACAGACTTATACTATTTCACCCCATAGATAATATTAAATATGCAAATATTATGTGTTTATGTACACAATGGCCTTTAATGATTGTGGCACTCCACCTCTAAAAAAAGAAGTCTAGTAACCTGCTAATGGTTATCCCCTTAAATCTTATGGAATAGATTAATGTTGACTTAACCTGGTTTTACTGAGCATGGTATCTCCCAAATCTGAGGCATTCAGCTTGAATGCTGATCCCACACTGGCAGTTTACAAGGGCATACTTACCATATCCTTTGTTGAAGACATCTTTGGCGGCCTTTCCTAGGTCACAGTAAGTCGGTGTGTTACACATATCTTACAAAGAAAAATAAGGACACGGGAATAAATAATATTTAGTGCTTATTCACTGCTCAAGTGTTTAGTCCTGTAAGAAGAGGTATACAAGGTTTCTTGCTTTGCATCCTTAATGCTTATACCCTAATGCAAGCAAAGTTCAGAGAAAGCACGCTGCTGCTTTAAAGAGTTTTCCAGAAATCTGGAGAATGAAAGGGTGTTTTTCATGAGATTCACAGAGGTCATCTTTCTGACTGCATTTCAAAGAAGAGAAACTTCTCAAAGGCTGAAGCAGATGCTCCATTACACTGGACTTTCACTTTTTAAAAGAATGCAAAAATTTACATTACTAAAACATATCTTGGGCAGTTGTAAAGCCAGAGAGCTATATAAGATGACAAAGTAAATTTTCTGAGGATCTGTAAAGCAGATGCAATTAAACATCTTCAGGGCTAACATTTTGCCACTCTGAAATTCAGTTCTTAAGAATTACCACACTTGAAGTGTATTCATCCAGAATATGCCCTCTTTCAAAACTCTTCTTAAAATACAGTGCTATAATCTAACCTATTAACTGGACAGAGGATAGGGCCTACCTGCAGTAATCTGCTTACCAAAAATCGGTATACAGTCTAAAAGTTACAGTCTTCAAACACCCCAGGTGCTTCACTTCATCTTGCCGAGGATTCAGCCAGCTTCTCTACTGCCACGATGACCCTCACCCTCACCAAAATTCTCAGGCCAATCAACACTGCTGAATATACCATTCCTTTGCCCTTTCTGCACAACAGGAAATCTCTTCCAGCAGCATCCTCAAAAGTCACGCTGAAGCACCTCAAGCAACCCCATTAGCCCCATACAGGCTAAGTTGCCAGGCTCCTCTGTCCGTGGGATTCTCTAGGCAAGAATACTGGAGTGGGTTGTCAGTTCCTACTCCAGGGGATCTTCCTCACCCAGGGACTGAACTGGCCTCTCCTGCCTTGGCAGGTGGATTCTTAACCAATGAATCATTGGTTCCTACTCCAGGGGCTCATTGGGTAAGAATCCACCTGCGAAGCCCCTGTTAACCCCATTACTACTCCCAGTAAAATCCAGAGCACCATCGAGCCCTTGCAATTACAATGCCTCAACCACCTACACGTTCAAACCTATTTATTTCTGTTTAGCGGAGCTCTTAGTCTGGCCTCCTGCTAATAATAAGTTTCTGCCTATTCCACTGCACCTGAACACCACAAACACTTTACGGTGCACTTCTTCACCGTGAATTCAGTTAAAATGTGTTCCATAACCTAAACCTGTCAAATACGACAGACATCAGGATATGTTAAGAGAACAGAGTATAAGAATATGTATAAAGTTGAGTGGAAAGAATACAGATGAAGAAGATAAATGTACTGAGTCACACCATAATAAAACTTTTGTTCTGGGCCACAAGGTTTCAAAGTTCTTTTCCAGAGCAATTAATCTACAAGGCAAGTCCTCTCTGTGTCCCAACCATCAATTTGAGACTTTTTACACATTGCCAACGGTAATCTGATATTACTCTTTATGATCACAAACGACGGTGGTACCTGTTGAAAGTCTGCCTGAAGCCCCTAATTTGGGAGGTTAAGTATAAAAACCAGACACTACGTACTCAAATGTTAGAAACGTTAAGGCTTTACAGTTTGCTTTAAAAAAAAAAAAAAAAAAAGGAAAGATACACTTAAGTGTTTAGAAACCTCCATCTAGGGACCCATTACAGTCTTTGGCATTTTGCTTCTTTTTCAAAAGCACTTGCTAGATACTCTGCAAAAGCCGCGTGTCCCAGGGGGAGGGTCGCCTGACCGCAACTGTGCCCAGTTGAAGCCTTCCTTCCCAGGCCCACGATCCCGATGGGAAATGCACTGCTGGTATGAGCAAGCAAAAACGCG
>ML660774.1:27735090-27805284 GCA_007570785.1 Antilocapra americana | reverse complement strand
CGGGCCCGACAGCGCCAACTGCCCGAGCGCGCGCGCAGCGGGGGCCGCCGGGGGGCACGTGGGCGCGCGGGCGGGGGGCACGAGGGCGCGCAGGCGCGGCGCGGCGCCTCGATCCCCCGAGGCCCGCTCTCGCGAGAAGGCGCGGAGCCGCCGGCGGCCCTGCGGCGCGGAGGGGCTGCCTCGCCGCGTCCTTCTCTGGCGGACGCCTGACGGGCCTGTGAGGGGATTCCGTCTCGGAGCGACGGAAATTCAAGGGTGTGGCCTTCAGGCCACCTCATCTTAGCGATGAGGGACAGAGGTCCCCGGGGTGTCAGTGGCGTGACTTTAAAGATGACACCGAAGGAGTAATTCCAAGGGAGAGAGGAGGCGGATGAGGGACAGCGCTCCTCTGGAGAATTCCAACTCATAAATGTGAGAGAAATTACAGGAACAGAAAATCCCCGCTTTGGAGGCCCCAAGAGCTGCGTCAGGCAGAGTTCATCAACAGATGGTGGCCGGTTGAGGGTATTCGTCCAGTTCCAAAGTATCATCTCACAGATGACTTAGTGAAGACGAAAGGGTACCTTCACATCAGACGCTTCACCTAAACCGAGCGAGGGAACTAACTGCGCGGCGCCAGGGATGCTACAGACTGACGTCTTGGGTGAGAATGACTCGCCCAAGAAGTGCTTTGTCTCCGTTCCCGAGGAAACAGACAAATCCAGTTGAGGGCCCGATCTGCAAAACAACCACCTGGGTCTCTTCTAAAAACGTGAACTTCACGAACTGTTAAGAAGATTAGTCAAGTGTTCTAGATTAAAGGAAACAGAAGAAAGATAAGACCCGGAGAGCCATGTAATCCTAACGTGCACCCTGGATCAAAAAACAAAAGCAGCTATTAAGGGTCATTACTGGGACAGTTGAGAAAATGTGAATGTCGACTGCATTAGTATTGCAACAAAGTTAAATTTCCTGAGGGTAATAATTATAACTTGATTATGCAGAAATGGAACTTCCCCTGGTGGCTCAGCGGTAAAGATCCTTGTACAATGCAGAAGATACAGAGATGCGGGTTCAGTCCCTGGGTCAGGAAGATCCCCTGGAGGAGGGCAGGCAACCCACTTGCCTGGAGAACCCCATGGACGGAGGATCCTGATGGGCTACAGTCCATGGGGTTGCAAAGAGTCAGATGCGACAGAGCTCGCATGCTGGCACGCATGCATGGGTAAATGGCCT
The DNA here is from genome assembly GCA_007570785.1 of Antilocapra americana. Classification (NCBI taxonomy): domain Eukaryota; kingdom Metazoa; phylum Chordata; class Mammalia; order Artiodactyla; family Antilocapridae; genus Antilocapra; species Antilocapra americana. Next base: position 27,804,069 of record ML660774.1, on the reverse strand, counting down.
GGTTTTTGGGAGATATGTAGAGTCATTCACAGGTGACATAGCGTGTGTCTGCAACAAACTCAAATGGTCAGGAAAAAACATTCAAGATGTTAACAATCGGTGTATCTAGGTGGAGGATCTGTGGATCTTCACTGCATTATTTTTTAATCTTTCCTGTAAGTCTAGCATTATTTTTCAAGATAAAAGTTTGAAAAAAAAACCCCACAAAGTGTTTGATACTCAGAACATGATACCAGGTTGCTTCTTGAAACCAGAGGCAAAGATGATTTCCCTGCTGTGTTTAAGCATTTCAGGCTGAGAAAAGACACTTGCTCCCAAAGGACTCATAATGTGAGACTTGGAAAATGAGGCAGAAAATGATCGATGTCATTGGCAAAGCAATATAAATTAGTATGCTAAATAAAGTGAGCTTTGGAGTCAAAAGAGGCTGGGATGGCACCTCAGATCTGCCAACCCTGTGGTCGTTGGCAAGCAACTGTACTTCTCTGTTTCAACATCAGTGAGACAGAACTAAATAAGGTCTACTTCAGAGGATTGTAGTCAATAGTAAATACGGTGATGTATCCAGAGTACACAACGATCCACCTGGCACATGGAAATGTTCATTAGTTAATAAAACAGATGAAAATTAATATGCTACAGGCGATTAAAAGCCATGCAAGCAAACCTAGATTTATTCACATCCAGACAAATATTAGAACCACAGCTTCAGCCTGCACTTTGGCACAGACCTGGCCTTTGTTGGGCCCAGCAGGTCATTAAAGTCTATAAAGACCACTTCCAATGGAAAGTTGGTAACATTCTGTCCCTGGGCTTCTTCATCAGAAGTCTTTCCTTCTGAAGGGACCTGATAACACCAGTCCCGGGTCACATACAGAGGACCTCTCTCTCCCAACATGGAGGAAGGTGGTAAAAGAAATTGTTCCAGAAAACAGCAGCTGCAGAGGGAATCATTCCTTTGTTTCCCATCGCTCTGTCCCTGCTGGATTAGCAGGATCCACAGTTACTCTCAACATCCACATCAAGCCTCTGGCCTCACCCACCTCCAAACTACAGCTAGTTCTCACTCCCTGCCCACCCACACTGGGTTCTGAATCTTGGGAGGCATAGAAAGGACCCTCAGTCCAAATCCTAATCACCTGGCATTCTTTTCCTATAAAATGTCTAGAACCAGAATTTTAGAGCAGGGAAGGGGCTTTAGATTCCTTCATTTGTGGTACATTTGCTAAGTGTTTACTGCATACAGGGCACCATGCTCAGAACTGATGGACGAGCATAAACCCAGAAGCATCTGTACTGTGTGTGTCCGATGGCCCTGATGAGCAGGTTTCCAACACAGGTCACCTGCTCTAGTCAAGATAACCTGCTCTGTCTGCCTGTGTTACCTTTGTGAGAGAAAATCTCAAAGAGTTAGTATAGTTTTACTCCCCAAAATGAAAAACAAACAAACAAAAAAAGAACAAAAAAAGGAGAACAGAAACTCTACAGTGAAGATTTGGTACCTCGATTGCCCTAAGTGTAAGGAAAATTAAGATTCTGAAGCCAGCAATGTTATTTAATTCTGTTTCTTTAAAGAAAAGGGGCCCACTTGTTTGTTTTCAGTTCAGTTCATTTCCGTCGCTCAGTCATGTCCAACTCTTTGTGACCCCATGGACTGCAGCACGCCAGTGCTTCCCTGTCCATCACCAATGCCCAGAGCTTGCTCAAACTCATGTCCATTGTGTCGGAGATGCCATCCAACCATCTCATCCTCTGTCGTCCCCTTCTCCTCCCGCCTTCAATCCTTCCCAGCATCAGGGTCCTTTCCAATGAGTCAGCTCTTCACATCAGGTGGCCGAGATATTAAGAGTTTCAGCTTCAGCATCAGTCCTTCCAATGAATATTCAGGACTGATTTCCTTTAGGATGGACTGGTTGGATCTTCTTTCAGTCCAGGGGACTCTCTAGAGTCTTCTCCAACATCACCGTTCAGAAGTTTTCAATGACTCCAGAATTGTGATCAAGGGTGAGGAGGACCGCTTGGCATCTTTGAAGAGGAGATACTAGCCCTGTCCGTGAGCCTCCTCTAGGGGGCAGCAGATCTCGAGGCCCCAGAGGTGAAAGCCTCTCACTGGGCCAGAGACCGGTCAGGTGAAGGAGGGGAATGGCTTCCAGGGCAGAGGGACAGAGATCCAAGACTGTGTTGTTATATGTTTAGGGTGTATGTGGTACCCTGAAACTCCAGGTCTGAAGACTTGCCTCAAGGCAATAGACTTGTGCCGAGGTTCCTCTTGAGTAGCTTGAATGAATTACAGCAGCAGGAAATTAAAAACCAACTGATGCTTTTGAAGTGTGGTGTTGGAGAAGACTCTTGAGAGTCCCCTGGATGGCAAGGAGATCCAACCAGTCCATCCTAAAGGAAATCAGGCCTGAATATTCATTCGAAGGACTGATGCTGAAGCTGAAGCTCCAATACTTTGGCCACCGAATGTGAAGAACTGACTTATTGGAAAAGACCCTGATGCTGGGAAAGACTGAAGGCAGGAGGATAAGGGGACGACAGAGGATGACATGATTGGATGGCATCACTGATTCGATGGTCATGAGTTTGAGCAAGCTCCGGGAGTTGGTGATGGACAGGGAAGCTTGGTGAACTGTAGTCCATGGGGTTGCAAAGAGTTGGGCACAACTGAGCAACTGAACTGAACTGAATTGAATGGCCGACATTTAGAGGATCCATTAAATTATAATACACCCGTATTTTGGGATATGGTTCAACCGTGTGTTCTGATAATATCGGATAACCTGAGGGAAACGCCCAGTTTAAAAAAGTGGTGTTAGGGGGACGAAAGTTTCAGTACATTGTAACTCCATGTGTGTATGTGTGTGTGTGTATGCGTGTGTATATGCATGTGTTACAATTTTACTTAAAGAAAAAGCAAGGTCTCCTTCATTGCAGGTGGTTTCTCTACCATCTGAGCCACCAAGGAAGCCCCATAGACATGGACATTGGTAATGGCTTAACTCTGGACTGGTGATAGATTGATAATAGATACATTATATATTAACTAAATAAATGCTGTATATTTGTGTGTGTGTGTGTGTGTGTGTGTGTGTGTGTGTGTGTGTGTATGTGCAAAGAATAAATGTTGGGAAAATGTTTCCAGAATCTGACAGTGACTCTCTCTGCTGAGTCAGAGTATACCTGATTTTTATTTTCTTCACACTTTCCTGTATTTTCCAAAATTTCTAAAATTTGGAAATATGTTTCAGTTAGAAAAAGTTAAACTGACTTTCATAAGGTGGGGAAGTACCTAGGTTCATGAGAAGGGGAGTGCTGTTCCCTGGGGAATTTCCACCTAAAACTGGGAACTGCCGCTGGGATCAGTCCCTGGAATTCACGTTGGGCCTTTGGGGCGCTCACGTCACTCTTGGCCACAAGAGGGCACAAGGAAATGAGGTAAACGCTGACGCTGCAGGTGGACAGTGCAGGTGGGAGTCAGGGTGATGACCTCAGCCCTCCCCTTGCCACCAGAGCCTCATCCAAGCTCTCCATACAATTGTGAATACGGTTATGGGGCTTCCCTACCCAAGTCAGAGTCCAAGTTCAATGTCAAAAGGGCAGGAAATATTTACAAATTGTTTTTATGAGGAAACCAATTTTGTCAACGTTCCACTTGTGGATTGGGGTACAGTCTGGCTGACACAACCTGGAAATTGGCTCATCTTAACCATTTGCTAGTGAAGCACTGTGATCACTTTACACAAAGGATCAGTTAAGAAAAAAGAGGGTGACATATTCCTGTGTAACCTGAAAATAGCAAGAAGCAGTGTCCCTTTGGTGAATATATAGCTGTGTTTCAGGGAACTTGATGTTTTGGAGAATGGTCTTCGGTTAGTGAACTGTGGAGTGTCGTGTGCAGGAAGGAATAAACTTTGAACCAGAACACTTGCCTTAAATCCGAGGTCTGCAACTCACTAGCTCTGTGACCTTGGGCAAGTTACTTGACCTCTCTGAGCCTTGGTGTCTTCGTCTTTAAAACAGAGATTCCCCAGAAATAAACCATCCAGATGAGGCCCACCCAAGGGGTTCCACCACGTGGCTTTCTGTGGTCCAAGTTCTGAGGAGGCTTGGACCACACCCAGGGTTCACCCCAGGCAGGAGACAGATCACACCCAACGAGTCACATACAACACAACTCCCGGGACAATAGAGGAGTCAGATGCAGACTCACCTTGAAGGGTTGCAGAGAGGCCCTGGGGAGGGACTATACTACTTGGGGCCCCTGGAGAGCACCCCAGGGAGGGTCAAGCCCAGCCTCTCCCCTCCAGTGGGGACTCTGTGTGTAGAGCTCCGGGCAGCTTTATTGAGATGTAATTGGCATGAGACACTGCCTAAGTTTCAGGCGTACAGTGTGATGGTGTGACACATACAGGTTAAGGAGGGAGTCCTTTTACCCCCACATAATTATCAGTTCGTTACTATGGTGAGAGAGCTGATGCTTTGCTTTCACAGGAACTTTCCAGTTCACAGCACAAAACTCTTCACTGTAGTCACCAGAGCTGTTCATTTTTTATTTTTGGCTGTTAATTGTCATTATTTTCTTGTTTATTTCCTCTAAAAAGAAACAAAAATATTCACCTTTATCCATTACTATTTGATTTAAATTCAACATCTCATAAATTAAAGCTGCTTTTGTACAGGTCTAGTATAAAAGGCTGAGTCTTAATAACAAAATTATTGCTTTACTTTTGTTCTACTTAGCTTTTTGCTAGATATTTTTCAACTTTTAAAGCATGTTTTTTAGTTTGATTTAAAATTTGCTTCTATAGAATTAGGACTCCAAGCAGGTCTGGGGTCTCCTAATATTGTGGGATTCACCAGCAACCTTTAAGGAAAAAGAATCAGATTTCAATTAGGGTGCAGACCATGTCTCATCTGCAGGCTGCTTGGATCCCCCTTTGCATGCTCCTTGCCTGAAACAGGCGCTGGGGTGTGTGGACCGCTGCTCAGGTCTGCTCTCTGTCCTGCAAAGACAGAGAGTGGGTGGGGGGCTTGGCTCCATGCTCTCCCTCCACACCCTCTGGCCTCCTGCTTACAGATGCCACAGAAAGGCCCTGTGCTGGTCACCCCACCCCTACCCCGCACGGTGGAGGCTGCTCCTTGGCCTGGAGGACTGGTCATCAGGCTACCTTGCCACCAGGCTCTGACGGCACAAGGGGAGAAGAGGAGGAATGAGTGGGTGAGTTACAGGGGTGCAGAAGGATGTGACAGAGAGTGAGCAAGGAGGAGAAAGAGAAAGGCTCAGGTGATGAAACCGTGAGGGATAATGGTGTAGAAGACGACAGGCTGGAAGGAAGAATGGAAGTTGGTCTCCACTCAGCTCTTTAGGTTTCTGTCCTCCTCCCGCAGCGTATTTACAGTTACATGACAGTCAGTACAGTGAATAAAGGACTTCCCAGCTGGCTCAGTAGTAAACAATCTGTCTGCTGAGCAGGACACTTCGGTTTGATCCCTGGGTCAGGAAGATGCCCTGGAGAAGGAAGTGGCAACCCACTCCAGTATTCTTGCCTGGAGAATCTCATGGATAGAGGACCCTGGCAGGCTACAGTCTGTGGGACTGCAAAGAGTTGAAAATTACTTAGCAAATGCAGGAAAGGGAGGTCACAACACCGTGTGACTGCACAACTCCGAGCGACTGCACAACTCCGAAGTGGGCCAGTCTGGGTCCAAGCGGTGCCCCCAGGGTGTGCAATATCGCCGTTACCTCCCCCATCATCTACCTGCAAATTCCCAGAAACTTGGTCTGGAGGAGCCCTCCAGGCAACAGGGAGCTGAGGCTGAGAGGTATGTGACCCAGCTAAGGCTACAAGATCGGTGATGGGCTGGACTCTGTCTTCCTGACTATATCCAGACCATCTCTAGAAACAGAACCACCCAAAGGGGCAATACATCTGGTAAACCCAGTTCCTCGGAGGGCCCCTCCTGACCTCAGTGTAGTGTCTACACGGCTGCGGTGATTATACAGATCCTGTGATCTTTGTCTTCCCTCATCAACCTGCCCCTCTCATCTTTCACTTACTGAACATTTCCTGTAAGATTCTGCCAAAGGCCTGCTCATTTCGGTTCCTTTGATTTTCTTTTAAGAGAAGCAAAATGTATGGAAATCAAACTGATTTTGACACAGGAGCCATAACAAAACTTGGCTTTCCGAAGTGAATATAAATCACAGGTCTGTCTTTGACGTGAACTACAGCAGCTTTCACTGGAGGACGCAGGTGTCAGCTCTTATACACCAGCCCGCACCCTGCTTCCTGGGCTGGGAATCACCCGTGGGGGTGGCATCTCCCTCCTTGCTGAACCGGGTTGGGAGGTGGAATTTCTTCTCGAGAATTTCCATTTCCTCTGAGCTCAGCCGACACTCCCTGATCCCACCATTCCTTTGAGCCAGGAGCACCCTGAGGCATGAGGAGGATAAGCTTGGGTTGTCTATTGGCCCGCAGTCCTTGCCAGGGCGGCCAGGGGCGGAGGAGAGCACGTGAGGGTGTCCTCACGTGAGGGCCAGCCTCCCAGCATGGGGAGTGGGTTCTGCAGTGCTCTGCTATCAGCGTCCGGGAACTCTGGGGCCCTGACCTACTGTTGTTCAGTTGCTCAGTCGTGTCCGATTTTTTGTGACCCCATGGACTGCAGCATACCAGGCCTCCCTGTCCATCACCAACTCCCAGAGCTTGCTCAAACTCATGTCCATTGAGTCAGTGATGCCATCCAACCATCTCATCCTCCGTTGTCCCCTTCTCCTGCCCTCAATCTTTCCCACATCAGGGTCTTTTCCAATGAGTCAGTTCTTCGTATCAGGTGGCCAAAGTATTGGAGGTTCAGCTTCAGCATCAGTCCTTCCAATGAATATTCAGGACTGATCTCCTTTAGGATGGACTGGTTGGATCTCCTTGCAGTCCAAGGGACTCGTAAGAGTCTTCTCCAACACCACAGCTCAAAAGCATCAATTCCTTTTCAGCAGAAACATTTCTGAAGCCTTCCTCTCCCCTCTGCTGCTCCCTGGCATCCACTTCCCACTGCTCCGCCATCTCTAATCTGCGAGGACTGAGCTCAGCCTGAGGGCGGTGAGTGCAGCCACTGAGCATCCTGGCTGAGGAACGCGGATGGTTAGCTGCGAGCAGCCTCTGCAGACCTGGAAATACCCCAGGTCATCTTCCAGGGAGACTAGTACTTATGTCCTGAAAGTCGCTCTGGCTTTTGGGAGATCTAGAAATAACAATTTGGGGAGGCGGGTTTTTCTTTGGTGCATAGGATTACATTAAAGGCAGAAGGAGAAGAGGGTGACAGAGGATGAGATGGTTGGAGGGCCTCATTGAGTCAACGGACATGAACTTGGGCAAGCTCCAGGAGATGGTGAGGGATGGGGAAGCCTGGCGTGCTGCAGTCTGTGGGTCACGAAGAGTCGTACATGACTGAACTGCTGAACAACCACCACCACTGGATTACACGAACTTCTACTGGGCGCCTCCATGGAAGGGCCATGTGTTGTGCTAAGTCCTGAGGTTTACTTGAGAATGGAAGGTTCTGGCCTGGGATAGGGCGTATGAGCGCCAGGCCTTCCACGTGAAGTCACACCCTGAACCCTCAGAATATAGACTTTCTGGGGAGTCATGCCCACTTTATAGTTGCGGAGATGCAGCCCAGAAAGGTAGGAGTATCTTGTTCAAAGTCACGATAAATCCCTTTATTTATGCAGTCTTCCATTACAGAAAACAATGTATGTGGTGTCTATTATGTGCCCTCAAAGCATGAGGAGACAAAGTAGTGTCCAATCACAAGAGAGTTTTATAAACACTATGGTGGGCAGACGGATGCCTCCGGGAGTCAGGGGCTACAGGGCAGGCCTGTATGGTACTCCCATCAGGTCCACCTGACTCTGAAGCCCCCAGTCTTGCAGGGCTGAGAGAAAGTCAGATGGACAGAGAAGAAGCCTGCTTTCCGTCTTGCTGCCCGTTTGCAGCCTCCTGCTTCTGGTGTGTCTGCATCCTCACGTCCTCTCTCCTGTGGGAGCATCACTCCCGGAGGACACAGGGCTAATCTCTTGTCTCCATGTTAGATAGCCAGCAAAGGCCTGATGGCTTGGGTCACGGTGCTCCTGGCCTCTGTCCCGCTGCCCGCAACCTGCTTTCCATCCTGACTTCCATCTACAGTGCATAACCATCCGTGCGTGTGCTTAGTGGCTTGAGTAATGTCTGACTCTTTGTGACCCCATGAACTGTAGCCCCTTGACCATGAGATTCTCCAGGCAAGATTACTGGAGTGGGTTCCCACGCCCTTCTCCAGGGGACCTTCCCGACCCAGGGATCGAGCCCACTTCTCTTAGGTTTGTGTTGGCAGGCGGCTTCTTTACCCCTAGCACCGCCCGGGAAGCCGTGACCACCCACTGAACACAGAATTAGGGATGTCGGGGTGACCGCTTCACTCACTGCCCAGCCCTCACATCAGAGGGTGGAGATCCCGCCCTCCGAGGGCCTCACTGTCAGCCTGTCGCTCCCTTACCCCGGCCTTCCCCTTCCGCCTCCCCCACCTCCTCTTCATTGGCCCTACACTCACTTTCGCCCACTGTAACCCCGGCTCCACACCACCGCCAGCACTGCGCTCCCAAATGCATTCTAACTTAGACCCTGTTGTTTTCAGGTTCACGTATCCGCAGTGACTTCCTCCTGCATATGAAATCATGTCCAGTTCCCTTCACCTGCTGTCAGTTCTTCACAGTCTGGCCTTCTCTGGACTCGCCGTCATCTGCCCCAGTCACACAGACTGTCTAGAACTGAAATATGCCTCCCTGCCCATATACACTTCACCATCTGAGCCTGAAGCGAGATCATCCCCTGCTCCTTAACCTAGGGAACTCCTACTCAACCCACAAAACCCACCTTAAATAATCCCTCTTTCAGAAGGTCTAATTACGACCTCCTCTGTGATCCTCCAGCCCCACATTTCTGCCTTTACGTTAATGTTTGTCATAATATATAGAAATTATCTCTACATATGTCTTCTGGACACTAACTCCTCAGGAGCAAGGATCATTTTTATCTTTTATTCCCAACACCTAATCATAGGTTCCGCTCCATACAAAGTACTCAGTGAATGTTTGTGCCCGTCCTTTTTGTCTGTGTGTTTTGCCAGAGGCCTCTGCTGCCCGAATATTCTCTCTTCATTTAGGTAACAGGAAGCAGAGAAACCCAGCAAGGAACAAACCCTGGGGCTTTCTCCTTTATCTTTGGTCATAATTGTCCAACTTCAAAATAAATTCTGTAACACACCTAGTCACCAGGCATATCCTACTATCAAAGGGTGTTTGATGTTGGTTTATGTGAAAAAACTAGTACTTGCAGAAGTTGGAGGCAGACATCCCAACACCAGGAAGAGAGCCAAGTAACGGAGCCTCAGGTCACCTGCCCCAGCCGCCGGGGCACTGGGCAGCCTTTGAGGCTGAGAATGGTCACCTGGCACAGGACATCCAGGTTCATCTCGATAACTGAGGTCAGCTGGCTCTGGAAGAAGACCCAGTGATACTAAGAATGACATTGATGGTATAGAAAAAGCTGTGTTGTTAGATTTTAAAGGGCACCTTACATTCCAGGTACTGGGATGAATTTACCCTGAGAACAAAGCCAACGCTGAAGGGATTTTTAGATCCAGACTCAGACTGTTCTACCCTTACAGTACTTGGGCAGTGACAAAGCGTTAGCCGCTCAGCTGTGTCCGACTCTTTGCGACCCCATGGATTGCAGCCCGGCAGGCTACTCAGTCCATGAAATTCTCCAGGCAAGATTACTGGAGTGGATTGCCGTTCCCTTCTTCAGGGGACATTCCTGACCCAGGGATTGAATCTGGGTCTCCTGCATTGCAGGCAGATTCTTAAATGTCTGAGCCACCAGGGAGATAAGTTCATGTCTAAATTATTTGACTTAGGTAACAGGCTGACTGGAAAAAAAAATCAGACAAAAGGGGATGAAGCAGAAGTTTTAAAAATTTAAAATGCATGAAATTCCCTCTGAAATCTTCTATATTGGAGACCGTTCTGCTTCAGTCAATTCACCATCATACAACACAAGTTAAATCCATTGCTCAATAAAACGCACCCACACTTCCTATTAAGTTGTGTAAATCTGTATATACAATGGGCTCTCTGGGGTTCTATCATTAAAAGGATAATTTTTGTAAATCTCATTATTTTCCTAATTAAATAATCCTAACTTCAAACAGTTCCATTTTCATCTTAAGGAGAATTATTTTCCAATTGACATTTAGCCGGAACAGGTGCTATTACATTCACAGCTCTTAAGCTGTTGGGCTCTTCACATCTGAATGCCAGAGCTAATCAGAGGCATTGTCCCTTGTTTCTACCTGAGTATAGTTTAAAATGTCTCAGTATGTTTGTAACTCATTAGTTTTTGGCATCCCGCATAACACATGGGCTAATAGAAGCCATTCTTTCTTGGAGCACAATTAGCTGTGAAAACAGATCTTAGAGCGGACTCCCTCCTCCCCGCCAGGATTATGGAAGGTAGGAAATGCAGGTGATTATCAGAGTTTGCCTTTGATACAGACATCCTGCTCCTCTGCTGGCCCTTTGAACTGACTTTGATATGCAGTAATTAAGAGGGATTCAACCCGTGGAGGAGCAGCCGCTGCAGCCCTTTCTCTGGTCCCCGCTCGATTGAGTCCTTGTTTTGAACTATTGATCAAACAGATTTGCAGGGATTTGTTCTAGCCTGTGTGGGGTAAGAAGGAAGGAAATGAAGAAAGGAAATGAAGAAGGAGGGAGCAGGGAGAAAGGAGGGGACGAGTCTATAAATAGTTCAAAAGAGAACCCGAGGATCAGACCTTGCTCATCCCATTTCACACACCTTCCTCCCTTCTGTTTCAGAAAAAGCAGTTCCCTGGCAACTTGCTGAGTTTCCATCTCTGCCAAAGCTCCACTGTGGGCGCAGAGCTGCCCAGCTTCGAAGAGGACGTGGGGAGGACTGAGAAGGTCGAGGATGGTGGTGGTGGTCCTGCTGGGGCTCGGCTGGCTGTGCGCCCCCCTGGGAGCCCTGGTTCTGGATTTCAACAACATCAAGAGCTCTGCTGATGCACAAGGGCCCCAGAAGGTAACGGCCTGCAAGGGAGGAGGGCTGGGTGCCGGGTTTGCATGAAGCATCACTCAGATCGGGGTCCGAAATGGTTCATCTAGACTAGCTGGGGAGCTGGAAAGGCGGGGAGCTGGCTTGAAGGCATCTTGGGAGAATCCAGTTGCCTTAACGTTAACTTACCAAAGAAGCCAGGTGGCTTTCAGGGCACTGAGCTCTCAATTCGCCTACAAACCAGAGAGAAAGAGAACACGAAGAAGGCTGTGCCACGTGGCAGGCTCCTGATACATAACACCTTGCTTCCTTGGAGCTTGAGATCGTTGTCACACCTCCTAAGGACGGACGGACAATGAAAATGCGACTCAGAGATGCTGAGGGATTTAACTAAGGCCACACAGTCAGGGCATACGGGAGGTATTAGTTCAGTGCTCTGTGCCAAGGAGCACCGGCTTGTCACCCTCTCACCTCACAGACTTGTTTCATAGGAAATCTTCATATCTGTTTGAAAAAGCATCAGTTGTAGATGAGAGAAGTGGGTCTTCGGAATCTGTTGCTCTGCAGCAAATGAGGCATCCCTAAGAATCAAGAGACTTGGGTGAGGTCCCCGGAGGGCTGCTTGGCCAACGGTGACCGATGGCGTCAAAAGGTCAGCTAGATAGAGATGACACAGTCGCCAGCCTTACGTCTCATTAAACTGTGGCCCAGTGTTGAGGGCTTCTAGCCACAGAGCGAGACTCTTGTAGTCGGGAGCTTCCCTGGTGGTCCAGTCGCTGGGACCCTGCACTGCCAGTGCAGGGAGCCTGGTTCGAGTCCTGATTAGGGAGCTAGATCCCACTGCTTTGACTAAGGCCTGGTGCAGCCAAATAAATAAGTACATAAATAAGTGTTTAAAAAACCCTCAAACCATCTCTAAGACACATGGGAAACCTTTTTTTTCCATTTTCACAAACAGCACAAAAATTAAATTCTGGGTTTAAAAGCAGGACGATGTTTTTCAAACACGAATAAACTTTGCAGCACAAAGCTTGCAAATCTTTGCTGGTGATTCGCTCTCCCCGTTGTGGGAGAAAACCAGCTCTAGTGGGAAAAAATGAAGATGCTGCCAGAGGCCTGCCGCAGCGTTTCACGGGCCCCAGCATTCGGCTTCCTCCACCTCCTGCCTGCAGTTAGAAGTCTCCTTCCATCTCGCTGGATTCTCTGGCCCTGTGAACAAACGTCCCTTCACAGGGTTCACAGTGCGTGTCTGAGAAGGACTGCAGCAGCAGCAAATTCTGCCTCAGACCTCCGGATGAGAAACCGTTCTGCGCTGCCTGTCGTGGACCACGGAGGCGGTGCCAGCGTGCTGCCATGTGCTGCCCGGGGGCGCTCTGCATGAACGGTGAGTCTGCCGGGAGCCTGGCAGGACCGCTGAGCCCCGACGAGGCGGACAGCGTCTGGCTCTCTCAGACCCGTGATGGGCCCTCTCTAAAGGCTCCCTGGGGTCATTCTTGAAGCGAATCTCCCCAGCTGCCTTTTCTCGACGCAGCAAAATAGTTCCTCTCCTGGCAACAACTGTTGCCAGCAACTTGGAGGTGATTTTAAAGGAAGGGTACAAGGTGGAATCACTGTTTCCGCTTCGATTCAATTACTTAACCCCCTCCTTTGCCTTCTGTGAGATATATTTAGTGCACGTGTCCCAGAAATCTAGACAGTTATACAGAAGCTGAAGGCAGAGGTGCTGCCAAACGCTCTGACAGCCTGGGGATGCGCCTGCCCGTGGTCCTCCTCCTCTGACCCCGCCCGCCTGTCTCTCAGATGTCTGTACCACAGCGGGAGAGAAAGCCCCAGCACTGGAGAGGGAGACGGGTGACCAAGACAGCAGAGAGCCACAAGCAACAACCAGGCACCCAATTCAGGAAAACAAACCCAAGAGGAAGCCACATGTTAAGAAGTCACAAGGCAGTAAGGGTAAGAGCAGCATTCTAAATGTGAGTGTGTGTACATGTCTGGGCTTCCCTGGTGGCTCAGTGGTAAAGAATCTGCCTGCCAGTGCAGGAGATGTGGGTTTGATCCCTGGGTCGGGAAGATCCCCTGGGGCAGGAGATGGCAACCCACGCCAGTATCCTTGTCTGGGAAATCCTGGACAGAGGAGCCTGGTGGGCTACAGTCCCTGGGGTCACAAAGAGTATAAGACATGACTTAGCGACTTAACAACTATATAAACACGGTTTTTAAGAAAAGAAAAACATTTTCTCCTCTTGGGCGCCTCAGGATAGGCTGAGACTGGCTTATTCCTCTCCACCCCAGAAGAACCTAGGAAGCATGTTCTACTTCAAATCTCTTTCCATAAATAGCTACCCCAGCACAGGTAGCTGACAGGCCTAGAGGACGGGAATACCTATAATCATGGGCTGATGAGCAAGAAAACTGTCAACTGTTTAAATTTCCTATGTACATGTTTTTACAGCCTATAATATAACAAATAGAAATTTTCCCTTTCTAAATACTTAGTATACAAAATAAAAGAGATGCACACAGAGGCAGTAACTTTTAATTCTCAAACAAAATCTAAACTTCACTAAGATGCTATTTACACAACTGTAATCTTAAATTCCCATCTTTGACGGAAAGCAGCTGGAGTGTTTGAAGGTGAACTGGCTGCTCTTGTCTGTGTCTCGAGGTTAACGGGGCCCCATGTAAGTCGTGGTCTCTTACCAGGTCAGTACACATCCCATTTAATAAAACACTGATGAGGGATACTTTATGTCTCAAGACAGGAAATCCCATCCTTCTCTGATAGATGTTTTAACTCTGCAGTTGTTCAGTCACCCAGTCACGACTCTTTGCAACCCCTTGGCCTGCAGCACGCCAGGCTTCCCTGTCCCTTACCATCTCCCGGACTTTGCCCAAGTTCACGTCCATTAATTTGGTGATGCCACCCAACCATCTCATCTTCTGCCGCCCTCCTCTCCTCCTGCCCTCAACTTTCGCAGGCAGTAGCTTCTGCCAGAGCTGAGATGTCCGCTTCATTGCTGCTTTCAGCCTTGGAGCCCCCACATGCTATTCCAGCCTTACTTTGCCGGCTTACCCCGCCTGTCATGCCTCACCCCCGTCACACCCCCACAAGCCACCTGCTTATCACTAAAGCCTGCGTCAATCTTGTTACAGGACAAGAGGGAGAAAGCTGTCTCAGAACTTCGGACTGCGGGCCTGGACTTTGCTGTGCTCGTCATTTTTGGACTAAAATCTGCAAACCGGTGCTCCTGGAGGGGCAGGTCTGCTCCAGAAGGGGACACAAAGATACTGCGCAGGCTCCAGAGATCTTCCAGCGCTGTGACTGTGGGCCCGGGCTAGCGTGTCGGAGTCAGGCAGCCGGAAATCGACAACACGCACGGTTGCGAGTGTGCCAGAAGGTCTAACGGCTGCAGGGCTGACCCAGCAGAAGTCTCAGGCACGCACTTACACATCTTCCAGTCTTGTGGCAAGTGAAACAGCCTGAGCTGGAGAAGCTATCTTGTGATGAATGGAAAGTGGTTTGGCTTTTTGTCTGTTTCTGCAGAAAAGTGAACGTGATTCTAGAACAAATTTAAGTTCACCTAGTGATTCAGTTAGTTCAAATAAATCTTTTGGTAATTTCTGGTGAAGTTCTCATGCCTGATGGGCACTGGGCGGGTAGGGGCAGTGATAGTGTTTACGTGTTGTGAAATTAGCTTGCCAGGGGACATGATCACACATCTTTCGTAAAACCCCTATTGTTTATAATCCTTCATTTCTTGGAAGGGGAATGCCATCTCGCTACAAAAACAAAAACTTGGCTAATAAAGATATAAGATTCAAAAGATAAAAGCTTATATTGGTATAACCCATTGCAAGTTCCAAAGCATCTTCCCATTATTTTGTTTTCAATAGCCTTACTATTTAAGAACTTTTCATATTTTTGTATTCATATAATTCCCGTATTTCAAAGTTTGGGCTTTCAAGGAGTGTCTGACCATCTGTACTCAAAAGTTTGAGTACAAGGAGGAAAACAAGGGGAAAGAAGTGAAATCTTTGTCTATTTGAAGTTTAAATGGTCATATTTGATACAAGTGGGTGAATATTGGAAAAGACCTTGATGCTGGGAAAGACTGAGGGCAGGAGAAGGGGATGACAGAGGACGAGATGGTTGGAGGGCATCACCGAGTCAATGGACATGAGTTTGCGCAAGCTCTGGAAAACAGTGAAGGACAGGGCAGCCTGGTGCGCTGCGGTCCATGGGGTCACAAAAAGTCAGACATGACTGAGTGACTGAACTGAACTTAATTAGGGAAGTTCTTTCTGCTGGATTACAATCAATTGCAGACAGATTTCATTTAAGAGATAAACCACACACCTGTTCTTTAGTTTATAACAAAATCAAATATGGGTCAAGCAAAGAAAAAAGTTAAATTTATTAAGTTCTCTAATCTCTAAAAAAGCCTGAACCCTCTTCCAGAGGCTGGCCCCTGGGTGCACCTTAACTGACTAATGTATAATCAGTAAACAGGGGGAAAGGTAACGAGGTAATGCGGTTTACAGCATAAGGGCAGGAAATGAGAACATAAAAATCCCCATTTAAGAGTCGTTATCATCTCATCTCTTAATTCTCTCTACTGACCCTTAGTAAAGTGGAGTCATGAACAGAATATATAAATTTAAACATTTGCTAATAAAGTAAGAACTAGATCACAGCTGATAATCATACAAGAGGTTTTATTGACTATAATGCAGGCTACGGCATGAAGAAGAAACAGTTATTTAAAAACACCACAGCCCCTTTACACAGCAAAGCTTAAGCAATAAATTAAGACCCCTAGCAGGCTGTGCCGGGGAGGACGGGCCTCACTCGCTTCGGTCCTTGGGCTCACGGTACTTCCACTGGATGTAGTCGAAGATGTCCTTCTCACTGTCCACGGGCAGGGGCTCCCCAGCAACACCTGCAAGGAGGGGCAAGAGGCCTTCCTCGTGAGCCAGTTCTGGAGCTCAGTTACAGAGGGCTCAGGACTGAGAGCCGAACAGGACTTGCTTTCAGAGGGACAGGAAAACAGCCCACAAGCGACTTGAAAAAAGTTACTGACCTCCCTCAAGAGCTTCTGTTCACGCTTTGTCACACACACGTCGCCAGCGCTATACAACGAGCCTGAACACCCCAGCTCTGGCCCCTGAAGTGACCCTGACCTGTGACTCTCCTCCCTGCCGGACCCTCCCGTACTAGAGGGAAGGCGCTGGCGAGTTCCTCTGCGACTCAGACCAGCAGTGCTGGTACTGCCCGGCAGCCTACTAGCGACGCGGCAGGCCCGCCAGGCCCGCTGAAGGGAGACCCGTGTTTAGTGAGGGCCCACGCGGTCTGAACACACTCAGACACGCGAGCAGCACAGCACGGCCCTGCTCACAGCGTTAGGACAAAGAGACGAAATCTTCGTTCTCCTAGCAGATAACAGTAAGCCACATAACAAATATACTGCGAAATGTTAACAAGGTCTAGCAAACAGATGAAGCAATCCTTACTCTTAAAACGTTAAAGTTTGGAGTCAAAGCTACCAAGTTTGGCCTGACACTGAAAGGAATAACACCTGAGTTTTTCAGAAACCTTGGAGGTACATTTAAGGAAACAAAAATCCTTCAGATCAATAAGAGCTTTTTGTTTTTTTACTGACCATGGAAGTAGAAAGAATCTAATCCATTCTAACACAGAAAATAACTAAATCTTGTCATTGTGAGCCTTTAGCTGAGGGCCTGGGAACACCTCCAGAGCAAAGCTTTCTTTGCTGCCTGAGGGACTAACAACATTAAAAAACTACAATTAACTGCCATGGTTACTTAAAGGCTCTTCAGAAAATCCAAGTTGCTAAACCAAAATACCCAGATGACTGGGACTGCCTCCGGCAGACACAGACACTCACCAGTGACGCCCAGGGGACGGACTGTGTACTCATTGATCGTGAAGCCTTTCTCCAGGGCGTGAGCTCTCATATTCTTATTGAAGATGTCACTCCCAGTGAAATAGAGGACACCGCAGTAATACTGGTCCTTGGGTATCAACCTAAACAAAATAAACAGTCAGCCAATCCTTTACTACTCGTTTCAAACTCAGCGAAAGCAGGACTCCTAACCAGTAAGGCACAACACAAGCCGGGGCAGTCCCACTACCTGAAGAGGAGGCCAGCACTAGGCCACCTGACGGACCTCACCCTTACCGAAGTTTACTGAGGCTTCGGTGAACTGCGCTCTGCCAGGGGTGTGGACAAACCCAAGGGTGGCCTCAGGACCACCTTCCCCAGCGGGATCCACCTCACGCTGTGGAAGGCACCCTATCGAGAGGCAAATCCAGAGGCGAGAAAGCAGATTCTGTGGACAGTGGTACTCTTTACATACTTTCAGGCCAAACACTGTCTATCGCAGGGACATATGGCACTTCAGGGGCTTCCCAGGGGGCGCTAGTGGTAAAGGATCCACCTGCCAATGGAGGAGACAGAAGGGGTTGTGAAGGTCCCCTGGAGAAGGAAATGGCAACCCGCTCCAGTATTCTTGCCTGCAGAATCCCAGGGACAGAGGCGCCTGGTGGACTGCAGTCCATAGGGCCACAGAGAGTTGGCCATGACTGAAATGATTTAGCGGCAGCATGGGACTACAGAATGAAAAGGGATCCTGGATATTTATGTAAATTCCAAGATATAGAGAGGGAGGGGGGAAAAGGAGAAAAGAAAGGAGAAGTTAATAGGTCAGCAACAAATTCTGAGCAATACCTGATATCAATTCTCCTGTGTGGATATTCCTTTTCATTGTTTTTACTGGGAAGCCGGCAAACACCCTAAAATGGATATTTAAAATATGTTTAAAGATTTTTTTTTAAAACTTAAGGCTTAATTCTAATCAAATATTGTTAAGTGTGAAGTTACTTTTGCTTTAAATGGAGGTGGTTTTAGAACTGTGAAAACCTGTAACTTAACTTTTCTATGCTCTATATATTATCACCCCCTTTGTACTAAAATACTTCATGATTACTAAAGAACCACAGGAAATAGCAGATGATGGTTCATTTGGCTTTTTTGACTCTAAACAAGAAAATAACCAAGGAAAGCATGAAAGACAGAGACCAGAACAAACAGAAAAAAGCAACTTGGAAGAAACAATGGTTATTCAGGGAGATGAAAACACACGCAAAAGCTATCAGTAATATTCTCAGATTACAGATATTCTATTCATGATACAAGAACAAAATTCTACAGAAAAAGAAAATTCCAGGAAAAGATTTAAATCAAAATTAAAAATATGATAGAAGAATTTGAAATTGAAGGTATCTTCCAGAAATTAGAGAAGACAGAGAGAGTACAATTAAGAAAAAAATTAATAGAGAACCGTTTTATTCCTTCTCTATAGGGGAGTTTTCATTATATTTCTGCAGTTTTCAAACAACAATCATCAAGGTCTGTTTTGTTATCTTTTCCTTTTCCAGAAAAATGGGGAAAGTTTATGGGCTGGGCAACAACCCATATGTAAAATATGTAAAAAAGAAAAACATTGCCATTTTTCAAATTTAAAGCTTCAAACGCCACATTCCAAGAAAAATACACAAGTTATAGGCTTCTGGTTCTGAAGGGGAGTCGATCTGGTACACACATCACTGAAAGTCATACGTTTCATTCAGCAACACATAAAAATCAAAATCTAAAATGGTTCTTTTCTTTAGCAACTCCTCTGGCTGAGAGATTAATGAATCCTGTTTATCTTCAAATATGAAACCTACCTTCCCAGGCACTAACAAGTCCCAGCTCAACCTACAGACCATGAGGTGTCACCTTGCGGATAAGGAGGTTGAGCCCGTGGGCAATGATCTTGCTGTCGGTCACATCAGTAACAGGATCTCATCTAGTGGCTTTGTTCCTTTCCTCAGGGCTAAACTTTACTTCCTGCACTTTTTCTGAAGTGCTGGTGTTAAAGAATTTCTCTGTGTTACTGTAAATTCTTTATTAGAGTGAGTGGATTAGTTTTGTTTGGCATTTCAATGAGACAGTTTCATGCTGACTGTCTGAAATAAAGCCTCTTCCATTCTTCTAGTGTGGCCAAGCTTTCTTCTATTGTCCCCTGAATCCTCACTGTGATCACAGAAAATCATCTGCTGACGCCAAACCTGCACAAAAACACTAAAATCTGAGTGGTACTCATCTATACTAAAAGGTATCTAAATGCAGAGAAAGTTGTTTTTTCTTCCAAATGTTATTATAGTCACAGGAAGAATAGTTGAATTAACTAAAGACCATGAGTCCTCAAGAAGATCTGGAATAAGTCTGGCTTTCCTAAGGTTTGATTACTATTACTTTAAAGGAATTCATGTTTTAAAGATAACTTTAAAAACACAGAAAAGGTTGTATCTTTCAAACTATTTAGTCAGTGGTTGTAGCAGCAAGTTGAAGCTGAAACTCCAGTACTTTGGCCACCTCATGCGAAGAACTGATTCAATGGAAAAGACCCTAATGCTGGGAAGGATTTGGGGGCAGGAGGAGAAGGGGACGACAGAGGATGAGATGGCTGGATGGCATCACCGACTCGATGAACATAGGTTAGGGTGGACTCCGGGAGTTGGTGATGGACAGGGAAGCCTGGTGTGCTGCAATTCAGCGGGTCGCAAAGAGTCGGACAAGACTGAGCGACTGAACTGATAGCAGCAAGATATTCTGAAATCAACTGGACCAATAAAGAGTGGAGTTTATTCCGCTTCATAAGCTGAATTAATTTGGCAGCCCATTTCCTTTCAGAAACCCAGACATCTTAAAACTTCTTTTGTGACCTTCACTAATGTTCTGTGCGGAGTCATCGCCACGACCCCTGCCTGCCTGTCTCTCCCCACAGAGACCTGCTTGGGTTAACTCCCTCATCTCCAGTCTCTCCCCAGATGTATCTCAGTAAGGCCATCCTATTTGATACCTTCTCCTCAACCCCCTAGATGGTACTAGAGATAAAGAACCCGCCTGCCTATGCAGGAGATGTAAGAGACCCGGGTTCGATCCCTGGATCGGGAAGATCCCCTGGAGAGGGCATGGCAACCCACTCCAGTACTCTTGCCTGAAGAATCCCAAGGACAGAGGAGCCTGGAGGGCTACAGTCCATGGGGCTGCAAAGAGTCCGACACGACTGAAGTGACTGAGTCCACACTTACTATCTTAACCTACCATGCAACTTAGCTACTTAATATATTCGCTGTTGACAAGCAGTCCCTTGCAGGCCCCTCAAATAAAAGTACCACTTAAATTCACTCATCTATCCCATGCTCCTGGGGCAGAGCCTAGAACAATGCGATGCTGAACACCGGATTTGGTGAGCTGACTGAATACAGCCTCGCATCTGACCGACACCCCTCTGCCCCTCTTTGTTCTCTGACAGCACCACCCTCTCTCTGTCCATCCTTTCTGTCCCCCAATTTAATACCTTCTGGACTACTGCCTTCCTCTCACCGATCTATTTCCAAACAGAAACACACTATTTGTATATTATTATTATCTTTATCCTAGTATAACACTCTGCACAACTCTTTAAAGATTCAGTATCTTCAAAAGACATTTGTACAGATCCTTCAAAGTTTCCACATATATGACCTAAATCTAACGTGCATGAGAGTCCTTTGACAGAGGGCAACGATATCATTTTATAGACAGAAAACTAAAGCCTTACAGGAGTAAAGCAACTTGCCAACACCGCACAAAGAACTGGCAGTGGAGCCCAGACCCTACCCTCTGCACCAGATCTGCTTACCACAGTGCAATACGCCCACACCCACCCCCATCTTGGCCACCAGATACAAATCGCTTCTTACTGCCTCCAAAGCAAAAGGAGTTCAAAGTTGACCTGGAGTGCTTCTCACTCTAACAAATATGAACAACAAATGCCAAGACAGCAGGCTCACACGAGGCACTTTCTAAGCTTTGGTAAACACATGAAGCTCATGTATAGCGCCCAAATTTTATACACAAACCCGCTTGGATGGCCTTAGTCTCTTGATCTTAGTCATTAAAGTCTTCTATACTTTAAAAGCAAACAAAAAAACTGCTTTCTCATTTCTTAACCTGCTTTCTTCTGGGATTAGGTTTGGGAGGATTCCCTTTCTAGCAAGAGCTGTACATGTGCTGCCAGGTACATGGGAGGACGGGAGGCAAGAGAAAGTCAAGATTCCCACAGCTCCAACCTGAGCCCCAGGATGGGTGAGTGGCCCTGTCTCTCACAGCACAGGTTCTGTAAATGCTGAACTGGCTGACTCTGCAGCATCACTGGGGTTTGGCTGCCCGTGACCTTCCTAGCAAAGGATTCTCTTCTTTGAGTAGCTACTAGGAATTCCACTACCGTCAGCAACTCTCAGCATTCGTGTACTTGGCCACCCACCTTCCTTCGCAGGTTACACCCAGCCCACCAGCTTGTAATTTGTCTTTGTATTCTTGCTAGCTGGATTACTACAGCCTCTGCTGGTCTTCCCTCTGGATCTCTCTAGGCACAGCACAATGCTGTTCAGACTGTAAAAAAACACTTCTGCTTTTTTACTGAATAAACACCTTCCTGGTGGCTAATTCTGAAAACAGCTGGTGCAGCTCCCCAGGAGACAGCTCCGTGCCTCTCACAAACATGACTACTGCAGGAAGACAGTTAGGCCACAAGAGTTCCCAGAATATGCTCAGGCATACCAGGACACTTTCTTACTACTTAAAAACAAAACAAAACAAAAAACCCCAAACTTGTCTCGCATGTATTATTTTTAGAATTTTATCTGACTGAATGTTCTTTAAATATAAGATCTGTGCACATTCATTTTGAGTGAATTAAAGACAAGCCAAATTCCAAAGAATGTTCATAGGCCACATACAGACCCTATTTTTATTAATATCGTGGGTGCATACACTTTTGGACACAGAGTTAAGAGCTCAAAACCTGACAGACTCTGGAGAACCAATAAAAATTTAATTCCCTAAAACTGACTAGGATTTTTATTTTTACCTTTCCCAAGGTTCTTTTAAAACTATTGATAAAGTGTGGTCAACTTTTAGACAACATACTCTCATAGCCCATTAAAATCACCATGCCAAACTTGACGTTTTCTGCACACATGATGGACCGCTTTTAAGTGTGTAGTTCAGCGGCATAGAGCACAGTCACACGGCGTGATCACCACCACCATTCACCTCCAGAACTTTATCACTGAATGCAACTGACACTCTGTCCCCGCTCAACACTCAATCCCATCTCCCCGCCACCCTGCCCAGACCCTGGCAACCGCGTTCTAGTTTCTAAATGATACGGTATTTCAATTTTCTGTCTCAACCATCTTCTTCTACTTTCAGCTAAGACTGTCAAACCTACACGCCGAGACTCTTGCTAATTTTAGCCTATCCAGGCTCCAGAAGTACAGGCTCTTTCCCTTAGGTGCACAGCTCACAAAAGGGAGCGTGGAGTAGAGGGTCCACATGCTACATTTAAGGGCGCAGCAGGTGAAGGCGGTTTGCTGCCTTAGCCTAAGATTTCTACTGGCCGCCAGCTTCTACACAGGACCGCTTATTAGTCCGTTTTTGATCCATCGGCCATTTGTCTTGAGTCCTTGAGTCGTAATTCCCCAGGAAGACCGCAGGCCTTTGCTGGTCCGCAGCAGCGGGTTTCTCAGCGAGGCTCCGCAGCCGCTCCCCTACCTACCACCTCACACTGCCTGGCTCTTCCCCTGGACATTCCGTCACTGACCCTGAGGCTTTCTTTCTTTTGTGCTGTCACAGATAATACTCTTCAGATGATTCTAATCTCACCTATTAATAGATTCTGAGTCAAAGAATATTTGCTATTTTAGGGAAAAAAAGTATAATGTGTCAAAGTCATTATGGATATTTTAAAAAGAGCAGATTATGCCTAATTACTTGTTCCATTATCTTGATGAGGGTGAAAGAAGAGAGTGAAAAAGCTTGCTTAAGAATCAATATTCAAAAAACTAAGATCATGGCATCTGGTCCCACCATTTCATGGCAAATAGAAGAGGAAAAAGTGGAAACAGTGGCAGATATTATTTTCTTGGGCTTGAAAATCACTGCAGATGGTGACTGCAGCCATGAAATTAAAAGACGCTTGCTCCTTGGAAGAAAAGCTATGACAAACCTAGACAGTGTATTAAAAAGCAGAGACATTACTTTGCTGACAAAGGTCCGTATAGTTAAAGTTATGGTTTTTTCAGTAGCCATGTACGATTTGAGAACTGGACCATAAAGAAGGCTGAGACAGAAGAACTGATGCTTTCTAACTGTGGTGCTGGAGAAGACTCTTGAAAGTCCCTTGGATAGCAAGGAGATCCAACCAGTCAATCCTAAAGGAAATCAACCCTGAATACTCTTTGAAAGGACAGATGCTGAAGCTCCAATACTTTGGCCACCTGATGCAAAGAACTGACTCACTGGAAAAGGCCCTGATGCTGGGAAAGACTGAGGGCAGGAGGAGAAGGGGAAGACAGAGGATGAGATAGCTGGATGGCATCACTGACTCAACGGACATGAGTTTGAGCAAAATATGGGAGACAGGGAAGGACAAGGAAGCCTGGTGTGCTGCAGAGCACAGGGCTGCAAAGAGTCACAGCTTAGTGACTGAACAGCCACCACCACCACCTAGTCCAACGGCACAGATTATTTACAAGAGGGGAATTTTGTACCAACTCTTTACTAAAATATTCTCAGATTAGAGGCTATACCCACTCTGAGGACCAGAATGTCTGTTTACTGACAGACAGTGAGCTACAGTGAGGTCACTCACAACAGTTCCTGGCCACCACACTTGTTTTCAAATGTGTTAACTCACGCGAGTACTCACCATGAACTTTGTTTCACCCTTTGACAGAGTGTCTGTAATAAAATGGACCTTTTGTAACTGCTCCACCACACGATGTAATAGTTTGGGCTGTAGAATCATAATCAGGGATAAGAAAAAAAAAAAAAGCAATTACTCTGTTAGAGCAAGAAAGCATTTTTAACTTGAGTTTTCTGATGCTCTGCATAAATGCCTAGTTTTCCTATGCTCTGACTACTTTTTCTTCCAACAGAAAATTCACCTTATCAAATGAAACCACTGCTTTTCACAAACACCATGACACCTCCAAACAGACATTATTTGTCTTTACCTGCTTCATAAACAAAAAGTTACCTATCTTTAAAAGGTATATATTCCAAAATAAAAAAACATTTGCCTTCATGGGTCTTCTAATAGAGGTAAAGTTTCTTAATACAATATTTTTAAAAGCAAAATACTTCTATGTTAAAGCCTGAATATCATACTGGATATTTCTAAAGTATCTATGCTAGGCAATAAATAATTCTGGAAGTATCTTATTAAATTTCATCTCTTTCAAATCTTAGGCTGTCCTGTCAGTTCTCTGTGGAAAAACAATATGCATTTCTTTCAACAATCTACTTTTTGCCTTTCATAGAATTCAATCAGTACAAAATGATTCAACTGACTTTCAGAAAGATTAAAACAAAAACTCATTCTGAAAACATCCAACTATCTCTTAGAAAATGATTTTCATTGCTGTGTAAGACTGATCACCTTTGCCTATAGGTTTTGAGGTACCTGTTTGGCTGACTCAGAGGTAAAGCTTGGATGGGTGAGAAGTACATCCATATCACCACTGGACTCGGCACCTGTAACGGCAAAACACATGTACGGAATTCCCCTTGTAAATGTATCAGTGAAGCAATATTGAAATGAGGTGATGGCACATGGAAGACTCTTACTTCTTACTGCCTAAGTTTCTATTTCACTGTGTTTCACATTCAGAATTAGTTAAAAGACTTCAACTTTCTGTCCAAGTATTCAGGTTTATTGATGTAAACACCAGAATCTCGGATAACAATAGTAACTGACATTAGATATGCATTGTATACAATTAGTTATAAGTTATTAAAAACACAGCTAAGAAACTACTCAATAATGGTGATGAAAACAATATTTAAATATAGCTTTAAAATGCATCTATGAACACTAAATGAATATCTAAGACTCTTAAACAAAACAATATAACTCTGTATTAATGAGAAAATTCACTTCAATTCATACGAATGCATTCATTTAAAAAATATCGGTAACCATTACTGCTACGGTATCATAGATTAGAATGCTAGACCATCTGAGCAGCTGCCCAAAGAATTTCTGACAGCCTATTACCACTTCCTAACCAAAACTCTAGAGGTGGCCACAGATTTAGTCAGACATCTATTCCAAAGTTTATATAAAGTTTTTCAATTTCAACTTTGTATGATAATAGGGGTAAACTGGGTTGGACCATAAAGAAGGCTGAGCACCAAAGAATTGATGCTTTTGAACTGTGGTGTTGGAAAAGACTCTTGAGAGCCCCTTGGACTGCAAGGAGATCCAACCAGTCCATCCTAAAGGAGATCTGCCCTGAATATACACTGGAAGGACTGATGCTGAAGCTGAAGCTCCAATACTTTGGCCACCTGATGTGAAGAGCTGACTCACTGGAAAAGACCCTGATGCTGCGAAGGACTGAAGGTGGGAGAAGGGGATGAGAGAATGAGATGGTGAATGGCATCACCGACTCAATGGATGAGAGTTTGCGCAAGCTCCGGGAGATGGTGGAGGACAGGGAAGCCTGGTGTGCTGCAGTCCACGGTGTCACAAAGAGTTAGACACGACTGACCAAAAACAACAACTTTAAACTTTGGGTTACCCTTCCAAAATTTTGGATTGAGTGGTTCTTACCTTGCTCATATTCACAGAGTAAATCAAGATCTAAAGAACCTGGTTGTTTTGAGAATTGGTTTCAAACTGGTGTTCCTGAGACATTAAACTTTGATTCATCATAGAAAACTTGGAAAATTAAAGTAAAACAAGAAGCAAAAAACCTACCCACAGCTTCACTACCATCTGGCCAGACAATAACTACTAGTATTTAATACACCTAAAATTATGATGAGAGTGCTACATCACTTCAGTTGTGTCCGACTCCTTGTGACCCTATGGACTCTATGTAGCCTGCTCTTTTCTGTCCATGGGATTCTCCAGGCAAGAATACTGGAGTGGACTGCCATGCCCTCCTCCAGGGGATCTTCCTGACCCAGGGATCAAACCCATGTTTCTTATGTCTCTTGCATTGGCAGGCAGGTTCTTTATAATAAAATTATGTTATAAATTTTATTAAAACTGGTCATCAAACAAGCCCATGCTGGACTTCCCCCGTGGTCCAGTGGTTAAGAGTTCGCCTGCCAATGCAAGGGACGTGGGTTTGACCCTGGTCTGGGAAGATCCCACAGGCCACGAACAATTTAGCCCATGTGCTACTGAGCCTGCAAGCCCAGAGCCCGTGCTCTGCAGCAAGAGAGAGCACCCCAAAGAGAAGCCTGCTCACCGCCAGGAGCGGCCCCCCCTCGCCGCAACCAGAGAGAGCCACGTGCAGCAAGGAAGCCCCAGTGCCAGCCTGGAAACCAAAATGAAAAAAAACCCCATCCTGTAATAGAACCAGGATGAGCTTCCTCTAATTCACTCATATATTCCCATTTATAATCAAATACACTTAGCTAATACTACGAGGTCTTAGCAAATCTGCGAAGTAATGCAAATTACATCTTTTTAATCCCTGTTTTTTGTACACATTAGCTAGTTTTAACATCAAGGCACGAATAACCTAAGATTAGGAAGTATGTTACCTCTTCTGAAACTGCCACAGACTGTAGCAATGTATTCAGAATCCACTTTGTTAACTTCACTTAGTACAATATCCTAATAGAAGAAAAATTAAGTTAGTATTCTAAAAATGGCTTTTCACCAAGTGACATTCTCAATTCTAATTAAAGAATATAATTCAGGGCACTCTTACTTGCATTTGTAACATTTCTTCACGAGGAATTCTTTTCTCAAAGTCCTCAAAATATCTATAAAGACAGAATAAGTAGACAAAAGATCTTTTGTAAAATTTAAATCTTTTTAACATTAAGCTGTTTACCTTATCAAGCATCTTTATATAAGCAGATCTTTATATAAAAAATCAAGACTAAAATTCATTAAGAAGAGTAAAATTGGGGGTGGGGGGCAGTGTGAGGAAAGGTTTACTCCTTAACTTAGATCAAAATCCTTAAGTGTCGCACTTAGTGATATTGCAGACATTCCATTCAAACTTATTTTAAATAAACTTCACATTTCAAGAGTAAATAAATATATTTAAGTTAGGATGGATCCAAGTTAGACTGCTCCCTACCGGCAAAGTCAGGGATTGCAGTTTACTGCTTTCAAATCCTGAAAAATATTTGTATAAATATTTTAAAATATGATCCTACAATATGGATGAACTGAGATAACATTATGCTAAGTGAAAGTCAGTCACAGAAGACCAAATATTATATAATTTTATGTACATGAAATATCCAGAATACCCAAATCTATAGACACAGAAAGTAGAACAGTGGTTGCCAGGGGCTGGGGGAAGGAAGGGCAGCTGGGGAGAAACGGGGAGTGACCACTAATGGGTTTGGGCTCTTCTGGGGATAATAAAGATGCTCTAAAACTGACTATAGTGATGGTTGTACAACTCTGGAAATATACTTCAAAGACTCATTGACTTGTATACTTCTAAGCAGGTAAATTATATGGTATATGAAATGATATTTCAATAACGTTATTAAAACATTGTTGTTGTTCAGTCACTAAGTTGTGTCCGACTCTGAGACCCCATGGACCCCAGGCTCGTCTGTCCATGGGATTTTCCAGGCAAAAATAACTGAATGAGTTGGCAACCGAGTGGACTGCCAACTCCTTCTCCAGGAGATCTTTCCGGACCAGGATCAAACCCACATCTCCTGCCCTGGCAGGCAGATTCTTTACCACTGAGCCTTACCTTAGCATTAAATAACATCCAAGAATGATAAGTAAACTGTTCAAAACCAATTCTCACAACAAGCAAGTTCTTCAGAAGATGTCCATTTACTATGTAAGTGCAAGGAGAGTGGGAACCACACCATCCTGATGTCTCACTGATTTGAAGTTTTGGAAGGATAAATTTTCAAGTATTGTGCTAAGGCATCACTGGGCAACTTCAGAAAGTTGTTAGGACCGAATGGCCAACAAGACAATACAAGCTCAGAGGAGGCACAGCTTGTGGGCAGATGCAGCTAACGCATCACCTGCTGTTAATCATTAGAAGGGGGTCTGTATTCCGCACCTGACAAAGAAATTACCCATGCTGACAGATGCCCTGTCTGCCAGTTGTTCCCATTCTGTTACTTAGGTGTTGGGTCTTTTTCCTATTCCTTTTTTTTTAAAATTAAGTGTTTCACAGTCATGGCCCATCTTCTCTGGTGGACTAAAATTCTTGAGAGCTACACTAAATCTGTTTGTAACCTAACCTCACGCCAAGTGCAGTGCTTTCTACAGTGCATGCAAGAAATAAACATCCTGACTGATGCCCTCCATTCGTTATTTCAAGAGGAAGTTCTCAGCCAAAGTCAAGGGAATGAGGGAACCAAACACACACACGAAATACGTGTAAATACGGGGATACCCTCTCTACAGGAGGATGCAACAACCTCAATGTTTCTGAACAGTAAAAAGATCTGTGCTTAGCTGAGTCTGAAGACTTATGGGGTACAGAAGAATGGCTATAAATTTTTTTACTTTTACACTTCAAGTGTCAAAAGAAAATTTGCTATCTTACTTTAGCCCAATTCGTTGATGATGGTTCAATTTATCTTCATTTTTTCTGAGATCTGTATAGGAGATAAATAAAGTTAAGGTGCTAATTTCTGGAAAAAAGAACATTTTCCAATTTTAGGGGGAAAAAATGCTAAATCCAGTGATCCTTTCTTCAGAGGACTACCTAGAGAAACACATTGGATTGACTTTGAAAAGACAATGAAAAAAATACTTTTTTATCAAGTCCTTTCAGATACTAAGGACTTGATAAAGGTGACTTCAAGTCAGTGCAGTAAAACCTAACAGTTGATTTCATAATCATTTTTATTTACTGAGTCAAAATTTCAATTATAGTTATAGAAAACAGTACATAAAACCTATCAAGATCATACAAAATTTCACTAAGTAGAGCAAAAAGCAGCCTTGTGAGGACCTTCTATTGTTTAGTCACTAAGTTGGGTCCAACTCTTTTCGAACCCATGGACTATAGCCTGAAAGGCTCCTTTGTTCATGGGGTTTTTCCTGGTAAGAATACTGGAGTGGGTTGCCATTTCTTCCTCCAGGGAATCTTCCTAGATCAGGAACTGAACCCATATCTCCTGCACTGGCAGGCAGATTCTTTACCACTGAGCCATCAGTGGTGCCCACCACCCTTCTAAGGACTTATATTGCTTAATTTATGATGAACAGCAGCTGCAGAAGTTCATTCATACTGTTCATTTGTTCATTCACTCTTTCAGTGAGTTAACATTCTTTCTGTACTGATTTGTGCAGCCACTGTGCTAAAAATTCTATTGAAAGGAGAGGTACTATTGTCATTTTTTTTTTTTATTCTTCCCAGTGACCTCTCAGCCAACTGCTAAGAAAGAAAGAAAATCCTATTGTCATTTTTTAATCAGAAAAACTGTCATGTCTTAAATCGAAAGTGACTCAGTTCCATCTGGATGGTCCCTTAGTGGGCACGAGCATGGGCACGGGCGCGAGCCTTGTTAAAGAAATGGCAGGATAAGCATGATTCAGAAGCAATTCCTATGGTCACCCCTGGGCTCTCCTGGGGGCTCAGTGGTAAAGAGTCTGACTGCCAAAGCAGGAAACATGGGTTCAATCCCTGAGTCAGGAAGATGCCCTGGAGAAGAAAATGGTTACCCACTCCAGTATTCTTGCCTGGGAAATCCCATGGACAGAGGAGCTCAGGAGGCTACAATACATGAGGTCACAAAGAGCTGGACACAGCTTCCCAACTGAACAACAACAACAAAATGATCACCTTATGTTCACAAATTCTCTCTGGAGATATAAAATGGAGAAAGATAAGCACCTTTATGACACATTGAGCATATAATATTGATCATAGTTTTCTGTGCACAAAAAACAATTAAGTATATGACTGAAAATGCAATAGAAATATTGAGTTTGTTATATATAGAGAGATCCAACAGCTATTACATTACGAATCTGTGAACAGTGAAATAATCTAAAACCATCACTGTAGATCCTAGACACTCCCAAGGGATGCAAATGAATACCTCTGAGGAACAAACTCTTGGCCTCTTTAACCAATATTTTACTCAGATAAATGATGTATGCCACACGCAGAAAAGCACTAACCCTCCGTGAGATGCAGGTATAGAACAAGCTCACTCTTAGCTATGAGATTCACACAAATTCTTAACTTAATAGTATGACTAATCAGTCATCCCTTTTAAGAGTCAGTTATTTTTAGGTACCAAGCACTTTGCTAAGTTTTTACAGACGTTACCACATTAAATCACATTAGATACTATGAAACTATTTTGTAGCTCAGAACCTGAAGCATCACAGTCATCTATTCTAAGAAACTGGTGGAAACTGGATGCAAACCCAGGTTAGTCTCCAAAATCTCTGCCACCTAATCGTTAGGGTTGCTTATGAATAGTTGAGCCCACAAATATTAATCCCCAAATGCCACAGATGGGCTGTAATGAATCAACAGAGTACACACCCTTGAAAGCAAGAAGAGATAGATTATGTTTAAAAGATTGATATATTAGGTCTAAGGAAAATGTTTTACAATTACTTGACTTCTACTTTTATCACTTCTTTGAAAGCAAAAATCCCTTCAATAAGAACTGCAAGCCTCTTAACAGAATTTTTCTCAATATACATAACTTGGCTTTTAGGCTGAATGTACAGGATTTCAATGGTCTAAAATTTTATTAAAGAAACAAAAGCAATTTAAATCATCTAAAAATCTGCAAGTGAAGTTACTGTCTTTAAACCAAGAAGCCACCTCTTGCTCTTCTTGATTTTCTTCTGAATTATAGACCAAAACATAGTTAAAGTGGGAATATAAGCTACACTTTACACCTATTCTCTGCTATATAGTTTAAAAGGAAATCTTATCATTCCTATCTCCCTGCAGTAGGAAATGATAACCCACTCCAGTATTCTTGCCTGAAAAATTCCATGGATAGAGGAACCTGCAGGCTGCAGTTCATGCGGCTGCAGTCAGACAGGACTGAGGCACCAGCATGCACGTCATTCGTATCTACTAATTGAGACAGGTTTTTTTTCAAGTTTCAGTTTGTTAGAGCATTACCAGTTCTTCAGGACCACATCTGACCTGAAATTAGTGACCAACTGTACAGACTCACCTTCTAAGGTCCTAATTCCTTCATCCACAAACTTCCTTGCAGCAGACGGACTAGAAAGAAAGGAAAACATCATCTCGGTATCAAGTGAAACTCAGGATCCTCATAACAACCAACCAGCAATGTCTTCTCTTGTCAAACATGAAAGTTACTGGTGAGCTAAAAAAGACCTGCTAAACTATTGTGTGGTTACTTTGTGAAACTCGCTCAGTCATGTCTGACTCTCGGCAACCCCATGCACTATACAGTCCGTGGACTCCTCCAGGCCAGAATACTGGAGTGCGTGGTCGTCCCCTTCTCCAGGGGATCTTTCCAACCCAGGGATCAAACCCAGGTCTCCCGCATTGCAGGCGGATTCTTTACCAGATGAGCCACCAGGGAAGCCCAGGAATACTGGAGTGGGTAGCCAATCCTTTCTCCAGGGGATCTTCCCAAACCAGGAATTGAACCCGGGTCTCCTGAACTGCAGGTGGATTCTTTACCAGCTGAGCCACCAAGGAAGCCCAAAACTCCAAAATGGTTAGTTTGGTAGTGTTCAAATCCTTGAAGCCTTAATCTAGGAAGACAGTCATGAACTTGGACATAACAAAGACGTCCAAGCAGCTAGGTGTCATAATGCCTATGAACTTCACTCATAAACCAGACATATAGGCCCTTGAAAACTATTTATTCTTTCAAATGAGATTTAATAAGGGCTTATTATGTGTCCGATACTGCTCTTGGTGCTGAAACTACTGCAGGAATAAGACAATAAGGGCCCTGCTCTTACCTATTGACACTCCAGTGGGTAGAGAGAGACAATAGATATATAAACAAAGAAAATACCAGGTAGATGAATTAGAATAGGGTACTATGACTGGTCTTCCTTAGACTGGGTGATGAGGGAAGGCCTCTCAGATGATAAACAAACCGAGATTTTAATGATAAAGAGCCTTGGTACAGAAACTGACAGTCATATCAGGAAGGCAACATGGCACAGAAATAATAAATCTGAATTGAAAGCTCAGAGACATAGGTTCTGATTCTGACCCTGCCACAGCTATCTCAGTTTCTGTACTCAGCTTTCTTGCCTGGAAAAAGAGAACAATGTAACCGACATTCTGTAAAACAAATGCTAACATTTTATATTGATCATTGATTTGGGGCCCCAAAGAGTTGTGCTCCTTTTCCGTATACTAGGTTTAGGAGTTTGACATATTTTAAAACAGCTTTTATTGAAAATGTTGCCATTAAGAAACAATCATCATACACGTATACCTCCATCTGTCAAGACAATAGTTAAGTAAAGTGCTGTAGTCCTAACATTTCGGTGTTAATCTTTACTCTGTTGAGTATCAAATTTAAGATAAAGGTGCCTCCATTAATACTTGACTGCTTGTTCCAAACTCATATGCACTGTGCTACAGGAAAAAAAAAAAAAAAGAAGAAGCATTTTAAATGTTTAAAACAAATATGACCAGAGAGGCAGAAGAGAGAGAATGTGGAGGGAGTGATAACATGCGCACAGAAGAGCGCTGACAGAGCTCAGAGGAAGGAAGCGTCTTTCTGGCTGGGGACTCAGACTGGACTCATCAGGGAGCTGACAGGTGTCTTGAATGGCACTCCTAAAGTCGAGGCAGCAACCGAAGAACCAGCTTCAAACATGTGAAGTATGGAGAGGGAAGTCCGTGAGCAAAGGCACAGAGGTAGAAAGGTACAGGTTTTAAAGCGAAACAGCAACTTCTTTAGTGCGGCTGACACACACACAATTAAACCAACCCCTATGACTGTATCTGCTTAAAACAGAATTCTTACCCAATGCCACTAACTCGAGTCAGGAAATTGATGGATGAACTCGTATCATCCTGCCGAATCTTTAAGGGAAAAAAAGAGTCTAACAGTGATTTAGGAATGCTTTGAAGACTCAAACGATCTCATCAGAAACGCACTAGTCTGCTGAGAGACTCCTTAAGGGCCATCACATCCGCCTGGACAGAGCCCTGCAGAGGTGTGCATGTGCGACCTCAGCGCTCACAGACGGGTGAGGAGGCAGGGGAGGGCGGCTCGGCTCGCCCACTCATAAAGGGCCAGGGGTGAGACAAGTACTGTCATCAGAGTAAAAGAGGACCTAAAACATGCTGGGGAGGTCCAAGGACTGAAAGCTCTAAGAGACAACGATCACTTGGTCTAAGTTTACAATCTCTCTTCTAACTGGTAATGAAAATAAATGATTCTACCACAGAGGCTGACAGTCTCTTAAATGTCACATAGAGTAAGTGAACATTTTAGAGGGGCAATATTTGAAACTGAAAATACAGGACAGTTAGAGAGCCGTAAGCTGCTCCTTCCTTAACCTACTGAGTCTCGTGGAGAGGGATGTTATCACCTACTCTGCGATGGTGCTACATGATAGCAGTCATAATTATCAAATAAACAAACAAGTAAAAATTTTACCTTTTCCAGTTTACGCAATTTTCCAGTAGCTAAAAACTCATCAATTTTTTCAGCAATTTTTGTTCCTACTCCAGGCTACATAGAAAAGAAAAAATACAAAAGTCACATAAATATAATACTTACCAAATCACTAGAAGATAAAGTAAAAAATGACCATTACATGATCATTTTTCAAAGGACACAGGTAATTGAGCATCAGTAAAAAAATATATATATATTCTTCCAAAGACAAAATGCTTAAATGACTGCCAAAAGAAAAGCCATAATAAGACAATTCTAAATGACTCTTGCTTTTTAAAAAATTAACTTTTGTTGTAGAAAAATTAGAAACTACAGAGCTGAATAAAGAAAAATACTAGCATCATTGTTAATTTCATCATTCTAAAAATTAAAATAAACTATAATATTGCCACTTAACATCTGCTATATACTGACTTTTTTGCAGTCAGTATATACATATATTGCTTTTGACCTATGGTGTTGGAGAAGACTCTTGAGAGTCCTTTGGACTGCAAGGAGATCCAACCAGTCCATCCTAAAGGAGATCAGTCCTGGGTGTTCATTGGAAGGACTGATGCTGAAGCTGAAACTCCAATACTTTGGCCACCTCATGCGAAGAGTTGACTCATTGGAAAAGACCCTGATGCTGGGAAGGATTAGGGGCAGGGGAAGAAGGGGATGACAGAGGATGAGAGTGCTGGATGGCATCACCAACTTGATGGACATAGGTTTGGGTGGACTCTGGGAGTTGGTGATGGACAGGGAGGCCTGGTGTGCTGTAGTTCATGGGGCCGCAAAGAGTCAGACATGACTGAGCAACTGAACTGATTGAACTGATCTATATATATATACACATATACATACACAGATATGCAAAATTATCTGTGTATGTATATATACAAGTGAATATATATGTATGTATACATACCTACTTTTTTCTTACAAAAATAGAATCACACTGCTTTGTAAAGTGGTTTTACTTAAAAATACATCATGAACAAATTTATGTACCAATAAATAAATATAACTACAACCACTGTAATGACTTCATAGTGTATCACTGTATGACTGTATCATAATTTACTTAAAAATGCCCTCTAGGAGAACATTTTTATGGTTCCAATTTCTGATATTATAACAATGCTGTTGTGGACTTCCTCTGGAACAGAGGAAGCTTTCTCAAGCTTCTGCATACCCCAGCACCACCTGAAGAACGTGTTAAAACACAGCATGCCATGTCCCGCCCTAGTTTCTGATGCAACAGACTGCATTTCTAACAAGTTCCAGGCAATGCAGATGCTGCTGGTCTGGGTATCACACTTTGAGACCAATGCTCCAAACTGCACAGGCCAGCCTGACAGTGACCAGCTCCATGTGACTACTTAACTTTACATTAATTAAAATTATAAATTCCTCAGTCACATTAGCCACCTTTTAAGAGCTCACTGGGCTTCCCTGGTGGCACAGTGGTAAAGAATCTGCCAGCCAATGCAGGAGACGCAAGTTCAATTCCTGGGATGGGAACATCCCCTAGAGAAGGAAATGGCAACCTACTCCAGTATTCTCGCCTGGAAAATTCCATGGAGAAAGGAGCCTGGGGGGCTACAGTCCATGGGGTCACAGAGAGTTGGACACAACTTAGCGGCTCAGCAACGAGAGCTCACTAGCCAAATGTGACTCACGTTCAGTAAATATATACTGGACAGCACTGCTCTAGAATATAAGCTCCAAGACAGCAGAGAGTCTATCTTTTCACTGCTTTATCTCCGGCACCCACATGAATACCTGGCATACAGATACAGATGTTCAAAATTTATGAGCTAGTGAATCCTTGTATAAATATATCTCTACTGGCTTCCTCAGGATGAACTGCTCAAAGTGGAACTGCTGGGACAAAACACACACACACACACAGACATTTTGCCAACATTCTGCCTCATTATCCTTCAGAAAAGCTATAAATCCCCAACACTCGGATCAGCGATAAGTGAGTGTCTTCCTCCCCACATTGTTGTCCACACTGTGTATCTCGTCATTTGGTGGGCACTATATAACTGAATTCGCAACTTTGATGTACTAGTGAAGTTGAACTTTTCTTCATGTTTATTGATCCTTTTTAATTAAGGGTTCAACAAATAAAACATGTGCCAGTTACTTCCTACTGTCTCTTAGCCTGAAACTCACCCTTCTATATTCTTAATTGATTTAATGTTTAAATAAGTGTCCAAAGACCACTGAATGCATAGTCTAGCTCTGAAAATAGCAAATATAGGTAGGGGTGAATAGAAGAAGTAAAACATAAAAGGGAAACTGCTTGCGTTTTTCATTTCCTAGAGCAGAAAATACATACAGATCTGAAGCTCTGGCCTAAGCTACTTTCTAAACCTAACGTTAAGGAACAAAAGGCAAAACTCTTATTCTGGAAATTTCAAGTTTCTAGATTATTGAGAAACACCCACATGTGCCAGAGAATTGGTCTGTGCTTTTTAAATTAACAGTGAAAATCGAGTCTCATGCAGAAGGAATTTTGGATATTTCTACATTTTTGTTAGAGATGTATCATGAGCTCAGATTTAGGATGAGATGCATCAGAATTTGTCAAAAGTTTGCCTCTAACAAATGAGCAGCTATCTGCAATTACCATAAAGAAAGAAATTCAATGGTGATAAAAGGGAAGCAGAAGTGGTAAAACTGGGTCAGTTCACTGAGAGAGAGACTCAGGATTAAAGTCTAAGGTATTTAAAACTTGTTAGGCTAGTCTGTTTGGGGAGGATTTACTGAAGTTGATAACTGTTAATGGCACAAAGGATTTAAAACCCCCGAGCATGCTTGTGAGTAATAAACAGAAGGTGAAGATATGACACATAATTAATGTGGATCAGTCACTCATTCATGAGATGTGTAAGACTGATGGTAATGTTGTAATTCTGAAAAGTGAAAATAAAAGAGCAGTTATAGGTCACACTCGACAGGCTCTCATGAGAAAACTAAAGACAATCAGATACTAATACCTAAATTCTAGACGGCGTTTGTGAGACCTACACAGGCAGGTACAGAATAAAAGAAAGTGGCAACTATCAGAAACTCGACCTCTCAAAAAGCCATGCCAGTTTGACATTTTTAACAACAAATGCATAAGATATGGTCCTTAATCTTGAGGAACTTAGAATCTTGTATCAAGAGGAAGACTTCCTTAAGTCATTCTTAGCGATGTTAATGCAAATTACCAAGAGACGCACGTCAGCCTCTAGAAACTGTGGCACTCCTAGCACACAGGGCTTCGTGGAAATTACAGAGAACAGGGCTGGATGCCATACCATGCAGAGGGGCTGAATCATGAGCTTATTAGCAGCAAGTAACATCTCCTTGGGAGCAGTAACCCTAGCTCACACAAACCCCTCTGAGCGGGGGTCAGAAGGAACAGCGAGGAGCAGGTGTGCTAGTTCCAGTCTGTCACCACACTCTTCTTAAGGACCGACTCTTAAGCTGAAAATCAAGGCGAAAATGGACACACATATACACGGCAAAGTGAAAGAAAATTGTAATTACATATATTGAAAAAAATTTTTGACCCACCCCCTCCTCCAATAAACACACTTGGAGCTTGAAAAAGTATGCTTGAGATAGCATTAATATTATTCCAAGAAAGCAGTGACATTTGCCTGTTTGGGTCAAGGGCAGTTTCAGAGGCAAATTCGTTTTGTGGGAAACCACCAAACTGGTACATGTGTGAACTCTTCGATCAACTTGCTCACTAAACTTACCAGTTTCTTAGCTTCTGCTCCACTCTTTATTTTGTGTGGGTACTTTGCTATCACAGATGCTGCTTTTCTACAAGGGGGGAAAAAAAAGGAAAACCAATTAGAAATCCAGTGAGGTAGTTGATTTTTCTTATACATACAAGCAAATAAGCAGCTTAAACTTTCACCAAGATAACTAATTTCCCACATCTGTGTAAAACTTAAAAAACTCAATAAGCGGACAGATCACCCACATCTCTAACTTTTAGAAGTATCCTGAAGATCCTCACGTTTGAGAATAACACAAATTTAATCATATATTTAAAACTAGGGTGATTTAGGAAACCAGTAGTCTTTCCTTTTGGGGATTAAATGGAAAATATCATTGAGCCTTTTTTAAAATAGCTGTGCTGTCCTGTGCTTAGCTGCTCAGTTGTGTCTGACTCTATACATACATATATATACTTACATGCCATGTGCTAAGTCACTCAGTTGTGTCTGACTCTTTACCGCCCATGGACTGTAGCCCGCCAGGCTCCTCTGTCCATGGGGATTCTCCAGGCAAGAATACTGGAGTGGGTTGCCATGACCTCTTTCAGGGGAGCTTTTCAACCCAGGGATAGAACCCAGGTCTCCCACGTTGTAGGTAGATTCTTTACTGTCTGAGCCACCAGAAGTGAAGTGAAGTGAAAGTTGCTCAGTTGTGTCCAACTCTTTGCAACCCCCTGGACTACACAGTCCGTGGAATTCTCCAGACCAGAATACTGGAGTTGGTAGCCTTTCCCTTCTCCAGGAGATCTTCTCAACCCAGGGATCAAACCCAGGTCTCCCACAGAGCAGGTGGTTTCTTTACCAGCTCAGCCACCAGGGAAGCCTTTAAAATAGCTAGTTTTTAGAAACTGTTCATAATAATCTTTCATAAAAAATGTGCAGCTAGTAATATTCAAACTACTACATACAAAACTGGCTTCTGGATGGTTATTTTAAAATTCGTGGCTTAAAACTGTTTTCCCCTGTGTCCAGGTAGGTGCCAGTTGTTTCTTCACTGCTCCCGTTTCAGTTCCACCTAAAGCACTGACTGTGGTCCGTGCCATCTCTGCATATACCCCCTTCAGTAATCTGGTGACAGACTGGGTCCCCCCTGGGAGCCCACTGACGGTATCCTGTCTACACTCTCAATGCTAAACGTAGATCAGCACTGGTGCCCCTACAGAGCAGCACTTCTAAGTCTGAAGCATAAACACTGACAGTCTTTGGACCTTCGTTTCTCATTCTGTTCTGGCACATGTAACCTTTAAACCTGGATTTCTTCTGACTTCTCTATTAGCATATTACTGATAGTGAGTCTGGAAAGGTAGGTTGAGTGTAATCTGTGATCAAATTGTTTCAGCAAAGACAAGGAGTCCCATATAACTGGCATTGTGCCACAAAGCCTGAAACGGAAGAAGGGTTAAATCATGAAAGGCCTTTTGTATGCATGATGCTTTGGGGCTTTATCAAAGGAAAGAGAAAATATTTAATTATTTAGTGTGGGAAAATGACAAGATCAGATAACTATTTTCAAGAGAATACTTTAGCCACATCAAAAGAAACGTGTAAGGGGAGGCTGGGGGGTGGGCAGGAGCCTTCAGGGGTGTAAGGAATCACCTGCTTTTCCAGACTTATTTCCCACTCAGACTATATCCCGTAAACAAACTGAATTACTGACTCCCTAGAAAATGAAATGCCCCTCATGCCTCAGTTGTGGCCCATTTTGTTTCCTTTCTCTAGAGAATTCCTTCTCTCACTTATCTCCCACTTTGGGCTCCTTCAAGACCAAACACCTCCTCTCTGAACCTGCTCAGACTCAAACAGAATATAGGGTTGGATATCTCTAATTTTCAGATTATCAAATGGGTGGACTACAGTACAATTACTTTACCTAGAAATTCACAAGAGGTAAAGAAAAGGAGTGTAAACAGTTTTTAGTTACGTTGAGTGGGAAGGAAAGAAGGAAGATGAGTTTAGTTTTGAAAGGGTAGAGACGAAGGTAACATAGGCTTGAAAACCTGGAGAAAA
Source organism: Antilocapra americana (assembly GCA_007570785.1). NCBI lineage: Eukaryota > Metazoa > Chordata > Mammalia > Artiodactyla > Antilocapridae > Antilocapra > Antilocapra americana. Next base: position 27,764,445 of record ML660774.1, on the reverse strand, counting down.
CTTCTGTGAACACAGATTTGGAGTCACGGACTAGTATTTAAAGCCAAGAACGGTAAGACTGCCAATCACAGAAGTGAGAAAAAAGGGCTAAGGGCATTAAGAGGTAAGAAAGAACAGAAGGTTGTGCCATTATGGAAGTCAAGGTGAACGTCACTGAGAGTTCAGTAAGATGAGATGCGGGTGAGAGGCTTTCAGAGAAACAGTAGGATGGAAATTACAGTGCAATAAGATAAGGAATGGCTGGGGATGCAGAAAACCAGACAAGCAACACAAATTATTCAAGGTTAACTGTAAAGTGGAGAAAAGAGAAAGGTGCTAGCTCAGGGCTTAGGAAAGTGAAGAAGACTGCTTTATTGCTCCTAAACGTTGAGGGACTGGACATGCTTCCAGGTTAAGGGGGCAGAAGTAGATGGATGGGGCATTAATGGCCGGGATAAGGGCCCTGGTGAAATGGACAAGGATGGGCTCCAAAGGGAGACAGAACACCCACTGATCCACCAGATGGAAACATTCCCTTGATCCACATCCATTTCACAACACAGGCCTCACTGTCTTTCCTTAGGGCTTGAAATCAAACTGCATTTTCACTGATTCACATTTGCTGATGGGAAAAAGTAAGTATGCGCCTATTTTCAACCAGAACTGGCAACTAATCAAGACAGATCCTACAGAGCTCTGCCAATTCTCCCAGAAATATCGCAGGAAGGTGCCACCAGAGTCAATACCCTCAGTTCTTGCTTTTTTTTTTTTTTTCTCCTTCTGCAGATGGTTCAAATATCCACGGGGACCCTCAGCCCCGTCAACTGCCACACACCCCGGAACGCATGCCGCCAGAGAACGCTGCACCGTCCCACCTGTAGGCGTTGTATTTGTGGATAGCCTGGTTCACGTTCTTCTCAAAGTTTGCGAGTTCTGAAAAGGCGACAAGAGGTCCGAGTGAACAAGGGCCACGAGTAAACGAGCAAGGACCGAGTTTCCTGGAAGGAGGCATTACCTTCCAGGCGCCCGCGAGCCCCCGCGCGCACGCCAGATCAAGGCAGCCCCAGCGCGACTCGGGGGCGCCCAGCGGCGCCGACGACCGGCCCGCGGCTGCGGAGCGGAGGCCGGCCCCGCGGACCCCGCGCTGGGCTGTCAGGACGGCGGGGACGGAAGGGAGGGCGGCGGGGAGGCAGCCGGGGGGGAAAGACGGCGGCGCCCGCCGGACTAACCTGTGAGCATGTCGGTGATGCCCCCGTTGAGAGTCTCCTGCGGCGCCTTCCGTTTGCTCATGGCGGCCCGCGCCCGAGGACCACGGAGAGCTCACCGCCCAGGACGGCGCTCTCTCCCAGCTCCGAGGAGACGCCGGGACTTCCCGAGGGGGCAGGACCAGCCCAGCGGCGGCGAAGCCAGCGCACCCGGCTGAACAATGGCCGCCTCTGACAGGAGGCGCGGCGCGCGGCGCCTGAGTGACGTCACGCGCTGGGGCGGGGCCCGGGTGGGCGTGGTTGGGGGCGTGTCCAGAGGCGGGGCTTGCACGGCGAGCCAGGGAAGGGAATCCGGAGGGCGCGGGATCAGGAGGAGTTTAGATGCGGAGGTAAGGATCTGGGTGCCTCGGGATTACAGGCCAGTGGGGTTTCTCTGGGAAGACCTGGATTCCGGACGGAAGGCGTTGGACCTGTCTTCCCGGTACATTTCTCTGCAATCCTGCCCCTAAGAGGGGAAGTCGGGTTTTGATTCTGAAGTCAAAACTTCAGATGATGGGGTATGTGAGATGATGGAGCTGGGGTAGGATACACACCACGTGCGTGTAACAAGTTGCCGAATGCATCGCGTGCTTTGCGCGTGAGGAGGGGCCACACCAGCCGCAGACGTACCGTCCGATGCCGGTGTGAGCCCGCAGTGCAGCCCACGCTGCAGACGGCTCCGGAAAGCCTGCTGCAGGAGCCTGGGACAAAACCCGCGGATCCCAGGAAAGCCTCCCACACCAGACTTGTTAGCAGAGAGTCCCCTCCATTTGTGGTAGAGGCCAAAGTGAAAAAACCACTAACAATCCCTTAACCTAGCTCATGAGCAATGTCGCTGCCCGTTGCAACATGGTGACCTGTATCTGAGAAATTTGCAAGTCTGCTTGAGAAGTGAAAATATGACCTCAGCTATATTTACAAGAGAGACTCCTGAGGCTCGTACTCAACTGTCAATGCCAGGCAATTGCTCTGTGTATAAATTAGAAACTTAAGAAAATGATACATCAATACTGTAGCAAAATCTGAAAAGTGTATAAAAGAATAGAAAACAATTAACGTCAATGAGTATGTCACCATTCCAGCTTAAGCACTATCAATGTTTTGTGGCATATACTTCCAGTCTTCTAATCCAGTCCTTTTAGCATCCTCATTATTTTTCAGTAATGGAGTGATTATTTAGATATAGTTTCTGTGATTAGGTTGTGCTTGTTTTTTTACAGTATCCATGTACATCTTAAGCTATGCTTCTTGGACATTCATATTTCTCCTTTTGTGAATTTCTTATTTACATTTTCTTCATTTTTCTAATGGATAGCTGTTACTAGATTTTAAAAATATTACTAGTAACCCTTTACTGCATTTGTAAAGTTTTTAATAAATATTTGCATTATCCCTTTATCCTTGGCCTTTAAACTTTATTCTGAAGCTTCTCAACACCTTGAGTCCCTTGAGGACATTTAGATATTCTCTGTTCTCCTTTTTCCTATGCAATCTCTTTCAGATTTTATTCCTATTATTTTGTTCTGAAGGATGGTTGTTTTTCATTATAAAAAAGGTTTGTATTTACCTCTAAATAATGAAAGTCACAAGTTTGAGAAATTGTGGGATCACTGTTTATGTGTGTGTGTATATATATATGTTATATATATGATATGTATATATACATATATTTTAATGTTTCAGAAAACCGAAGGAAAATAATCAGTACTCTGGACCAACCTTATCTTCTTGGACCAACCAACAACATTTGAGCCACTCGGTCACTGTCTTCTTGCTGCAGTTTGCCTTTACTGGCTTCTAAGTTAGCCCATGCTGTGGGTTTTCCTTCTTCCTTGCTCTCGCTTACTAACCACTCCTTCTCAGGTGATTTGTGTGCCCGTGCTGATTCCCAGCTTCTCCTCCACCCACCAGCCTTCTTGGGAAAGTGCCTTCGGCCTTGATCCTCTAACTGGCTTTTCCACCTTGTCAGGTTTTAAACGCCCTTTTAAACACCAGGTCTCCCAGCCTGGCACTCTGTGAAGACCTAGAAGGGTGGGATGGGGCGTGGAGGGAGGCTCAAAAGGGAGGGGATATGTATGTATAATTATGACTAATTCGAGTTGATGTGCAATAGAGACCACCACAGCATTGTAAAGCAATTATCCTCCAATTAAAAACTTAAAAAAAATGATGTCTAGTTTGAAGACTCCTTTAATCTAGTCCTGATCTTCCTTGAGCTCTAGTCTCATATATCAAACTGCATAGTGGACATCCTCCCTGTCCATCATCATAGACATTTGAGGATAAAATGTCCTACAAATTTTTACTTCTTGCCCCCACTAAGTGTTCCTTAACTCTTCCCTGTCTGAGTTAATGACATTTAATCTGCCCTGCCATCAGGCCAAAACATGTAGAGCCATTCTTAACTGCTCTTTTTGTACCCCATGTCCAATCTGTCAGCAAGTCTTGTCTGGTTTGTCTCTAGCAGATCTATTCTGAATTGGATCACCTCTTGCCACCTCTGTGCCACCACCCTAGTCCAATCGACTGCCATTTTGCTTCCTTGTTACTGCCTCCTAGTGGGAGGCAGTGGGCTCGCCACTTCTGCTCGTATTCCCTACGGACCATTCTCCAAATGGGACAAAAGTGATTTTTAAAAAACATTCGTCAGCATATGTCATTCATTTGCTTAAATACCCTCTCACTGCACTTAGAATAAAAGCACACTCCTTTCATGGCCTCCAAGGCCTCATGTGATCCACCTCCTACTAATTCCCCTGCTGCGCTTCTTGTGACCTTCCCCTTTGTCTGGGACTCATGTGAGCACACAAGTGCCTGCTTCAGGGTTCGTCTCTCGTTGTTCAGGCAGCTGCCTGGCTTCGTTCTGAGTCCCCGCATCCTTGTCACTGTCCCGAACACCACTCAGGCACTCTCTGTTCCATTCTTGCCTTTTATTTCCATCTCAGCATGAAAAGTATTTGAGGGACTTCCCTGGTGGTCCAGGGGTGAGTATCCGCCTTCCAATGCAGGAGAAACAGGTTCAGTCTCTGGATGGGGATCACCCCACATGCTGCAGGGCACTAGCCCTTGGCCTGCAACTCCTCGAGCTGGTGAGGTCCAGAGCCTGGACACTGCAATTAGAGAAGCCTGCGGGCTGCAACTAAGACCCATTACAGCCAAATACGTTTTTTTCAAAAAAGAAAACTATTTGAAACATACACACACATGACCTACCTGTTACCTACACCCTGCCCCACTGTCCCTCCTGCCAACATGGATTCTAAGCTCCATGGGAGAGGGGGCTTCATCTTTCTTTGCCACATAGAGATGCTCCATAAATACTTGAATGAATATCCTAAATTGCAATCTTACTGAAGTAAAGTGGCAAGTATTTCAAAGGACACAGGATATTGACCGATTATGATGTGGGATGGTGATCGTCCTGGGTTGGCAGGGACTGGGAAGTTTATTGGCATACAGAACTTAAAAGGCTAAAACCAGAAAAGCTCGGGGCAAACAGACCAGTCGGTCATCCTAAGTTTTGTCACCATTTTGACAAACTGTGACACTAACAAAATCTAACTTGGAATATAGATTCTGAGATTCTTCTAGGGCTCCTAACTAGGGAGATTTTAAAAATAATTATTTATTGAAAGTCTACAAAATTGAGCACTCGAGGGGAAAAGGAGGAAAGGGGATTGAAAGCTTTAGAAGCTGCAGCAGTCACTGGGAGAACCGGGAAGGTTCACACACAGGGTCAAGGAGTGAGCAGAGGTGGCTGGGGGAAATCGAGGGATGAGCAGGACTCCCATGGCGGTCCGGGGGTTAGGACTCAGCACTCTCACTGCGAAGGTTGAAGGTTGTGGATTCAATTTTGGTCGAGGAACTAAGATTCTGCAAGCCATGTAATGTGGTTAAAGAAACAGGTGACAAGCAGGGCCTCAGGGCTTTACGCGGAATGCATTTTCACTCCTTCACAAACACCGCTCTCTACTTTAGAATCTACAAGTCGGTGGACTCTCCAAGGAAAATGGAACATAAGAGCTGCTGTGGGGATCATTATTTTTGAAACCTTAACTGTCAATTTTTTCCTCCCTTCCACTCATCCCAAGACAATAATTGAAGTTGTTTCTGTTACAAAAAAGTTATAGGAAAAAAAAAGTAACAGAGCAAAATGTCCTTGTCTCTCATTTCAAGATTCCCCAAACCTGAAACCTTTAAAGAGACAGTGCTCAGTACTTCTGAGACAAAATGTGACTGAGGAAGTTTCTCTGGGGTAAAAAGTGCTCATTCAATCAACAAATACTTACTGAACACCTATTAAGAGCCAGGCACTGCTCTGGAGTCTGGGTTATGGCAATGGACAGACCAAATCCCATCCTGTGGAGGTTTTTTTTTTAATTGAAGTTTATTTACAATATTTTGTTAAGTTTCAGGTACCAGCAAAGTGATCTGGTTATATACACGTGTGTATATATACATATAACCAAATATATATATATATATGCACATTCTCTAAAAAATACATATATACACACACACACACACAGACATTTTGGGACTTCGTTGGTAGTCCAGTGGTTAAGAATCTGCCTTGTAATACAGGGGACACTGGTTTGATCCCTGGGCAGAGAATTACTCTCCCACATGCCACAGAGCAACTAAGCCTTAGCACTGCAACTAAGACTTGATGCAGCCCAATAAATAAATATTAAAAATATATCTATACATATTATTAAAATATAAATACATATAATCAAATATATTCTTTTAAAATATATATATTCTTTAAAATATAATCAAGTATATACTTTAAAAAACCCTATACGTTTATATAAACATTCTTTTAATTAATTAATTTATTTTTTAAAATTTTCTTTACTTTATTGTGTTGGTTTTGCCACACAATGACATGAAACCGCCATGGGTCTACACATGCTCCCCCTCCAGAACTCCCCTCCCTCCCCCCTCCCGACTCCCTCTCCCTGGGTCATCCCGGTGCACCAGCCCCCGAGCATCAACCCTGGGCTGGCGATTGATTTCACATATGGTAATTGACATGTTTCAATGCCATTCTCCCATATCATCCCACCCTTGCCCTCTTCCACAGAGTCCACCAGTCCGTTCTATACATCTGCGTTCCTTTTGCTGTCTCGCATGCAGGGTTCTCACTACCATCTTTCTAAATTCCATATATATGCGTTAGTATACTGTATTGTTGTTTTTCCTTCTGGCTTACTTCACTCTGGATAATAGGCTCCAGTTCTGTCCACCTGAGTAGAACTGATTCAAATGAATTTTTTTTTAATGCTGAGTAATATTCCATTGTGTATATGTACCACAGCTTTCTTATCCATTCGTCAGTTGATGGGCATCTAGGTTGCTTCCATGTCCTGGCTATTGTAGACAATGCAGCGATGAACATTGGGGTACACGTGGCTCTTTCAATTCTGGTTTCCTCGGTGTATATGCCCAGCATTGGGATTGCTGGGTCATATGGCAGGTCTATTTGCAGTTTTTTAAGGAATCTCCACACTGTTTTCCATAGTGGCTGTACTAGTTTGCATTCCAACCAACAGTGTAAGAGAGTTCCCTTTTCTCCACATCCTCTCCAGCATTTATTGCTTGTAGATTTTTACAAGATATTGAACATAGTTCCCTGTATGTGTGCATGCTTAGTCACTCAGCTGTGTTTGACTCTTTTCAACCCTATAGTCTGTAGCCCTCCAAGCTCCTCTGTCCATGGAATTTCCTGGGCAAGAATACTGGTATTTCCTACTCCAAGCGATCTTCCTAACCCAGAGCTAAATACCCCACACCTCCTGTGTCTCTGGCATTGCAGGTGGATTCTGTGCCCACTGAGCCATTGGGGAGGCCGTAGTTCCCTGTGCTATACGACAGGAGTTGTTGTTAATCTGTTTTATATAGGGTAGTGTGTATCTGTTAATCCTGTGCTTTGTGGACCTTTTTAGTCGGGGGGAGGGGGTGGAGGAACAAATAAATATATCCAATGGTAATAAAAGTAGCATAAAAACAAAGAAGACAACAGAGGTACAGGGCAGCCCTGGGAGGTGGGGCAGGGAGTGGGTACCAGGCAGAGAGGCAGGCCAGGAGAGCCCTCTCTAATGGGGCCACCGATGCAGAGAGATGTAGATGAAGAGGCTCCCTTCTATCCACATTACTGTACACTATCCACTTTTCATCGCCCATCACAACTTGTTTTAAAAACGGAATGTTTCCGTTACTTTTAAGTAGAGACTCACAGGTGGAAATATGGTCAAGAAGGTTCTTCTTGCTTCACTTATGTGGAACCCAAACATCAAAGCACTGAACATAACCAAACCGGTACAAATGATTTTCAAGACTTGATTTGGCTATTTTGAGCATGTTGCCTGTCTCCCAGTGGTATAATACTGATTGTTCCCAATTAATGTCTCAATTTGATTGCTATACACTTCAACTGGTCTGACTGTAGAGCATCATCCAGTGAGAAATCTCCAGCACGAAACTTCACAAACCACTTTTAACACGTTCGATCAGTCAGAGCACGTGCTCCATACACTGCACAAACTGTTTCAGTTGCGTTTTTACCTTTCTTGAAATAATAAAGCATCATATGCTGAAAATGTTCCTTTTTCCTTCCATCTCCAATATTTAAGTGGCTATATAAAAATTCACCGAATGCGGTAAGTTTTTTTTTAATGCGTGATGATCCTATGACAGCTGTCATGGTATGATGTAACGAAATTATTTTGAATGAAGTTTAAGACAACTAAGCGCTACTAGAGCCATCTTACAGAAAAAGACTGAACGGACCTTTTGGCCAACCCAATACCACTAAGGAAAAAAATGCCATCAACTAAATGGCACAGTTTCATAGTGCTAATCCCCTATGACAGATGGATGTGTCACACCGCCTCTTGTCGCTTTGAATTCTTTTCAGCTCTTCGGAGGGACCTGGCAGTCTCTCTCCCCTTCAATTGCATTGCTTGGCACATGTGACTGACGGTCCTTTGGCTTGTATTTCATGGACAAACGGTCTTGCCTATTTTTGGCCATAGTCTGTTCTTACAACCCGTGAGAATTTGGTGGTTACTGACAATGCTTCGTGGGAAGTGGACGAGCGGCTCCAAGATGGCGGAGGAAGGAAGGACAGTCAACTCATAAGGGTGAGACTGAAGCTAAGTAACTGGATGGGACTGTCTTTATTTCCAAATGAGTCCCTGTGTCAGATGGCTGTAGAGGCTGAGCTGGATTTGGAAAAGAAGTCTATCCAGTGTACAGACTTTTCAGGGACTCCGGCACACACAGCGGTAGTGGAGCTTATCCAGAGCCAAGTGTTATTTGCAGCCATCCTTGATGAGTGTCTTCTCCAGGGAAATTATAAAGAGCTCTGATGGGCTATTTGGGTAATACCCAGTGCAGTGAACTGCAGGATTTTTGTCCCTGAGTCATGGAAGACAGAAGAGCTGAGAAGTCATGTGAACGAGCATGTGAATCACTGAAGAGGCAGGATTATGAGATGGCCCTCAAGCACTGCACAGAGGCCCTCCTTTCTCTTGGCCAGTACTCGGTGGCTGACTTCACAGGGCCTTGTCCGCTGGAGATAGAGAGCATCAAGATCGAGAGTCTTCTTTATAGAATTGCCTCCTTTTTGCAGCTGAAAAACTATGGGCAAGCTGATGAAGATTGTAGGCATGTGCTGGGCCAAGGACTGGCCGAGGGGGACGGCGCCTTTCGGGCAGCGCTGTGCTGCATGCAGCTTGAAGGGAAGCTCCAGCCTGTATCCCACATTCTTGCCAAATCGCTGACAGGAGAGTCCCTGAATGGGATGGTAGCAAAAGATTTGACAAGGCTAAAAACACTTCTCACAGAAACAGAGACAGCAACTAGTAACATCCTCTCAGGATATCGTGTGGAAGACCTAGAGGAGGGACCTTGTAATGGTTGGCGTTTTTGCCCACCACCTAGGGGGATCACAAGCAGCAAGGAATATACTTTGTGTAAAAGATTTTTAGAGCAAGGAATCTGTAGGTATGGTGCGCAGTGTACTTCAGCACATTCCCAGGAAAAACTAGCAGAATGGCAGAAAAGATATGCTTCACGGTTGATAAAATTGAAACAGCAAAATGAGAATAAACAGCTCTCAGGCAGTTACATGGAAACCTTGATAGAAAAGTGGATGAATTCATTATCTCCTGAGAAAGTGCTCAGCGAGTGTGTGGAAGGAGTCCGGGTAGAGCACGACCCCGGCCTGTCCGTCACCGTCAGCACCAAAAAGTCCCAGCAGACCTGGACCTTCGCTCTCACCTGTAAGGAATTTGAAGCCTATGTAAATGCTTCTGGAGAACATGGAATCGTGGTTTTCTCTTTGGGCTCAATGGTCTCGGAGATTCCGGAGCACAAAGCTATGGAAATTGCTGATGCTTTGGGCAAAATACCTCAGACAGTCCTGTGGTGATACACTGGGACTCCACCTCCAAATCCTGCAAAGAATACAAAACTGGTCAAGTGGCTGCCCCAAAATGATCTGCTTGGTCACCCAAAGACTCGGGCCTTTATCACACATTCTGGCTCCCATGGCGTTTATGAAGGAATATGCAATGGTGTTCCCATGGTGATGATGCCCTTGTTTGGGGATCAGATGGACAATGCAAAGCGCATGGAGACTCGGGGAGCTGGAGTGACCTTGAATGTCCTGGAAATGAGTTCCGAAGATTTAGAAAATGCCCTGAAAGCTGTCATCAATGACAAAAGCTATAAGGAAAACATCATGCACCTCTCCAGACTTCACAAGGACCGCCCCATAGAGCCTCTGGACCTGGCTGTATTCTGGGTGGAGTTTGTGATGAGGCACAAGGGGGCATCCCACCTGCGCCCTGCAGCCCATGACCTCACCTGGTACCAGTACCACTCTCTGGATGTGATTGGCTTCCTCCTGGCAGTCGTGCTGACAGTCATCTTCATCACCTATAAGGCCTGTGCCTTCACCTTCCGGAAATGTTTTGGGAAGAAAGAGAGACCGAAAAAATCTCATAAATCCAAGACACACTGAGAACTGGGTTGGAAACCTTAGAGAAAGGTTAAACTCATGTTATGTTTACTCAGGAACCAGTTTGCCAGAAAATGACAGCCTCAGAGTGTGTTTGGAAAAATAGAAATGATCCAATCCCTAGTCAGACACATAGGTAGAGATATTTGAGTCTCTTTGCTGCTCCCTCCAGTACTTTAATCTGACTTCACTCCTCATCTCACAAACGACTTAAGAAAACTAGTAGGTCCTTCCTTCAACCTGCAATACTTGTCCTGCTCAGAAATAGGACCAGTCTGGGAGCTGTGTCTTCCTCCCCCTCCCCCAGGGATGTATCCAGCATCTGTAGATACATTCCGTCACCAATAATGGCGGGTTCTAAACCATGCTCATGCTTCACAGATGTCCCTGTGAATCTGAATAAGGAGATGTCTCTTCCTTGTCCTTGATGTGATATGAATGAATGATATAGAGTTTTTCTAAGACAGTGTGTGATTTCTGACTTAAGTGGGGAAAGAAGGATGCATAAAATTGGTGGGTGATGTGCCTGAGTAGAGAATCATTGCTTGTGCCAAACGGATCTGAATTTGACAAACGCCTAAATTACAGTGCCTGGGAAGTACATTTTTTCCGATGTGATAACTAAAAATACATTAATAAATTCACGTTAATTATAAAAAAAAAGAATTTGGTGGTTACTTTGAAAGAAAATGTGTAATTATGGTCATAATGACCACTGTTTTTTTGAAGTATAGTTGGCTTACGATATTCTACTAGTTACAAGTGAACAACATAGTGATTCACAATTTTTAAAGATTAAATTTTATTTAAGGGGACTACAGAATAATGGCTATATTCCCTGTGCTGTACAATAGATCCTCGTACCTTTTAACTCCCTACCCCTATCATATCCCTCCCCTCTGGGAATCACTAGTTCACTGAGTCTGTTTCTGTTTTGTTATATACATTTGTTCACTTTGTTGTTAGATTCCACATATAAAGAATACAGAGTATTTGTTTTTCTCTGACTTATTTCACTTAGCACCAGCATCTCTAGGCTCATCTGTGTTGCTCAGCACTTCTTGCACGTACTTAGAACACATTACTAAACGTCCACATCATGCAGTCTTTCCTTTCCCATCATTACCGCCTCTGCCTCTTCTCCCCAAACTCTCCCCTCACCGACATCCATCCACAAAACTGGGCTTCTACCTCCAGGGATCTTTTGCTATTAAATGTTTTAATTTTAAAGTAACTATAGATCGGTGGAAAGTTTCAAACAATTACAAGATTTGCAAGAAGTTGCAAATACACTATAGAAAGATCTCAGGCAAGCTGCACCTAGTTTTTTCTCAAAACCAGGTAACAGACAGTGAATGTGTGTGTATAACTCTATGTCACTGTATCACATATGGATTTGTATAACCACTGGGGCTTCCCTGGTGGCTCAGAGGGTAAAGAATCTGCCTGCAGTGTGGGAGACCTGGGTTCAATCCCTGGATTGGGACGATCCCATGGAAGAGGGCATGGCACCCCACTCCAGTATTCATGGGCTTCCCTGGTGGCTCAGACGGTAAAGAATCCACCTGCGATGTAGGAGACCCGGGTTCAATCCCTGGGTCAGGAAGCTCCCCTGGAGGAGGGCATGGCACCCCACTCCAGTATTTTTGCCTGAAGAATCCCATGGACAGAGCAGTCTGGCGGGCCACAGTCCATGGAGTTGCAAAGAGTCACACACGACTGAAGTGATTAAGCATGTCTGCACGCACACACCAGAAGCAAGATCCAGAATTCCACTACAACACCAGCATCTCCTTTGGATTACGCTTAAGTATCCACCCTGCCACATTCCTAATTCCAGGAAATCACTAATTTCCCTGTATTCTCCACTTCATAACATAGTCATTCTGAGAAAGATACTATAAATGGCGCTACACAGCGTGTGACCGTTTGAGACCAGCTGTTTTTTTTTCACTTGAAATAAGGTCCTTGAGATTCATCCATATTGTTGCCCGTACCAATAGTTGGTGCTTTTTTATTCCTGAGATCTCCAAGCTGTGACGTATCACAGTTTAACTATTCACCTGTTGTAGGAAGTGTGGCTTCCAGTTGTTAGCCATTAACAATAAAGCTGCAATGAACACCCTTCTGTGTGGATGTAAGATTTCATTTCTCTAGGGTAAATGCCAGGAATATGACTGATTGTGGAGTCATATGGTATTCATTTAGTTTTTCCTAAGAAACTGCCAAACCGTGCCAGAGCACCGATTTACATGCCGTGAGCAACGTACAAGTGACTCTGTTTCCCATGGGTTCACTTCATAGTGTCACTATTTTTAAAGTTAGCCATTTTGATAAGTGATAATATCTTACCATGAATCATTTTAACTTGCATTTCTCGGCTGCTGCTGCCCACCAAGCCGCTTCAGTCGTATCCAACTCTGTGCGACCCCGTAGATGGCGGCCCACCAGGCTCCCCCGTCCCTGGGATTCTGCAGGCAAGAACACTGGAGTGGGCTGCCATTTCCTTCTCCAATGCGTGAAAGTGAAAAGGGAAATTGAAGTCACTCTGTCATGTCCAACTCCTAGCAATCCTAAGGACTGCAGCCCACCAGGCTCCCCCATCCCTGGGATTCTCCAGGCAAGAACACTGGAGTGGGCTGCCATTTCCTTCTCCAATGCATGAAAGTGAAGTCGCTCGGTCATGTCCAACTCCTAGCGACCCTGTGGACTGCAGTCCCCAGGCTCCTCCATCCATGGGATTTTCCAGGCAAGAGTACTGGAGCGGGGTGCCATTGTCTTCTCCATTTCTCTAGTGACCAGTTATAATGAACATCTATTTACATGACTGCCATTCATGTGGGTACATATGTTTTTTTGTGAAATGTCTCTCCATGGCTTTTGTCAATTTTCTAATGAGATTGTTAATTTAAAAAGATGACTTTGAGAATTCTTTATTCTAGAGGAATCCTTTGTGAACTATATGGTTTGCAAATATTTTCTCCAACTCTATAGCTTTTCATTCTCTTAAGTATCTTTCACAAAGAAGAAGTTCTCAATTTTGATGGTCTACTTTATTGATTTTTAAAATTTTATGGACCATAGTTTTGATATAATGCCTGACAACTTCACCAGCTTTATGTGCTGAAAATTTTATTTTTCTTATCAGTTTTATAGTTTTACATTTTATGCTTAACTCTATGACTTTTGTTTTTTGCTAATGGAACTCCAACTCTTTGTTAAAAAGACTGTCCTTCAGGATGCCCTGGTGGTCCAGGGTTAGGACTTGACTCTTTCACTGTCGTGGTCTGGGGTTCAATCCTTGGTCGGGGAACTAAGATCCTGCAAAGGCGTGTGGTATGGCTGGGAAAAAAAAAAAAAAGACTGTCCTTTCTGCATTGGGTTACTTTTGCACCACTGTCAAAACTCAGCTGGTTGTACTTGTGTGGGGCTATCTCTCGGTCCTCTATCCTACTCGACTGACCTATGACGTGTCTATTTATCTAACATCACACAGTCTTGACTGTAACGTCTTGAAACTGGGTAGTGTCATTACTTCCAGTTCACTCTCCTCTTTCACAATTATTTTAGCTCCTAAGCTCCAAATAAACTTTAGAATGATCTTGCCCGTACCTACAAAAAGTATTGCTTGGATTTTGATAGAAATTGTTCAGCCTGTTAATGTGGGGAGAACTGATCCCTTAAATCATTGGGTCATCCAGTCCACGAACATGATATTTCTGTTCATTTATTTAGTCCTTTGGATTCCTTCATCCTCATTTTTACAGTTTTCAGCGTACAAGTCCTATACATGTTTTGTTAGGATTACACCTAGTTTTTTTTGGGGGGGGTGGTTCTTGGGATCTTTTATTATTTTTATACAGTGTTAAAGGTTACACTCCATTTCCGGTCATTACAAAATGTGGGCTACACTCCCTGTGTGTACAGTACATCCCTAAGCCTGTCTTACACTGGTCATGAGTATCGACACCCTGTCTCCCGTATGCTGTCCCTCCCCACTTCCCTTTCCCCATTCTAGTCCCTAGTTTGTTCTCTATATCTGTGAGCCTATTTCTTTTTTGTTACAGTCATAGATTTGTTGTACTTTTTAGATTCCACATATAAGTCATATCATGCCGTATTTTTGTCTGAGTTATTTCACTTAGCATAATGTCTTCCGAGTCCGTCCATGTTGCTGCACGTGGCAAAATTTCATTCTTTTTTATAGTATTCCATTGTACCTATACCACATTTTCTCTACCTACGTATCTGTTGATGGACATTTATGTTGTTTCCTTATCTTGCCAATCACAAATAATGCTGCTATGAACACTGAGATGCATATATACTTTTTGTAATTAGTGTTTTTTGGTTGTTTCTTTTATAGACCCAGAAGTGGAATTGCTGGGTCATACGGTAGTACTGTTTTCAGTTTTTCTGAAAAGCCTCCATACTGGTCTCCACAGTGGCTGTACCAATTTACATCCCCACTGACAGTGTGCTGGAGCTCCCTCTTCAGACACCTGCCAACATTTGCTGTCTGTGCTCTTTTTGACGACACCCACCCTGACAGACGTGAGGTGAGAGCTCGCTGTGGTTTTGATGTGCATCTCCCTGATGATTAGCTGAGCATCTTTTCATGTGCCTGTCAGCTCTCTGCATTTCCTTTTTGGAAAAAATTCTCTTTCCGTCTTCTACCCATTTTCCCACCAGGTTGCTTTTTTTTTTTTTTTTTAAATATATTGAGGTATATGAGCTATTTGGATGTTGGATACTACTACATCTAAGTATTAATTTGATTTTGGGTTAATTATAAATGCTAGTGTATTTTTAAGTTTGGGTTTCATGTGCTCATCTAGTATAGAATTTTGAATGTTTATCTTGTATCCTCTCACTCTTTAGTTTTAGGAGGGCTTTTGTAGATTCTTTGAAATCTCTACCTGGCAAATAGATAAGGCAACAATGGAAACAACAACAGACATTTTCTTGGGCTCCAGAATCATGGTGATTGCAGCCATGAAATTAAAA
The DNA here is from genome assembly GCA_007570785.1 of Antilocapra americana. NCBI lineage: Eukaryota > Metazoa > Chordata > Mammalia > Artiodactyla > Antilocapridae > Antilocapra > Antilocapra americana. The sequence continues at coordinate 27,749,184 of ML660774.1, read as the reverse complement.
GACGCTTGCTCCTTGGAAGAAAAGCTATGACCAGCCAAGACAGAGGATTGAAAAGCAGAGACATCGCTTTGCCGACAAAGGTCCATCTAGTCAAAGCTACGGTTTTCCCAGTAGTCATGCAGGGATGTGAGAGCTGGACTATAAAGAAAGCTGAGTGCCAAAGAAATGACGCTTTCAAACTGTGGTGCTGGAGAGGACTCTTGAGAGTCCCTTGTCAGCAAGGAGATCAAATCAGTCAATTCTAAAGGAAATCAACCCTGAATATGTATTGGAAGAACTGATGCAGAAGCTAAAGCTCCAATCCTTTGGCCACCTGATGTGAAGAGCTGCCTCACTGAAAAGACCCCGATGCTGGGAAAGATTGAGGGCAGGAGCACAAGTGCCGGGTGGCAGACAGTGAGATGCTGGATGGCCTCGCGGACTCGAGGGACACGAGTCCAAGCAAGCTCCGGGAGACGCTGAGGGGCAGGGAAGCCTGGCGTGCTGAGTCCACGGGGCTGCAAAGAGTTGGATACAACTGAGTGACTGAAAAACAACATAGACCATCATGCCATCTGCAAGTAAGGACAGTTTTATCTCACATTTCCAATCCCTGTCTTTTATTTCCTTCTCTTGCCTTATTGTGCTAACACCTCTAGTACTATGTTAAGTAACAGACGTGAGAGAGGACATCCCTGCTTTATTTGAATTGGAAGGGGAAAACAATCAGTCTTTCACCATTAGGTAAAGTGGTAGTTGTTGGCTTTTTGTAGATGCTACTTGTTCAGTTGAAGTTTCCTTCTAGTTCTATTTTTCCGAGACTTTTATCTTGAATGGGTATTGAATACTGTCCTGAGATTTTCTGCATCAATTGATATGATCGTGTGATATTTCTTCTTTAGCCTCTTACTATGTGATTACAGTGATGGATTTCCAAATATTGAACCAGCTTCACACCCACGAGAAAAGCCCACACTTGGTCATGGGTTATAACACTGCCGATTTTTAATTATTATTCTGTTAAGGGTTTCTGCGTCTTTATGTGTTTTCCTTTTCTGTACTGTTTTTGTCCACTTTGGTACCATGTTAATGCCTTCATAAAATGAATCGGGAGGTAGGTATACTTCCTCCAAATTCTATTTTCTGGAAGAGATAGTGCAGAGTAAATGTTAATTCTTTCATTGGAAACTTTCCAATGTAATCATTTGGGCTGGAGATCTTTTTCAGGGTTTTTTTAATTATAAATTCAATTTATTTCATAGCTATAGTGCTATTCATATTATTTCAAATTTGACAAGCTGTGGTAGGTTGTATTTTTCAAGTAATTGGTTCATTTACTCTAAGTTATATTTATATGCATAGTTGTTCATAGTATTTCTGTACTATTCTTTTGATATTTGCAATATCAGTAATTTCATTGTGGTTCATTCCTGATATTGATCATTTGTCTTCCCTCTTCGAAATTATCAAAGAATCAGCTCATTTATTGATCATATCGTTTTCCTATTTGCCAGTGTCTTTGATTTCTGCTCTGATCTTTATTGCTTTGTTCATTCTGCTTGCTTTTACTTTGCTCTTCTCTTTTCTAAGTCATCCTTGATACCATGAAGTTTAGGGAGGGGCTACATGGGTTCCATGGTGGCCCCCAGGAAGAAATGTCCACATCCCAATCCCCAGAATCTATAAATATTGCCTTATATTGCAAAATGTGATCAAAGTAAGGGTCTTGAAAGAGACACTTGTCCTGGATTATCCAGATCAGCCCAGAATTCGATCACAAAGGTTTTTCTAAAAGGCACACAAGAGAGTTGATAGACAGAACAAGTGCAATACGGCCACAGAGGCAGAGATGCGGACACAAGTCAAGGATCTCCTGGATTCACCAGAAGCTGGAGGAAGCAAGGAACAGAAGCACCCCTAGAGACTTTGGAGGACTTGATTTCAGACTTCCAGCCTCCAGATTTGTGAGAATAAATGTGTGTTAAGCCATGAAGTCTGTGGTGATTTGTTATAGCAGATCTAGAAAGCTAACACATCTGGAGAGCAGCGTCTCTGTTGGTGTTACTGGCTGGTGTTTCCAGCACCCGCCAGGGACGCAAGAGGAATTCCCGGGGAACTCACCACTCAGGGCCAAGTTCCCCGCTGCTCTGCATCCTTCTCACTATTTTTCAGTCTTCTTTGTTTTATAAATAACGTCCAAGGGTCTCAGCTGTACTAGGAGGTGGGGAAGTACATTTGCTCTGCTTTCTGGAAATAGGAGTCCAACCTCCAGGGTTTTCATTTTTTTCAACCTATTAGCGTTTTCTAGTTATATTACTCTTGTATCATTTTTTCTATTTATTTATTTGGCTGCATTGGGTCTTAGTTGCTGCATGCCAGATCTTTCCCTGCCGTCTTTCTAGTTGTGGTGTGTGGGCTTAGCTGCCCCCTGGCATGTGGGATCTTAGTTCCTCGACCAGGGATTGAACGCATGTCTCCTGCACTGAAAGGATTCTTAACCGCTGCAGCACCAGGTAAGTCCCTATGTTATTCCTTTGAAGCACACACTTTGGTGATGTTTCCTTACTCAAAATTCTTCAGTGACTTCCAACTGCCATTAAAATCGGCCCCTGAATCTTGGCTCAACACTCATTCCCTCCGTTATCAGACCCCATCCCAACCTACCCTCCCGGTCTAAATTCCCACCATGTTCCTCACCAGTGTTTCCTAAATCGTGTTTTATCACACTCCAGTTCTTCGGGCCGTTTGTCAATGTTACATGCACACGAGAGAAAAATAAAAGGTGTTATTGTCAAGCGAGTTGGGGAAGCAGTGGATTTAGGCAGAAGTCAGCCAGTTTATTATCACGGGACTTTCCTCATCCTTCAGTAAACCAGTGCCCAACATGAATCTCTAAGAGGCACTCAGAGCATATTTGTTGTTCCCCAAACTTCCTTTACATGGAACCCACGGTACTGCCTCCACAGAAGGCACTCTGTGAAACTCTTCTCGACTGGCTTTCTTCTCCAACCAAACTTGCCTGCTTGGGATCATCCAAGGTCACTGTGCAGTCCTTCTGTTACACGGAGGAGAAGCTTTTGTGAGATGGCAGAGAGGCAGTGTGGGCTCCGGGACCATTCGATTTCATCAAACATTCATCGCAGTTGGGTTCTGAGTCTGTTAAGTCCTAACCAGAGGTATTATAAAAATAGACGGTGGGATCTGAGTCATGTTGCAAAATAGAGAATCTGTTTTTTAAATACATTCACTAAATAATACCGTGAGAGGATACGAGGGGCGGAACCTCCCCCGTCCCCCCACGGCCGCGCACAGGGCAGGGCTGTGGGCACGGGGTCAGCAGGCTCGTGGGTGACAGACACCCTTTCCGTCTTTCCTTCTTCTCCAAGGCAGCTCGCTCCCAGGGACTCCTTGGGACCCACAGGAAGGGAGACGCTGTTCCCTCCTGGCTCCAGACAGTGACGCTGGCTGGAAGGACCGCAGCCTGGCTGCAGGTCGCAGGTGGAAGGACAAACGTTAGCAGCAGTGGGACCAGAGGAGGAAGGAGGATGGGGCAGGGCGGGATCCAGGGTTTCGAGGTCTGCTCAAGAGAAGCCGGATCCCGATGAAACATGAGCTACGAAGACAGACCTCCTCTGGAGAGCAGGAGGGGTTGGGGGGAGACAGCCGGCGCCAAGCGCCGCTCAGACTTCGTCCTGGGAGCCAGCCGGGGGTGGCTGCCACATCTGGAGCACCCCTCTCCCCACGCGGGGGCAGTGGCGGCCCCAGCGGCATCTCCTACACGCTGCCCCCCGCATCCACGTCCGCTGGGCCTGTGCGGCGGAGGAAATCCAGCGAGCGGACGGGCAGCTGGCCGTGCCCACGGAGGGCCACGCCTTCGGCCCACGGTGACCGTCACGGCTGCTGCCGGAGCGCGATCTCCGTCTGGGTGCCGAGGATGCCGGGAGCGATGAGGCTGGGGCCCAGGCGGCCCATCAGGGCCAGGGCCATGCACCGTCACGAGGCCCGCTCCGGGCTCTGCTGTTCCTCCTCCTCCGACTGCAACCAGCTCCAGTCTAGAGACTGAAAGCCAACGGGCACGTTAACAACCCTGCGGCCACCCAGGCACCTGGCTTCCTTCTTTGGGAGGCAACCGGCACGATTTAGAAGGAAGGCTAGAGCTTTTCATTGAGACAGTCGAGCTTCTGCAAGGGACCTCAGAGCTGGAGCTATGTCTTCAAGACTGTGCAGGAGCGTCTCTTCAGATGGGCGTGGAGCCCCTGAGACTCTGGCCAGGCGATTTAAGTGTTATTCCTGCAGCTCACGGCACTGACCTATGCTCACTGTGCGCCCAGGTGCCCAGGCTCGTCTCAGCTCTCCACCTTCAGCCTCACCAGCTGAACCGCCTGGCCAGACTTCCTTTTCCTCTGGCAGAAGCAAGCGGGCAGTGCAAGGATCAGAACACGCAGGGCCCAGAGGAGGGAGAACAGCAAGAAGGAGACACAGAAAGCCCCAACCCGGAGGACACTTCAATAACTCCGAGCTGAGGACCACCGGCAGCGACCCTTCCGATCCTTCCCCAAACCGAGAAGTTCCTGAAACGCTAGTGTGGGACTGTATTGGCAGGAAATGGGCACTGACAGACCCAAGCGAACGATTTAAGCATTCCCCCAGCAAGCTCAGCTTTGCCTCGAGGTCTCTGCACCTGGCCTCAGTTTTCTTTAGATCAGCTTCCTTAGAGCCAGTCTTGCCAAGTCCCTAAGCTCTGAGTCCCTGAGAGACGGGGTGGTGACGGCTTTGTCCCCGGAGCCCAGCACTGCACCTCCTACGGGCATGCCCAGCAACTGCAGAGGAGGAGGAGCGGGAGGGAGGCCTTCCCGAGGGATGCTACCTGCCTCGTAAGGACCAAGCATGGTGAGGATGAGAGGAGATAAGAGCACATGAGGTACATGCGCTGGTTCAACAGTCGTCAGCCCTGTTATTGTGATGAGTAAGAAGGAGGTACCAGAAAATCCCAAGTGTACACTGAGATCAAGGCGGCAGGGCGTCGCCTCTCTCTCAGCTTCTCCTCGTTTGCTGCAGGAAAGCAAAGGTGTGGAACAGCGGGGGTCCCTGCGGGCTATTACCCTCAAACTCTGGTCCTGCTCCTTCATGGTGTCCTGTAGGGCGTTCTCCAGCTGGGTGCACAGCGTGTGAGCTTCAGCCACCAAGTCTTCACTAAAGAAAAATGAGTGGATTATCAGAACGTGGTCAGTGTGAACTTTTCAAAAGTAACGTCATGTTACTGTAGACAATTACACTGAAGAGCTTCTGGAAAGATTTTAAAAGTTAAATGACTATTCTCATCCTGAGTGTCTTAAAATATATAACACTGCCTCAGCGATTTCATCTCTCTCCTTGAGCGCTGTTATGGAAGCCTGGACCCAGCCGTGAACACTGCCGTTCACAACACGAGAAAGCAGGGGTCTGGCCTAATAAAAAAGGTGCGGAGCCGAGGAGATTTCCTAGGTGCTCTCTAAACTGCCACAACCTGAAAATTGCTCCCAGGTCACCTGTTTCACAGTTTTTGAAACTGACTTAGACGTACAGACCATGAGACTTCCCCAGGTGTCCTCGGCTCTCTGAGGCTGGGAGCAGCGTGTTCCAGAAGCCGACGCATCTGCTGTGTTTTAACCTTCCTATGATAAGAAACGCACACGTCCTGAGAACAGGCCGTGGCTGAGAAAGGCAAGCGCAGAGCAAGACAGCTGTCCTGTTCTAACCTCAGCTCCAGGACGTGGGCAGCCAGACCGCAGCCTGCGCGCCCAGGATGCCTTTCCTAGAGCTCTGAGGATCTTGTGGGGGAACGTGACTAACCCAGAGGGAAGGGCCCCGTAGTTCCTCCTCTCACAGCAGAGGGGGCGCTGGTGGGAGGAGCAGAGCCCAGACTCATCCACCGGGCCCAGAGGCCCTGGACCCAGTTACCACGGTTACCACCCTTGAGGAACAAACGGGAAGTTGGGGAGAGAATTCAGAATCCAACATGGGGAATTCTCTGGTGGTCCAGTGGTTAGGGCTCTGCCCTTTCACCCCGAGGGCCCAGGTTCAGTCCCTGCTCAGGGAAATACATTCTGCAAGCCAAGAGGCCAAAAAGAGAAAAAAAAAAAAAAAATTCAAAACAGTACAGGCTACAGCCTCCCCAAGTACAGGAGCAGGACTTTCTGAAAACAGCTCTACTGAGATCTATTCACAAACCATACAGTTCAGCCGTTTAAGGTGCACGACTACACACTTCCAGGGCACTTACAGGGCAGAGGTCCAGTCCTCGAGCGCTTTCATCACCCAAGAGGAAACCTGGTACCCATTGTCGGTCATTCCCCTCCCTCAGCAATCGAGTCTACTTCCTAGTCTGTAGATTTGCCCTTAGGAATCGATCTTCACGTCTCCAGTGCCTGGGGCCCAGCAAGGGAGGGCTCCGAAGAAATGGGTGTGAGACTGAACCAGAAACAAAGAACCGCACAGGAGTCTCAGGAGACAGCGGTCCGCTCGTGGACGGGATGGGAGGCAGGGCCGAGGAGGAGGGAAGACGCCCCGGGTCTGCGCGTGTGTCTGGGCCATGAAGGGGGTGGGAGGCAGGGCGAGGGGAGACACCCCGGGTCTGCGCGTGTGTGTCTGGGCCATGAAGGGGGTGGGAGGCAGGGCCAGGGCGAGGGGAGACGCTCCGGGGAGGGCGTCAGCAGAGCCGAGGACCCGGAACTCCAGGATGTGGGGGGTCGGCCGGCCTGGTTACCAGGGGCTGCTGATCCCGAACCTGCACGTCCAGGAAGAGCCCAGAACCCACTGATGCTGCTGGTCTGGACCAGGCTCTAAGACCCCCAGGCAGAGCCAGGAGCTGCCTGGGAGCAAGGGTGAGCCTGGAGAGGATACTCAGAGGCTAGAAAAGGCTCAGCCTTGGCCCAGAGGCAGCGGGCCACCATGGCTGGTCCCTGAATATCCCGAAGAATAACTCGATCAAGACGGTCTCCTGTGAAGACAGATTTGACCAGAGGGGGTCTGGGGGCAGCACTGGGCAGGAGGAAGGGAGGGAAAACCTCACAGGAAGGGCTCTGAGGCTGCACTCCCAGCTCTGCAGCAGGGGAGTGCATAGCAGGCTCGGTGGGGAGGGATGAATGGTGGGGGGAGGAGGGACCACAGGAGGGACCAGCGATGTGTGACTGGGGCATGGTGACCAGCGGACGCCCTCAGGGACCTGTTTCTATGAGCAGAGAGTGATGGACGGATGAGGGCACAGCATGGGACTGGTTAGCGCTGGATGGAAGGTTCCCAGCCAGTAAGAGCAACTGAGCCTCAGACAAGGAAACCTGGCCGGGCAGGTCACAAGCAGCTCTGCGAGCAGCACGCCGCATCCGTCCCCACAGCGCCCACGGGACAGACACCAAGGGGCGCGCACGGAGCCACTGACAGCTGACGCGGCCGACGACAAGAGCCCAGCACTTCCGCTCCCACGACCTCCTGACGCGCCGCGGACTTCGGCACTTGGCACCACGAGGACTGACCTCTTCTTGGCGGCCTGGGGCAAGCTGTCGGGAGCCGCGCCGGGCTGCGACATCAGCTGGCCGGGCTGACTCAGGCGGGAGGCGTTCATGCTGTCCGGGCTCCCGCTGACGGGACCCCGCACCTTGCTCTAGAGGGCAAAACCGGAAAGAGAGTCAGCGGCCTGGGGGCAGAGGGATGACTGAAATTCTGCTTTCAGGGCAGCGGGTTTTCTCATGACGACACCTGGCCACGAGACACACGCTCTTCCTGCAGAAATCGGGCAACGCTGCCGTCGGATGGTTTGCGTTTCGGCTTAGAAACTGCTTCTGCATCTGCAGCCATAACTTTTTGATTAAGGGTTCTAACTACAGAGAGATTAGAGGGTTCTATTTCTTTTTTGTTTTTTAATCAGCCATTGGCCATGTAAGTTTTTTGGATTCTAAATACAGAGAGATTTGATGGTTTTTTCTTTTTATTTTTTAAATCAGCCATTGGCCATTTAATTTTTTTGGCTCTGCGGGCTCTTCACTGCAGTCACAGGTTTCTCTGGTTGTGGCGTGAGGGCTTAGCTGCCCTGTGGCATGTGGGATCTTAGTTTCCCGACCATGAACACGAACCCTCGTCCCCGTTGGAAGGTGGATTCTTTACCACTGGACTACCAGGGAAGGCCCTGAGGCTTCTATTTCGTTAGCTGGACTGCCTAACAAACCCTTACGAGGAAATGAGAAGGAAGGTGCGTTGACTCTTCCCGAGAAGACAAACACACAGAGGTCCTAGGTGACTTTCTGGGGCCTGTGCCAACTGGGGAGCAGAAGAGACCGAGGTGTTTCCTGGGCTGCGGCAGCTGGGGCCCTGACACAGCGGGCCTCCCCCGGCCCAGGGCCGAGCAGCTCTGCTGTCAGCCTGCTCATCCTCCCTGCCGCCTGCACAACGGGCTGCAGGGCTCACTCACACATGCGATCTTCAGCAGGTTCCAGAGCTCCTTCTGCCGCTTCTCCTGCAGCCGCACCACCGTCTTCTCGTCCTCGCTCATCAGGCTGACCACCTCCTCCACCTTGGGCAGCAGCTCCAGGGCCTTCTGCTTGCAGACCACGGTCTTACTGTAACGACCAAGTATGATGAGCTGCAGCGCGCCCGGGGCAGGGGGAGCAGGACACGGGCCCTGGTGGGGAGGACTCCGCTCGGCCACTGTGGCCGGGAGCTCCTTCAGGGCCCAGGGGAGGGGACAGCGGCCTGATACCTGAGCTGCGTATAAATCACTCGCACTTTCTTCTCAAAGCCTTGGATTGCCTGCAGGAGCAGCCGCACCATTTCCTGACTGTCGCCGTCAGTCCGCTGGTCTGCAAAGTGGGATAGAGCCGCATGGTCTGTGGGGGGCCGGTCCAGTGTCCCGGCAGCAGAGGATCCAGGAGGCGGCCCACTCACCTCTTGGTTTCTCCCTCAGCCTGCGGTAAAGCTCCCGCGCCTGCTCTTCTCTGAAACACAAGGCAGTGGCTCTGTGAGTACCGGAGGCCAACGAGCTCATCTGGAGCACCGGAGCCCCTGCAGCAGCGTCACCGACTTCTAGAAGCCGGGTGGGCTGCATGTCCAGGCTGCAGAGAATGATGCTTCTGGGGACCTCACGGGCGAAACCCATGACAGAGGAAGGCCCGGCTCACTGTCGAAACTTCAACTCAAAGCTCACTGTCAAGACTTCCTGACTGAGAGTCCTCAGGACAGAAGCTTCCTCTGTCCCTCAGGATTCCCCACCCGCCTGGCCCCTGCAATTCAGAGGTGCGGGTCCTGAGTTCAGCAAACGCGGCCCCTGATACTCAAGCCAGGAGCAGACACGCCCTCCATGGGGCCCTAAAACAGTGAGACGGGCTGACGTTTCCAGGGGTTGACTTCTGTTTGAAAACCAGAGTAAAATAAAACGCTGAATAACTTGACAAAATATAGGATACAGATAATCAGATTTCAAAGACTGGAGCCTCCGGTCCTAAGAGTCCTGGCAGAAGCATCAGAGGCCTGGCTGAGCCCCAAGGAGGATGTCCTGGAGCCCTGTTCACTCCCTGAATGCAGGAGGGGCTGCTCTGCCTGGGGGCGGGGTGGTCCCTGGAGCCAAGGCCAAGTCTTGATCAGGACTCAAATGAAGAGTCAAGGTCCCACCTTCCAAGACTTGCCCAGCTCCTTCCCTTCCTCTTCTTGCTTGTCGGGCCACACCCAGGTTGGGGTATGCTGGGCAGCCGGGCATCTGACCTGATGCTTTGGAGCTCACGAACCATGGCTCGGGGCATTATCTGAACTGGTCCGCACACTGTGAGGTCAGACAGCTCCGCTGTATCAGGTGTGAGGCTCAGAGGGATGGAGGTTTGCCCGGGGTCATCTTCCAGACTTGCTGAGGACTTCACGGGAGGGCGTGTGCTCCAGCAGAACCAAGCTTGAACAGCTCCCCCGCCCGCGCACAGACACAAGCCCGCACTCACAGGTCGTCCAGTGTCCCGCCCTGCTTCCGGCCCATGGGGCTGCGCTGCAGGTCCACGATGTCCGTCTGCAGCGCCATCATCCGCTCCACCAGGTGCTTCACCTCGTTCTCCTGGAGACAGAGCCGCGCTGAGGCCAATCGACTTGACCATGGGCTCCCCTGAGAGGCAGGCCTCTCAGGGGAGCCCTCAGGCCTCGCCATGGACCTTCAGCTGCCCGGCTAGAAGGGACACAGACTTGGGAGTCCGAGGCTAGGATCTGGGCCTGCCACCCGCCAGCTCTGTGGCCCTGGGGCAGGTCACCCTGGCCCCAAGCTGCAGTCTCCCCCACCGTCAACTAGGGCAAGATGTAACGGGGCCCGAGAGGACCTGGCCCTGGTGTGGAAATGAGCCGGGGCACACTCCCCTCTTTTAACCCGTGCTTGATCTCAGGGGTTTCGCCCACGAGGACAGAGATCGGGAGGGCAGGGGGGTGGAGTGGTGGCCCGAGTCTCCGTGCCTGAACAAGGGGTCACCTGCCTCAAAAGAGGCACGTCAGCACCGATTTATAGAAACAGACGCCACGATGTGGAGGTAAGGCTCCCTGCCCGAGTTCACTGGGCAGATGATGGAAAAGTCCAGGAAAAGCCTTGGAGCCCAGGCTTCCCCCGGAGTGAGGTCCGCCGGGGCACTCCGGCTCCGCTGGCCTCATGATCAACACTGCTCAGCGGCATCTGATTCACAGCCCTCAGACTTGCCCCTTCAGGCCCGTTCCTTCCTATGGGTTCAGTGTCCCGAGGAGGAGATCAGGGCAACTTCTGACACGATGGACTGTTGCTCCTTTAATCAAGTGCCCTTCTCATGGGAAGAGGTCTGCACTTCCCGGGACACATCACGCCGTAAGCCTGACTCAAATCTGCGTGGCTCCTGGATCGGCCACGTTGGGGACCTCTGCACGGCACCCCCCCACCTCCTGCCAGCAAGTGCTAGCTGAGGCCAGAGAGCTTGGTGAGGAAAATGTGATTTTTGACACAGAAGCTGGATTGAGTGCTCAGTGAGAATGGGGGAAAGATGGCAGGGAAGGGGGTGCCCCAGGCATGCTGGGAACCCCAGGGAGCTCCTACCCGTCCGCAGAGCTCCACGGCCTGCTCCATCTCCCTCCAGGCCAGGAGCAGCTTGTCTGACGCTGGAGGAAAAACACCGAGGGAAGAAAAAAGTTAAAAATAAAATGAAAACACCCCAAAACCAAGAAAGTAGTAAAAAGGAACTCCGTTATAAGAGGACAAAAAAATACTTGAGAAAGAAAAAGTTTAATAGTCTCTCCAGACTTATTGCAAAAGACACACTCACTGATCCCAAATTCTGTCTGCTCTCTGTACTTCTCCAGGTCAATCTGGATGCTGGTCTTAAAGAAGTCCAGCTTGGCCTTGAGCTGCTGAGACATGGAAGCCATGGAGTTCTTCATCTTGGACAGACAGCTGTTGTTTCGCAGCAGATTCATCCTGCAGGGGCCCCAAGAGACACACCGCGGGCGTCTTTGGGATCCAGGTACCACCTCCCGGACAATAATAGAAGCGGCCTCCAACACCCAACACCTTGGCAGGCCCCTGCTATAATTAGTACAATCATAACCAGAGCAGCCACGTATAACTCTCACAACAATTTCCTGGCCTGTGGCGATGGGTGAGGCTCTGCTCCGAAACTGGAATTAGGTGAAGTGCCATGCAAAGGAACTGAGACCAGCCACAACCTGGGGAAGGAGTTGGCCTGGCCTGGCAGGGTGGCCGACCCACAGTGGAGCCGGCCCTTCCCAAGTCCCTGGCCTGCCCTCCGGCTGGCGGCCCCTCGCCCTGTCCACACCCCTGCTCCGAGCTGACCACATGCGCCTGGCGGGTCTAACAGGACCTCCCTCCACCCTGCCCACCCACGGCTTCCCCTCTCCAGAGCAGCGTCTCCCTCCTGCCCCTCCTGACGGCAGCGGACCCTGGGCCCCCGCCTCAGCCCCCACCCCACGGCTGGGCCACCGGGAGGCTCTGGGCACCTACATGGCTGCGCGCTGGCCCTGCTGCAGGCGGCTGCAGTCTTCCTTCAGGGCCTGGATGCTGTGCCAGACCTGTCCCCACACCTTCCGCAGCTGGAAGAACGGGAGGTTCCTCTTGGGCTCTTGCACTGAACGGAAACACACGCGACACTCAGGGTGCAGGGCCTGCGGTGGACGGCATCCTGCCCCTGGAGCCCACTGGCTTGGCCACGCCGCTCGGTTATGCAACGGCTCGGCCATTACACAACGGCATGGGGTGTTGGGCCCGGTTCCTGTCGCTCACTTTTGCGCCCCGCTGTACACACACATCCACATTTACAGATGCACACAACACCCTGGAAGGAAGACCCAGGAGTCTGGCAGCAGTTTTCCCTGGGAAATTGGGGACACGGAGAGGCTTACTCTTCACTGTATTATTCTGTTGTGCCTTTTGGTATTGTCTGCATGTATTAATTACTAACATACAAAGACAACTTCAGAAATAGATAAAATGGTTTTACGATTCAAGGTTAACGGCCCCCGTGGGCCATCTTCTCTGTCCTCTGTTTAGATGAGGCTGAAATTAACTGAAAATGTCCTTTCCTGCCTCCGGCGGGGCGGCTCCTCACATGAGCAACTGAAGACGGCTGAGGACCGGGTGGACTCGCTGGCTTGGGGGGGACCCCTCCCTTGGGCCAGGGCTTTCCCCCTAGCTTTGTCCCAAGAGCTGTAAGGGATCATTTCTTGAAAGAATAGGCCATTCTTACGGATGCAGCTGACGCTTTCGGGCTGGGGCTGTGGGGAGACCTGGCTCTCATAGGCGACCCTGCTGTTGTCAAAGAGGAAAACGAGGTCCACGTCCAGTGTGCGGCCCTCATTCAGCTGCAAAAGGACCAGAGGCAAAATGAGGTCTCGCGGCCCCCACCCCACTGTCCCTCAAGAAACGGGGGAGACTACAGAGCATCCTGGGCCAGGACATGCCTGGCACCCACAGGCCTCTCCAAGCGCCTCTGGACTCTACTGCCGTTGGCTGTTCCCTTTATGCTTATTACCTGAATGCACGCCTCATCTACATCCTGCTCTATCCTCTGGCTGCCTTTACCATGTAACTTAGATGCCTGCCATCTCCTTTACTGTCCAATGCCTCTTCTCGGGTGTTAAATTTGCAGCTCATTTTGTGCAGCGATCAGCACGGTGCTGCCCACGACAGAGGGGTCAAACAGTGTCGGCTGACGCGGGAGCGTGAAGCATCGCTTTGGCAGCAAGGGCAAAAGGCACCCCCAGGGGTCTGGAAGGGACAGGTGAAGCGTGGGGCGATCCGCGTCTCCTTCCAAGCCTGCAGGGTCTTGTGTTCCAACCTCGGAACATGCAGCCGCCTGCCCGGTGGTGTGGCTGACGGGCCGCGGTGCCCGCGGGAGGCCGGGCTCACCTTGCCGTCTGAGAGGCACTGGGCCACGGGCTTGTCGGGGATCAGGGCCAGCCCCGCCTCCTGCAGCAGCTCCTGGTCCTCCTCGAGGATGCCGGTGTCCTGGCGGATGCGGGCCTTCAGGCTCTGCAGGCTCTCGTCCTCGGTCACGGGGTACGTGTGCATGGTGCCCGTGACCATGTTCAGGACGTGAAGCAGCTGCAACAACCCAGAGGTCATGGGAGGGCCACGGGAGGCACCGCTGGATGGGGACGCCTGCCTGCCGGCCCGGGTGCTCTGCCCCTCCCCACGGCACCTGGCTTCTTGGAGGCCCCGCCCGGTCCGCACGCCGGAGGCTTTACTCTCCTGTGCGTCCACGGAGGCCTCAGGACCCATCGGTCAGCAAGGGTCTCATCACACGCCTCATGCAGGACACCTTCCCAGAAGCCCACCTTTGCCCAGGGGTCAGGGAGCCCACGGCCTGGGGCGAACTGGGCGCGGGCTCACCTTCAAGTTCAAGATGTCGTCCAGGGCCTTGAAGCAGCCGTTGGGCCCGTAGACAGGGTCGGTGCCCCTCTGGCGTGGGTGCCACATCAGCATCAGCTGCAGCCACTTCTCCAGCCGCTGGGCCAGGACGCTGAGAAGGGGGGAAGGGGTGTGTGTGTGTGCACCTGCGCACGTGTGCGTCTGAGGCCCTGCACCAGCTTCCCATCCCATGTGTGTGTGTGTGCATGCGAGGCCCAGCACCAGCTTCCCGT
>ML660774.1:27534885-27735080 GCA_007570785.1 Antilocapra americana | reverse complement strand
GTGAGGCCCAGCACCAGCTTCCCGTCCCACATGCGCACACGTGTGTGCGAGACCCAGCACCAGCTTTCCACACGCTGCGCAGCCCCCGCCCACACCAGGAGCACCGCCCAACGACCTGGACCCACACCACAGATTCGGTTCACGTTGTCAGTCGCTCCCTGGAAAGTATCTGAGGGGTCACACTGCACTGCTGGGCCCCCCAGCACCCGGAGCAGCCTTCCCTGCCCTGACAGAAACCCTCCAGAAGCCAACACCGCTGCCCACTGCCTCTCCTGGGCCGCCCCCAAGCCTCTCCCCCTTAAAGAGCCTTCCTCTTCATCCACCTGCCCTGCCTATCTGTCCAGATCCTTCCGGGAAGTTCCAGCCCAGCTTGTCCACAGGGGACCCCCTCCCCGCCCTCCAAAGACTCATGGAAACTCTGAGCCGTGCGCCTCGGCCCTGGAGATGCCGGCTGCTGTCTTCGAAACCATCTCCCGGTTCTGGTAAGACAATCTGATGGCTCATATTCTGGCTCTAAGACCAGACCGCTATGCTGTTCAAAATGCAAAGGTTAATTTGTTGACAACAACACAGTGCTGGGCTGCAGGAGACCGGCAGAGAGCAATACGGCGGACTTCCCTACCCTTCAGAGGCTTACGCTGACCCGGAGGGAAGCCCTCTGCAAGACCAAACACACGCCTGCAAGGCAGAGCCCCCACAGGTGAGGGTGACAAGCGGTGCTGGCAACTGAGGAGGTGACTCCAGACGGGTGGGGTGGGGACGGCGTTTGAAGGGAGACGGACCACGGCAGGACTGGAGGTCGGAGCTGCCGGGACATCGGCCCCGACCCCCGTCTTTAGACAGGAAGGACAGGCCGCGGAGGAGGAGGAGGAGAGGCTGGGGCCGTACCTGTTGAGGTTGTTGGGGTGCGGCAGAGAGCTGGAGAACTTCACGGCCCCGTTCAGGTCCTCACTCACCACGATGTCCATCTCGCTCTTCTGCCGGACTTTGGAGTGCCTGTGGATGTGGGCACCCGGCCGTCACGCTGCGTGTAGTGACCCTGATGTCAGCGGGCAGCCAACAGCCCCTTCCACGGGTGACCTTCCACTTGACAACCGGACAGGATCCCCCTGGGGTGCTAGGGAACCACCTGTGAGGCCCAGCAACCAGCTGGGATGCGTCTCTGGGAGGTTAAGGAGACCCTTTTGATGTATCTGAAATAGCGTCTGAAGGAAAAGATTTTAAACTGGCTTCACACGTTCTCGGTAACAAGGGTGATGACAGGAGTCTGAACAAGGTTTTGCAGAGAATCAAGTGCTGACAGTGAACGCACCTTTCTCTGCCCGAAGACCTCTGTGGGGTAGGCCGTTTTCAGCCCCCCGTCCCCCGCCCTCACCAGGGGAGGAAGTGACCTGCCCAAGGTCACACAACTAGAGGAAGACAGAACCAGGGACTTGGACCCAAGATCAGGTGCGCCTTCTACTCTGTCTGAATGTCCGCATTCTTCCTTTCCAGAAAGACGTGGCAGGTTCAGAGGGAATATGCTTTAGCCTGAAGTCTCACTGGCCGGGGGTGGGGGTGGGGGTGAGGGTAAACCGAGCCACAGGGAGCACACGGAGCCTGGAAGAGCCAGGGGATGGCTCGAACTGGCCTGCTGGAAGTCAGGCTGTCATTACGCGATGGGGTGGTGCTCTGATAGAAACTGGTAAGACAAACTATAGACATTGGTAAGTCTGTCAACGGGAAATTACACAGATAAACAAAAGGACACAGTGAGTGAAAGGCTTACTGCTTGGGCTGGTCCTCAAATGCACCTTCAAGACTGGTCCTGAAAGCGGCTTTATGATGGGATAATAAAGCTCAAATTGCCTTTGTCCTGAAATTACTATCTACCTGCCTTTGAGGTGAGAGTGAATCGTTAACGTTGCCTAGGGCATTACAGGCAGACCCGACAGGCCTGTCTCACAAACTCTCAGGTTTCAGAGACATGTGTTTGGAAGCGGTCACCTGGCCTCCCAGTATCAGGAGGGAGGCTGGCTCTGCAGACAGCTGGGCCATCGGGGATGGTTTCCAAAGGCATTTCCTCTAGTTCTGGTGGATTCTGATTCACCTTGCTATAAATAATGGAAACACCCAACATCTGAACAGAAGACCTGCAGTCATCCCTCGCTGAGTTAAAAGCACGACGCCCGTACAGACGTTTACAGTCACGGCAGTGACGGCCGCGTGATGCGGTCACTGTGAGGCAGGGAGCCAGGTCAGCACTGCAGAGCCTGGCTCAGGCGCTGCTTGTCCTACCCTAAGTCCCCACCGGAGGCCGCCCTCCGCCCCGTCACCAGGCCCCTCGGGCAGAGACCGAGCCTGCTTCCGGGGTCTGGTGTGTAAACAGTGACCGAACTGGACTGTGTCACAGAAAGTTACTCTTCTTGAACGGATTTCAAAGGCTACGCCTTGGTCTTACAAACAAACATTCTCATGATGTAAGTACCTGTGTCCTTTGGGAAAGTCCGTGTTTTTGGTACTTCTAGAAAGATACCGAGAAACATGACATCAGCCAGTGCTGCCCCACACAGGGGGCAGGGGGAGAGGACCTTTGCAAGTTGCTGGTGGAAACGCTGTTTATACAGACGTTCTGTGGAGCACGTTGTTAGTACAAATCAAAAACCTTGAACACGTGCACGGTCTGTGGTGCACGGTCTGTGGTACGTTGCTCCCACTTCTAGGAACTTATCCCACGGAAATCACTGTGGACAGACCAGGATTTCCCTACATAACGAGCTGTTTCAGTTAAGTGTGAAAGGTAGGTTCTGTGAGAGTATGTATGGTAACCTACTTTGCTTTTTGAACAAACACAGGCACACAGAAGAGGAGTCTGGAGACGGAGAAACGTTAGTGGCGGCGGGAGGAAATTCTCAGTGCAAAAACCCTGGAGGAGCACTCACAGGGCGGCGTGCCTGCGATGTCATCCCCAAGGTGGGAAGGGGCGAAATCCACAAGTGAGCCAGCGGACAGACACAGGCCCGCTTGCTTGTGGACGTACAAAACATCCCTGGAGATGGACCCAAAGCCAGCAGTGCGAGGCGTCTGGGGTGGAACCGCGCAGGGGGCGTGGGGTGACTTTTCACTCTTCTGCTTTCTGAAGGATGGACCCCGTGAACTTAGCACTGCTCCAAACACTAAAGCTGGAGATAGAAATTTCTGGACAACGGTACTATCATTTCAATTAATGTGTGGTCCCTCGAGGAATCACTGTGAATGAATCCTAATCGATTCAGAGGAACATTAACTTTTAAATGATGCATTTGAGTGATGATGAACGTTTATGTATATAATGAACCACAGATTAGTATTACAATTAGAAAAAAGTTTAAAAATATAGAGTAGCTTTTAAAACCTTAATCATATTATTAGATAACCTCTTTTTGGCAATGTACTTGGTTCACATTTTAAGCCCGTTTGACAGTTTTAAAACCAGGTTTCATAGCTTCTGGTCTTACATTTAGATCTTTAATCCATTTTGAGTTTGTTTTTGTGTATGGTGTTAGCGGTTCTAGTCTCATCCTTTTACCCATACAGCACAGTAACGCATATATATGGAATTTACGATGACGGTAATAATGATGATCCTATATGCAAAGCAGCCAAAGAAACACAGCTGTCAAGAACAGACTATTGGACTATGTGGGAGAAGGCGAGGGTGGGAGATATGAGAGAAGAGCACTGGAACGTGTATATTGTCATACGTAAAAAAGAAAAAAATTTGCACTGAGGTGCAGTAAAATTTGTCAACAATAAACTTTCGTACACATACATCTCGTTATCTGTCACGTGACCATGCCCTTGGCTTATTTACCAACAGAGAGTGTTGTTGGCGTGGGCGCGCACCTCACACACGCTCCGTAAACACACCGGCTTCCTGCCTTGCACAGAGCATCATTCACACGGACTGGATTTAAGGCTGCTAAGGTTCAGAATCCAGGCCGACACGTGACACTCCATCTCTCTAGGTTTTTGGAGCTCAGGCTGCGCCCACGTCGGACTTCTCTGGGTGACAGATCACAGGGGTCGCAGGCCCGGCCCGGGGCGCCCCATGAGACCGGGAAGGCGAGGCGACGCCTGACAAAGTCGGGGGACGCTCTCCGGGGTGGGCCCGGGCCCTCACTCACCACTGCACCGGCTGCCAGTTGGGCAGGAAAGGCCGGAAGCCGGTGATGCACTCGAAGGCCAAGGTCCCGAAGCTCCAGTAGTCCACAGTCACCGTGTACTTCTGCTGCTCCAGCAGCTCGGGGGCCTGCAGGGACGGGGCAGGGGCACACCTGAGCTCAGCCCGCACTCGGGGGCCACCACGGCGGGGGGCGCCCGGCACCCTGATCTGCCCCACGCTCCCCGGACCCCGCGCCGAGGGAGGAGGTGACCACGGATCTGGCAGGTGGTACCTGGATTCTCTGATCTCATCCCATCCCGGGGCTGAAACAAGGGCCTGTGGCGGGCAGGGGGTTGAGGTGTGTTGTGCACCCTTCTCCGGGCACCGTGTGGGGCCACAAGGGGAAGTGATCCAGGCCACACAAACCCGGGCACAGCGTATGCAACAAACTCCGGCCAGTCCCCTAACGCGGTCCGCGGTCCACGGTCCACGGTGGGACAGAATGTCGCAGCAGGAAAGGCCAGCTGCCCAAGCAGTCAGGTTGGGGTGACAGCAAGTTTCCCAGCACAGGCGGGGTGAGGCCGGCTCAGGGTGCCTGAGGGCAGACGTCCCGGAAAGGACCCTGAGGAGCGCAGGCATGCAGTCAGGACTGAGCCCGGGCTGGCTGCAGGCGGGACACAAGGACCACAAGTCCAGAGGAGAGGTGTGGGATGGTCAGGTCAGCCTCTGCGCCTGGTTCTGGACAGAAGTTTTGGCCCCACGAACAGTCAGAGCTCGGGCCCCACATTCACTGCTGCTGAGCCAACAACAGGTCCAGGGGACACGTGGCAGGAACCCCTGGATCCCGCTCTGTGGGCACAGGTGCTGAGTCACAGTCCTGGATCCCTGCTCTGAAACCTCTACCCCCCAGAGCAGGGGATAGAAGGACAGCGTCCACTGCCCAGCGGGGGTCAGTGGGAAGTGTAGATGCACTCAAAAGGACCTGTGACTGCTTTCTCTCTGTTTTATTTAAGACCCAGGTAGGCTATTTAAGTTCACGGAACCCAGTGGCTTTCAACTTTCTTTTGTTTTTCTTTTATAAACTGCAGATTCCATTATTGAGTCCACATTTCCTGATCATCACTATGTCCTGCTGAGCCTGTTCCAGGCCCTTCTTGTATGTGTTTTTTGGTTGTTGTTTGCTGGTGGGTTTTTTTTTTTTGGCCACACTGTGTGGCCTGTGGGATCTTAAGTTTCCCAACCAGGGATTAAACTCTGGCCCTTGGTGGTGAAAGCGTGGGCCTAACCTCCCCAGGGATGCCCCTCTTTCGGGCACTTCTTGAGCAGTCCTCTACATCCTCACGGCTACCCACTGGCTCAGACTAGCCCACCCCAACGGCCTCCACACTCCTCGTCCGCTACCTGCAATTCACCCTCCACGCTGTGCCAAGTGTGGTCTCTTCAGAAGGTAAACCTGATTCCTCTCACGCTTAAGACCCTTCACCGTCTCTCCAGAGGTTTCAGGATCAAGTCTGGCATCTCTAACACAGCCAGAGGGGCTCTGAATGATCTGTCTCCCGCCCCCGTCTCCAGCTTCGACCAGAGATGCCCTCTTCCTTCTGCCTCCTGTCAACGCCCCCCCCCAACTGGCCTGTAACTCCCTCTCTTGGTCCCCCAGCCCCTGGACCCTCCAGGTCCGAAACCAGGTCCTCCTAACATATGTCACAACATCCTGCGCTCTCCACACTCCTTATCAGAACTCTAATTGCTTCGTTATCTGTGTATCAGGGCCATGTCCACCTCTGATGCTTGCAGCATGCCTGCAGGAAGGAAGAGCTTCCAGGAAAAACAAGTTTGGGAAGCAGTGGGCTCCAAGTAAAGTGGCTTCCTCGGTATAAGAAAGAAATATGTTTAATTTGTATAAGAAAGAAATATATTTAAGTGAGAGTTTGATGTATGAGGCAGGGCACCCAGAGCCAGTGCCCTGTGACAACCTGGAAGGATGGGTGGGCAGGGAGGCAGGTGGGCGGGGGACTCAGGATGCGGGGGGACACGTGTATGCCTGTGGCTGATTCATACCGACATGCGACAAAAACCATCACGATATTGTAAAGCAATTATCCTCCAATTAAATAGCTAATTTTTTTTAAAAAAAAGGCTTAAATATATGCATGTGCAACGTGGCTCCCCCCCCCCAAATAAAACATAAAAAGGAAAAACTACAGGTGATCAGCATTTCTTGGATGAATGGAAGACTCAAGCAGAACCACAATATTCAGGCCAAATGATAAGGAAGGGTGGGAGCTGGAAGCCAGCCCTCTCCTCGTGGCCCCTGAGATGCTGTCTGGGAACAGAGGCCCCTTGGGAGCAGTGGGAACCTGGTTTAAACTCTCTGGGCTAAGACACGGCAGCACAGGGGGTTACGGGACAGGCGGGCCCAGGAGCACAGCCCTTTAGACACGAGAGGATGACCGCGTCCCTCCACAGGGCCTCTGGGAGGATGAGGGGTCTGACCTCATACAACAGTGCTTCCTGTGCATCCAGGAAACACTCAGAGAGCCGGCAAGCTCCAACGGCACAAGGTGAGGAAGGAAGCAGAGCCCTGTAGACAAGGCCTCCCGAAAGAGGCTGCTGCGCAAGCCGGGGAACCCCGCCTCTTACCAGGTACTGCAGAGTCCCCACGAAGGAAGTGCAGAGGCTGCCCTGGTCCAGCTCCTTGGCGTAACCCAGGTCAATAATTTTGTGTATTAACTGAAAGAAAAAACAGGGAGGGGGAGACATCTGAGGGTTAGGCGAGTCCACTGTCCTTCAAGAATCCTGAACACCGCTGTTGGAACAGAGGGTATCTCTGAATTCCTAGTCCTAAGACCCTGACTCCTAAGGACTGCCAAATATGCAGGAGAATGCCCTAGACGGGGTGGGTTCAGGGAAAAGAAAACAATGTAAAAACACCAGGCGTGTGTCCTCCCTTACCTGGCAATCACCTGCTAGAGGAAGGTCAGAATTCCTTCTCAGTAAACACCTTAAATTCTCAAACCTCCGATAGACTGCTGGGAATGAGTGTGAACAGGGACAGAAGTGAGGGCTAGGACGGGCGTGGGTTACGCCTGGGATGCTGATGGAGGCCACAGGGGAGAGATCAGACGGCCCACGGCCCACGGCTGAGCAGCTGCATTCCACTCATCTGAGCCCTGCTCAACACCCAGCTGAACAAATACAGCCCAGCCCTGCGGGGAGGTGACCCCACACCTGAGCAGGGGGGGCCCCGAGAGCTCTGGGGAAACTGCAGGCTGGACCAGGCCAGCTCCAAATACCTCCTTTCGGTCACGTCCAGAACCCACCTACAGCTGGATTCCCTGTGAGCTTCAAAAGCTGAGGCTCCCAAATGGAAAACTAAAAAAGTCCGTTTCCAAGAAGTGCGACGCCCAAAGGCTTGAGTGGGGGGTGGGGAGTGGCAGTTGGAAGACAAACATTATTTTTCTTATCAGATTCCTGCAACTTGGGACAGTTAACAATGTGGTTTGTTCAAACTGGTTTCAATCTGTGAGCCAGAACTTTGCGCTAGATTTTGTTTTGATTCAAAGAGCACTCCCAGAGAATCAAAGCAAATACGTGAGCAAGCAAACCTAAACATAAGCAGACACGCAAAGCGAATTCCTTGCTCCCTGCTGCCTGCCCCCAGCTGCTCAGCCCACCCTTGCCCGCCCCTCCCCGAGGCTGGCCCCCTGGGTCACTCACTCTCTGTTCCCCTTGCTGCAGGACAATGTTTTCTGGCTTTAGATCCCGATGGATGATTCTGTTCTCATGAAGGTATCGAAGTGCAGAGGCTGAGAGGGTGGAAAGGGGAGTGAGTTCCCGTTAAGCCTGAACAATGCCTTTCACTTGGCATTGCCTCCCCAGTGAAAGATGGTTATTGCGTGTCCTGGACACCCACCCCAGCTCCGTGCAGGGGCTCGTGGTTGGGGGGTGTTGGGGGACAGGCCCACAGATGCCCACAGGTGAAGGGAGGGGACCTGGCTACGTGAGCAGAACTCAGGCCAGCATCAGCATCTGCCTGGTTCACGCCAAGAACTCTGAGCCTTCCATCCACAAGGTTACCACCTCCAGTCTCGAGCAGCGGTTCTCAAACAGCACTTACTGGTCCGGCAGTATCTAGACTTACTACACAGAAATGCAAAACCCCCGGGTCCCACCCCAGGTGGAGTGAATCAGAAACTGGGGGGTGACCCCGCGGTCTGCTCTTTGCCAAGCCCTCCAGGTGGTGCTGATTAAGTCTGAGAAGGGGACCTTCTCTGGTCTAGAGGCCTGAAATGTAAATTCTGCAGGGTGGGCAAGGGAGAGGGGCCCTCTGGGCAGACAGCAGTTGGTCATCGGACGCAGAGGGCGCAGGGCAGAGCTGTCCTCGGGGAGGAAGCAGGGTGGGGGCCCTAGAAGGGGAGAGTGGGGGGGTGCCTTCAATACATCTGCCGGTCCAGCGTGCGTCTGCTGTGAGCCCCGTCTTCTGCTGGGCTCTGAGGGCCGTGAAATAAGGGAGGACGTGGTTCCCAACTTTCAACGGTTCAGAATCCAGCTGACAAGGAAGCAGCCCGCACCACCCAGCTCACTTGTTCCCACAGCCTCGGCTCTGGAGAGCAAACGTGAACCCAGGCCGGCCAAGGCTCAGACGCCCGCCAGGACATGGTTTTTACCCCTAAGAGAGGTTTTACCAGAGGTGCTAACAACCTGTATGTACCACAGATGAAAAAAACAAGGAAGTATTGGGAAGAGGTAAAATGATCTTTATCTGGAAATGATCTGACTCTAAGCCTGGAAGACTCCACAGACTAAAAACTGGGGAAAATGTAGTCAGTCGTCTGGAAGCAAAACAAGTAGATACAAATCAACATCTTTTGTCCCTGTCATAGATCAGTTGCAAGGGGAAAAAAAAGAAAAATCCCATTCACACTAACAGCAAAAATTCTAAAATACCACAGGATAAATTTAGCAAAAAAAAAAAAATAATAATGTCATGGGAGGAAAACTATATGGCATTTAAAAAAAGGGCAAAACAAATAACACAGAGAGTTTTTAAAAGTTTATGGCAACTAGAGAGAAGAGTGTGCTCCTGCTGCTGCTGCTAAGCTGCGTCAGTCGTGTCCGACGCTGTGCGACCCCAGTGACGGCAGCCCGCCAGGCTCCCCATCCCTGGGATTCTCCAGGCAAGAACACTGGAGGGGGCTGCCGTTGCCTTCTCCAGAACAGAGTATGGAGAGTCCTTAAACAACTGAAAATAAAGTTACCAACTGAATCATATATCACTGTCTCTAATAAAACTCTAATTCAAAAAGACACATGCACCACTACGTCCACTTAAGTGCTACTTACAACAGCAGAAACAAGGAGGCCACCCAAACACCCATTAACAGGTGGATGGATGAAGAGGATGTGGTGTGTGTACAGTGGAACATTCAGTTCAGTTCAGTTCAGTCGCTCAGCCGTGTCCGACTCTTTGCGACCCCAAGAACCGCAGCACACCAGGCCTCCCTGTCCATCACCAACTCCTGCAGTCCACCCAAACCCATGTCCATCGAGTCGGTGATGCCATCCAGCCCTCTCATCCTCTGTCGTCCCCTTCTCCTCCTGCCCCCAATCCTTCCCAGCATCAGGGTCTTTTCCAATGAGTCAGCCCTTCTCATCAGGTGGCCAAAGTATTGGAGTTTCAGCTTCAGCATCAGTCCTTCCAATGAACACCCAGGACTGATCTCCTTTAGGATGGACTGGTTGGATCTCCTTGCAGTCCAAGGGACTCTGAAGAGTCTTCTCCAACACCACAGTTCAAAAGCATCAATTTTCTGGCACTCAGCCTTTTTCACTGTCCAACTCTCACATCCATACGTGACCACTGGAAAAACCACAGCCTTGACTAGACGGACCTTTGTTGGCAAAGTAATGTCTCTGCTTTCAATGTTATCCAAGTTGGCCATAACTTTCCTTCCAAAGAGTAGGTGTCTTTTGATTTCATGGCTGCAATCACCATCTGCAGTGATTTTGGAGCCCCCAAAAATAAAGTCTGACACTGTTTCCACTATTTCCCCATTTATTTCCCATGAATTGATGGGACCAGATGCCATGATCTTAGTTTTCTGACTGTTGAGCCTTAAGCCAACTTTTTCACTCTCCTCTTTCACTTTCAGCAAGAGGCTTTTTAGTTCCTCTTCACTTTCTGCCATAACTCAGCCATAAAAAAGAACGAAATAATGCCTTGCAGCCACAAGGATGGACCCTGAGATTATCACAGTAAGTCAAACAAACCAGACAGAGAAATATCACACGGTATCACTTACATGTGGAATCTAGAAGAAAACGATCCAAGTGAACTTACATACAAACAGAAATAAACTCACAGACACGGAAAACAAACTTATGGTTACCAAAAGGGAAGGAGGGGGAGGGATAAATCAAGAGTTTGAGATTAATAAACACATACTATAATACATAAAATAGACAATCAACAAGGACTTACTGTATACCACACAGAACTATATTCAATATCTTATAATAAATTATAATGGAAAAGAATGAAAAACACACACACACGTATATATATATAAATGAATCACTTTGGTGTACGCTTGAAATATTGTAAATCAACTATACTTCAATTAAAAAGAAAGAAAAATTTATGGCAAAAGATACTATACAGAGAGCAAAAGACCAAAATAAGGGAAAAAAAACAACTGTAACACATGCACCAAAAAGCATCTATCTATAGACAAAAACTCCTACGAACCAATAAGAAAGCAACCCAGGGGTTAGGGAAACAACACTACTATTTTTCAAAATCATAACGTATGTTACCTTTCTAAAGAAAAAAAATGCATTATTTTTACTTTAAAGGAACATAAAAGACAAGAGAGAAGTCGGTTAGATAGGTGCTTCTCAGGGTTTTAGATTCAGGCCAGAAGAACTGAAGATAAAGGCTGAGGATGGAGTTCAAGGGAAGATGACTATGTTTTTATTTTCTGAGATTAGGTACATTTAAAAATAATGTTCTCTACTATCAACAGAACTGAGTAATTAATGATTTAATCAAGAAAAGACCATTCTAATACACAAAGAAAGCAAACCAGTAGAAAAACTGGCAAAGACGACGTGAAGGGGTAATGTATAGGAGTAGAAATGGAACACAGACCGCAAACAGTTATGCAATTCCGTAAAAAGCCGCTCAAGCTCACTGGCGGTCCACAAAGTACACATGGAAGGAACAACAAAATGCCTTTCACTTCTTCAGCCAGAGGAATTTCAGATGAGATGTAAAAGGCACTCCCTACATCGCTGGAAGGAGTAATAACTGCCGTGCAATTGGGGGAAAGAAACGCGGCCAAAGCTGTTCAACTTTAAGACGTACGGATCGCTTGGCCCTTTGTTTCCACTTCGGCGATCCAGCTTACCAAGTCAACAGCACCGCCCTGTACCAACACGGGAGCGGACTGCGCAGTGCCAAGTGAAATCACGAGAAACTAATGAAAAGTCACCCATCGGGGAATGGCTGAATGAAATACGGGAAATCCGCAGTGTAACTGGCAATTATCAAAAATTCTTTACGCTCATATTACCCGACTCAGAGGGATGGCAGTGTTGTAACGGCATGAACCTCTTTTTTTTATTAGAGGGGAAAAAAGGGTCAAAAGCAGAAGCGATAACAGCACTGAGAAGTCTGCTAAAGGGTGCTGGGCCAGGGCGCAGCAGGGAAGGGACGCAGCCCCAGGGGAAGAGAGACCCTTGGCAGGCCCCAAGGGACCAGATACGCTGTGTAAAGACTTTTCGAGCCGCGTGGTTTTTGAAAACATAGGGAAACCCCTGAGAGCTAAACACCCAACTTCCACCTTCTCAGGGGCGTCCCAGCACACACAAAGTGAAATCGCCAAACCTGGCGCTGAATCTGCCTTTGGCTGCAGAGTTTCCCCATTTCACACTGTTCCCTCTCTGCTTTGCTTTCACAACGGGGCACAGCAGGCTGGCTTCAGTCCAACGAATGTCCAGATGAAGCAACATGCCCACTGCTCTCAGAGGGTACGCCCCGTATGCCACCCACCTGGTTCTGCTGGGGGACTTCCCTGGCCCTCAGTTAAGATGCCCGCCCACTGCAGGGGGCGCGGGTTCCATCCCTGGCCGGGGCACTGAGATCGCACGTACCATGGGGCGTGGCAAAAAAAGACTGGCGCTTCTCAGCAGGACTTTCATTTCTGTTTTACTGACTTTTACTGGAGTCCACACACAGTGTGAAAGCAGGCTCTGGTGACCGCCTGGGCACGACCCCGCACACGGGGACGCCGCCTCCCCTCACGTGAACTCACGGCCGGCGGGGAGCACCCGTGGGGGGAGACGGGGTGAGTCTGCTCAGCCACCGAGTCCCAAAGGCCCGTGTGGCTGTGTGACATGAGTGTCGGGGTGCTTACAGAAAGGCGGGGGTCTGCTTGTCCAAGGCCAGGATTCGTGAATGTTGAGACTCGCTGCAGTCTGAACAAGTAGGAAGGCCTGGACTGAGGCAAGGCCTGTGACACTAGGCGTGAGCGTCCCACTTAGAGTGACACGGGGTAGGACGGGCAGGACACTGCCCCGAGAAGCCCCTGGGCAGGCAGAGCACTCCCATCAGACGGAGGGCACGGCTAGACGCCACGACACTCGAGAGCCGTGCCCGGGTCTTTAGGGAGGACGGAGGGCAAGCCGGTGACCCAGCCGGTGACCCCGCCAACAGCGGGCTCTCTTTACGCTGAAGCCACTGCACATAACAAACCCGAGTTCTCATTTCGGGAAGTCATGCATTTTCAAATACTTTTTGTCAATTTAACCAAACCTGGAGTTAGACATCTATCCTAGATGTATGTACTACACACGCGTGTACACTGTATTCGTATATAAGCTCACACTGTATACACACACTGACTATATACACATCGACAATCCTATATACGTTGTTACATATGGTTTCTTACACTGAGGGAAATGGTCCAAACTTGGACGGGCAAGGGCTCGGTGACAGGGCCCCTTCCAGGATCGGTCCTTGACAGGCTCAGTTCGGTCTGTCGGTGCCTTATTTAACGGAACGGGACCTCAGTTGGCAGTGTCATGAGTCAGAATGTTCTCAAGGCAAGAGAACTTGATTTGACTTAAATTAGATGGAATGTGAGAATTTGAGATGGAAAAAAGAAAAACTGTGTGTCTGAAACTTTCTTAAAAATCGAAGCCCCTAACAACAGAGGTGCTACACGCATGTGAGGCTGGAAACATGGGCCACAAAGCAGGACAGCCTGCAGGTTCCACGTCCTCACGCTCCAGCGATAGGAAAGAGGTGCCAAGTGGTACTCTGTGAGCGCTTTACCCCACGGAGCGGCATCTCCCCAGAGAGATGCTGCTCGGAGGGTCTGGGTCAAGCACCGGCCCCCTCCTGGGTCCCTGGCAGGAACAGCACCCAGGTCTCGGATTCCAGCTTCCTGTGGGCTCGCGAGGGAGACACGGACGTATAACTGCAGACTGTGCCGCCCCTGAGTTCTCACGGATGAGCCAGAATCCCAAACCACGCTCCACAGATGAGGGAACAGATGGGACCAGCCAGACCCCCATGTAGAGAAGCAGCTGTGTGAAGCCTGTGTCCACGAAGCTTACTGACCACAGCCTGAGCTGAAAGGGACCACTGAGCTCTCCTGAGGGTGCGCTTGCTCGGGAAACATGCCACGGGGAAGAAAGGCAGAGATCGATGGACCAGGGACACTCCAGTGGTCCAGCAGTTAAAGAATCCGCCTGCCAGCGCAGGGGACACAGGTTCGATCCCCGGTCCAGGAAGAGTCCAAACGCTGTGGAGCAACCAAGCCCGTGCGCCACAGCTACGGAGCCCGTGTGCCTGGAGCCCGCACTCTGCAACAGGACAAGCCCCCGCGGTGACCAGCCCGGGCGCCGCAAGGCACAGGAGCCCTGACTCGCTGCAACTGGAGAAAAGCCCGCATGCAGCAACGCAGACCCTGCGCAGTCAAAAATAAACAGATAAATAAAATAAAAAGTTCTTAAGACTTTAAAAAAAAAAAAAAGATACGTGGACCAGCAAGCTGACACACAGATGAGAAGAGACAGAAAAGACAGTCACCAGGCAGTGGTTTAAGTCACCGTGATGGAGAAGGGCAGGAGGGTGTTCGTTCACTCAGTAAACGCTGGCTGAGAGCCCACTGAAGGCCAGCCGCTCTGATGTCACTGGGCTTTCCAAGCAAGACGGGCTGGAAGGCCAAGTGCAGACATGTGGAGTAAGACCCAGTCCCTGGAATGGGTTTCTGGCTAAAGGAGAACCTGTGACTCATGAGCGAGGTAGCAGGGCGGTCCCGCCAGTGCTGAGAGAGGGAAGTGCAGAGTCACCCTCTCTTCATCCGGCCTCCTGAACAAGTGTCTGCTGTGTGGCGGGAGCTGTCGAAAATGTGCCGCTGGATCAAACCATCTTCTTCACTTACTGCGCAAATAACCTGGTCTACACGGCATGGTTCACGTCCTAAAGGAATCCTAAGGAAATCAGTCCTGAATACTCATTGGAAAGACTGATGCTGAAGCTGAAACTCCAATACTTTGGCCACCTGATGCAAAGAACTGATTCCTTGAGAAGGACCCTGATACTGGAAAAGATTGAAGGCGGGAGAAGGGGATGACAGAGAATGAGATGGTTGGATGGCATCACCGACTCGATGGACATGAGTCTGAGTCAACTCTGGGAGTTGGTGATGGACAGGGAGGCCTGGCGAGCTGCAGTCCATGGGGTTGCAAAGAGTCAGATACGACTGAGCAATTGAACTGAACTGAATCTGGTCTGAACTGAACTGAATTTGGGACCCAAATCCAGAGGTCAATCCTTACTGTCAAGGACAGGCAGAGGCCACGCCTGAGTGGAGTATGGAGTGGAGAGCCCAGTGCTCTGATTCCTGAAAGCCCTGCGCTCCCTCTGGAACCCTCCCTGTCCTTGAGGTGGACAGGCTGGACGGTGGACAGTGGAGACGCTTC
The DNA here is from genome assembly GCA_007570785.1 of Antilocapra americana. Lineage (NCBI taxonomy): Eukaryota > Metazoa > Chordata > Mammalia > Artiodactyla > Antilocapridae > Antilocapra > Antilocapra americana. The sequence goes on along the minus strand of ML660774.1, from coordinate 27,719,962 downwards.
GACAGGCACAGAGACAGTGACTCAGAGAGCAAAGCACAGACAGAACAGCGAGCAGGGGCCCTGGAGCCTCCAGGGCAGGACGGTGGGTCACCACGACACCCCGGCCGCCTGGAGAACCAGGACCAGTGCAGATCCTGGAGGGCCCCAGGGATCGCTGACTGCCCGTCCGGCTGGCCTGGCAGCAGCTCCCCTCAGGCAGCAGAGACCTGGGCCTCCAGAGCAGGCAGGAGTTTGCTGTCAGCGGCAGAAGGAATCATATGGCAATGTTTTCCAGAGGATAATGAGTCCACTGAGTTACAACTTCCTTGAGCTATTTTAGGGTCGCTTTATGTGGAAGACAGATCACTTCCAGCTGCCTCAGCACCTGCCTCCAGACCTCTTAGCAGCGTGAGGGCGACGTTCTGCCAGGCCTGCCTGTCCCAGCACAGGGAACAGGCTCACCCACAGGCTTCCCAGGCATCTGCTCACTTGCTCATGTGCTCTCTGTGAGATCTTCTCGGGCAACAAGAAGCTCCCTGGGAAATTCCTGCCTGTGTCTATCATCCTGATGCGGCTCTGTGTGGGCATCTCCGAGAGACCAGCGGCACCCGGGGAGGTTAAAGCTAAGCAGGGGTCACCGTGCAGACAAAGCTATGGTGTTTCCAGTAGTCTTGTACGGGTGAGAGCTGGACAGTACAGGAGGCTGAGCACCAAAGAATTGATGCTTCTGAACTGAGATGTTGGAGAAGACTCTTGAGAGTCCCTTGGACTGCAAGGAGATCCAATCAGTCCATCCTAAAGGAGATCAGTCCTGAATAGTCACTGGAAGGACTGATGCTGAAGCTAGAACTCCAATACTTTGGCCACCTGACGTGAAGAACTGACTCATCAGAAAAGACCCTGATGCTGGGAAAGACTGAAGGCCAAAGGAGAAGGGGACGGCAGGGGATGAGATGGTTGGATAGTATCACCAACTCAACGAACATGAATCTGAGAAAATCTGGGAGATACTGAAGGACAGAAGAGCCTGGCGTACTGCAGTCCACAGGGTCACAGAGCATTGAACACGACTGAGCAGCTGAACAACAAGAACAAGGAGTCATCCAGAGAAGGGCCACATCTGCGGTCAGCCTGGCAGGGACCAGCAGGGCAGCTCCACAGAGGGACGTGGGTCGGCCCTTGGGAGTAACTGGAACAAAACAGGCTCAGGAAACGTTCCAGAATACAAAAGAGTTATGTGAGAGGGGCTCCCAGAAACCCTTTTGAACTCGGGCTCCGAGACGACATTGTGCAAGAGAAATAAACTCCATGAATCTCGTACACAAACCAGAAAAGGGGATGAAAGCACAAAAGGAGCTTATCGGCAACCCCCAATCAGGCAGCCGGATGGCACCCAGAGGCGGGGAGGGCAGTAGTCTGAGTGAGGCCGGCCACTTCCGGGGAGGGACGTCCTGGAAGACGGCCACCTGCCCGGCTCCCCGGACCTCCGCCCTGGGTCACAGCCCAACTGAGGACAACGGAAGTTTTCCAAAAGGGGAACCCGGGGGATGGAAGGACAGAGGGACGAGCACATGGAAACCGCTCTGCCCTCCTGACGGTTCTCACAAGGCGAGCTACGGGCCCGTCTCACAGCAAATGAAGCTGCTGCCCGTAAGGACTATCAGGGGACTTCCCTGACGGTCTGGTGCTTAAGCGTCTGCCTGCCAATCCAGGGGACACGGGTTTGATCCCCAGCCCAGGAAGGCCGCACGAGCCTCAGAGCAACGAAGCCGGCGAGCCGCACTTAGTGAGCCTGAGAGCTGCGGAGCCCGGACTCTGCGACAAGCGAAGATGTGCGGTGAGGAGCCGCGGACCCCAAGGGGAACAGCCCCGACGCGCCGCAGCCAGAGGAAGGGCAAGGAATGCCCGGCGCAGCTCAACACAAACCCATTAGAAGAAATAAGCGATATGCCGAAGGTCACGCTGCTGACAGGCAGCAAGAGCTGGTACGCCTCATTATTTCCAACTCGGGGCCACAGAGGGGAAGACAGGGAGCCGGTGACCGGACGACCTTTGATATTCATCCACTGACAGGAGAGGAACCACATACGCTTCCCTGGGGCTTACCTGTCCTCACTATTCTGACTTACGTGTAACTTACACACACACATGCGTCTTGAATACATAACAGAAAGTTACCACAGGAGGGAGTGGTACCCGGACACGCCGCCTGGCCACATTGTGGACGTGAGACCCGCAGAGCCTCCATAAATGTCAAGAGCGTCACTGGAGGATGCTAACGGTACGTGAGGGAGTAGACGGCTTTGTGTGCCTGAGACAATCATCCAGAGACTTTCTTAACAACAATTTCCTGAACGCACAAATAATCTACTGAGTGAAAGCACAACGTTTGAGGAAATAACGTACAGAAAAGACTTGAAGTTCTAACCAGAAACAAAAGCTGTCCACAAAGAGCAAAAGAACATGCTCCAACCTTCTAACCTGCCTTCGACTCAAAAGAACTGATTGTGATGTGGCCACTGGCGCAGAAGACAGGTAAACGTCCATGCACAGCGGGGATGGGCCAGCATGGGGCAGGGGGTCCAGGCAGGGAACAGGTGGGATCCTGGCTGAAGGACTGGACTCTCTAGGGAGTCAGAGGGCGCCTCCCTCTCTGAAGCAGTCTGGCTGATGATGGACGCACACTCAGCTCATGTAAAACTGCGGCAAGGTCTTCACACTGCACATCTGAAACTCACACATGTCACACGTCAATCATGTCTCAATAGAGCTGGACAAGAAACCCGGACTGGTGCCACGTCATCTCGTCCTCACTGTGGACCCAACCACAGGACAGACACTGGGTAGAGAGCGAGGGGGAGCTTTCCACGTCCCACTGCTCGGATCCTGACTGTGCGCATATCATCAGTCCGTTCCCCCACACCTCCTTCTCGCCCACAGTGAAGAGGCAGCAGGGGCAAGGCCAAAGCCCTGGGCACTGCAAGCACCCCTGCCCTCCCAGGCCAAGCGCCAGCAATGCGGCTTTACAGATGGGGCGAGAAGGCAGTAACTGGTGAACCCGGGTGAAGGGCGTGTGGGTTTCACTGTACTGCTCTTCCAACATTCCTATACACTTGGTATTTTCCTAAAAAGAAAGCCTGAACATACCGAAAGAAAAAACATTCAGCTTCCGAGAGGCTGCGGTGGGTGAGGCGTGAAAACAGTGTCGCTGCCTAAACTAGGGGCAAACGCTGAGAGACGAACCCTGGGTACCTCTCAACTCCACATCTCAGACAGCCACCTTGCACCTTCAACCTTGCAGATTTACCCCAGCAGAGCAGGCGCCAGGGCCGGGGAGGTGGTATCTGATCCCTGCAAGTTGAGGTCGGGCTCCCGCTGCCCAAGCCAGCAGGGCCTTCTCAGAGGGCAGTCAACACCCTCCTCGGAGGATGCCAAGGGTTAAACACGGTTTAAAGGAGGACCGTTTTTTCCTATGCCTTTGGCCAACAAGAGAATTACCAACGAGGCAGTGGAAAAATTCACTGCCAAGGGATGAGACGCATTCAAAGGACAACCAACTCCGTCGCTGGCCATTCCGGGAAAGCGGGGAGTGGAGCTCTTTAATGGGAAAGGAAACTCACCCTTCTGTGCACATGACTTAGTCCGGAAGGAAGGGAAATCCCTCTGAGTTCAGCGCCCGCCTGACGAGGTCCTGTCAACCGCCCACCCACCAGTCCCCCGCCATCGTCTGTCCCTGCCAGCCCCACCTCTGTAGAGACCGGTGGACCCGTCACCTCCCCTCCACCCCCGCGAGGCCCCTCCCTGGCGGGCATGGCCGGACTTCCGGGGCCGGGGTTTACCGATATCGCTCAGCAAGGTGAGGATGGCTCCTTCCCGCAGGCCGCAGCAGTTCTCAAACTGGTTCAGGTACTGTCAAGAAGGGGGAGAGGCGTCAGGGGGAGCGGTCAGCAACCACCAATGCGTTTGGCACCAGCGTCCCCCACCAGCCAAGGCCGTCTGAGTGCTCCCCGGGTCCTGCGCGGGCAAGCGGCTGGGCAGCAGGGTCAGGGCCCGGGTGGGGAAGGAGAAAGGAGGCCTACAAGCTCCTAGAGGTGCTCACGTGTGCGACCCTGACCCTGAGCTGTTCTCAGAGCCTCACCTGAGCCACGGTCCCGGGGAAGCGGGCACAGCCAGATCAGTCACTGCTGATCCACTGCACCCAAGAGCCCCGGGGATCCACTGAACCCCTCCTTCCGACCCTTCCCCTTGCCGTGGGCATGGATGACAGCAAGGATCATGTGGCAAGCACTCACCACATGCCGGCACCAGGAAGGGACTGGAAGAGCGATGGGAACGCACATGACACGGGGTCCAGGAATGGCCGAGTGTGGACAAAGTACCATCTGGCTGTCCTGCCCCCCAAGCCCCATCCGTGCCAAAACCATGCACCTTCTTCCCAAGGGAAGAGTGAGGGGTGTGGATGGAGGCAACCTTGTTTCAGTACAAGGCCAGCTCGTGCCCAAAGCCCGCACGGCTCTCGTGCTCTGCGCGGATGGAGAGCTGCGTGGATGCACTCCGTGGAGGCTTCCCGCCCCATCTCACCGGATCCTGCCCTGCCCTCCTCTAAGGCCAGCGTCGGTGGCCTTCCCAGTTCACGGGTGAAGGTGCCGCACGGAAGGGGTCCAGGCATCTGTCTGCCCCCAGGCCACTGCAGGACGGAGCTGCCCCAGGATGCAAGTCCACCTGAGGCTTGGGCCCTGCTGGCCCCGGCAGCCCATTGAGGGGCTCGGTCTGCTGTGAGAAGCTGGCCTCAACTTCAGAGAGCAACTTCCAGACAAGAGGGGCACCGATGTTAAGTCCATGAGCTGCCCCATACCAGGCACACGCCTCACTCCTCCGATCAGCTCTGGCTTCTACATTCGCTCACACGTCTGGCCAAGCATCTCTCCCTGCCCAGGAGTGCGGATTCTGAGCGTTCAGGAGTGGGGAAAGTCAGGCCACTCCACTTGGAACCCACAGGACGGACCCCGGGCGCCGGGGCAGCAGCACCCTCCCTCCCAGATACCCCCCTGGTGGCCGCGTGCGTGGACGCAGGCCCCGTGGGGTGTCACCTTGCCTCTGCCGCACCACCCTGCACACGGGCCAGGTCAATCACGCCCAAGTCTGTATCACTCTCCTCCCCAGCAGCCCGGCTCCCCGCTGCCCACGAGATGACGTCGGAGGTCCTCCGCTGCCATAAGCTGGTCGCCTCCCACCTACCACCCACGCTGCCCGCCAAGGAATGTCCACTCAGCTACAGGGACATGGCTTTATCTCCCTAAATAGCAGCAGTTAGTAATCCAGTGGCTGTCAAAGGTTAGGAAAATAAAGGAGGAAAATGGAAGTGCTGTCAAGTCCCCGTTTGTCCTCTGTTATCAGTCCCTGCCCGCGGGCCGTGCCAGCGACTGTGCTCACATCCTGCCCTGACACCCCCGGATGGGCCACCTCCCGGGCGGGAGATGGCCACTCGAGCACATGGGCCTCATGGAAAGTCCCTCTGGAGAGGGACAGCAGAAGGGGCCAGGAGATCAGCGGGAAAGCAGGCAGCGCTGGGAATGGCTGAGGGGGGACGAGGCACCTGCCGGCTGACCTGCCCTCCCGACCCTCATCCCTGCCCGGCACTGTGCACCTTCTTCCAGGGTGAGGAGGGGGTGTGGATGGATAGGCAACCTCTTTGCAATACAAAGCCGCCTTCTGCCGGAGCCTGCACGGTCCTCATGCTCTGTCTTCACACTGCTGTCCTCAGAGACGGAGCGGGGCCTGCAGCTGGGACCCGCCGCTGAGACCCAGGCTCTGCCGTTGCAGCTGTGGCAGCCCAGACCCCCACCCAGCCCCTCTGGGCCACGATGCGCCCCCCTCACTGGGGATCCCATTTGTTTCCCCTGCATCGCGGGGCTGCTCATGAGGCCATGAGTAAGAGCAGGTGGTGGTACCATTTCAGAGACGATACACACACAGCCCCCGGGACCCACCCCACGGCACACGTTCTGATAGAGGGATGGGCGGACATGGAGGGAAGGCAGGCGGGGAGTGGAGCCCAGAAGCTGAGTCAGCGGCGGCTCTGGGTCCCTGGCCCGGCCCGCCGGGGCCGAATCAGTCCCTTCCTGCCCGGCTCCATGACCCTGGGTGGCCATGGCTGGGAGAAGCTGTGCTCATGGGGACGGCGGCCACAGGGCACAGATGGGTCTGACGCGGCCATGCTGAGGAAGGAAGGTCTGCCTGGGGCTGGTCTGGCCTCGCCCTGGACTTGGACCGGGGGGTGTTCCTCATCACTTAAGGGACAGCTGCAGGGTGCAAGGCAAGCCCACCCTGACCCCCGTGCCAGCTCCAGGCCCCACAGCCTCACCTTGCCCCCCTCCCAGGCCCTGCAGCCTCATCTTGACCCCCCAGGCCCCGCAGGATCACCTTGTCCCCCCCAGGCCGCCCCCCAGGCCCTGCAGCCTCAACTTGCCCCCCAAGCTCCAAAGCCTCGCCTTGTCCACCCAGGATGCAGCCCCCAGGCCGCCCCCCAGCCTCACCTTGCGCAGGTCCCCGCCCTGGCAGTACTCCATGGCCAGCAGGGGCAGGTCGTTTGGAGCCAGGCTCTGCATGCCTTCAGGGACGTCCCGGGCAGCCACCACGTTGGGGTGGTTCAGCCTAGGGGGGAAGGGGAACCAGTGAGGGGGGCGGACACCAGGCTCACCCCTGCCCCCCAGGGCCTGGAGGTGCCCAGGGCCTAGAGGGTGCAGGGGCAAGGGCACGGCTGGCCCCTCAGGCTGCCCCTCACCTGGGGCCCGGCAGCACTCGGTCAGCACCATGAGCCCCGGTCATGCAAGGGCGCCAGCGGGCTTGGTTCTCCTCAGAGGCCCCATGGCAGGCCTCAAGCGCTTCCCAACTGCTCTGAAGCAGAGAAAGTGGAGGGACTTCTGATGTCACGCCACTGGCAGGGACGGGGGGTGTGTGTGTGGTATGTGGGGTGTGTGTCTGTGTGTGGCGTGTGGGCGGTGTGTTTGTGTGTGTGGTGTGTGTGCACACACGATGTATGTGGTGTGTGTGTGGTATGTGTCTGTGTGTGCACGTGTGTGTATGTGGAGTGTTGATGTGTTTGTGGCGTGTGTGTATGGCATGTGTGTGGTGTGTGTGGTGAGTGTGCGTGCACGTGGAGTGTGTGTGGTTTGTGGGTCTATGCATGCATGCGGCCTGTGTGTGTGGGTGTGTCTGCACGTAGTGCGTTTGCGTACGTGCTCATGTGAACAAGGACACCCCCCCTCCCTGGAGTCGGGAGGGGGCCCCTGCTGGGCTGCGACTCCCCCACACCTTCCCAGCTGGGAGGGCAGCCCCCCAGCCTCCAGCCCCGGCACCCCTGGAGGAACAGACTCCGGCCAAAGGTTCACAGCAAGGAGACTCACCTACCAGCTCAGAACTGGGACCACTGGGGGAAACAGAGAGGAAAACTCAGCGTGAAGGCTATTTTATCTAACCTAGCGAAGGGAGCCCCCGGCAGGGCCGGGCGGTGGGCTGTCACGGCCGCTGTTCCGGCGGCCACCGCCTGGACAGTCTGGCTGGGGCCCTGACACCTCTACCAGGGCATCAGCGCTGGGACTCACACCTCTTCCCAGACAGAGCTGGGGCTGCTGCAGATACCGAGGCCCAGCTCGCTTCCTCGAGTCACTACAGCGTCCTCCAGCCCCTGCGGTCACTCCAAGCCCCCACGGTCCCCCGGCCTCGAAATCCCACCCCGGGGGTGCTTGGCGCGTAGGCCCTCACCTCCTCATGATCTGGATCTCCAGGCACCAGCGCTCGCGGTTCCGGGGACTGAGCTCCTGCCGGCACTGCTTGATGGCAATCTGCTCGCCCGTCTCCTGCAGAGGATGCGTGGGATGATCAGGGACAGCCAAGGGTCAAGCCCATAGCTGTCGCCTCTGGGCCCAGAACACAGCCCGCATTCACCTCCAGCTCCTGAGGCCGGCAGCATGCCCACTTAACAGATGTCCCCAAGCCCCCTCCAGCCCACCTCCTGGCCTGCCGCCGGCTCATCTCTACGCACCCCACGTCTGCACCCAGGCCTTGCCCCCACCCACACCTCCTCCTCACAACCTCTTGGGACCACTTCTGCCCAAGACAGTCCTCATTCCTCGACCCTTGGCACTACTGGACTTGACCTCAGACCCAAGCAAAAGGCACTTCCCTGTGCTCCAACCTAACAGTTAACATCCTGGCTTCAGGTTTCATGTTTCTTCCACTGGTGGGGGTTGGCGGGGCAGGGCGGGGGGTGGCGGTGGCGGGTCTCTCTCCAGAGAATGCAAGCGTGGTATAGGAGATGGAACACAGGCTGCTTCAAATCCCAACACAGCCATTTACCAGCTCTGACTTGGTTTATCTGCAGAGTGAGAACACTGACATCCACCTTTCAGGGCTGCCTCGGGGCTGAACCCCTAGCAGCATCCAGCCCTCAGCAGGCACTGGCAACACTCCTGGGGGCAGACCCATGCAGACCTGCTGCTATTTAAAACTCCCTGAAGCTGGGCTCTAACCCCCCTCTCCTTCATCCTCCTATTTTCTGCACGGTCACAGGGTTACTTTCTCTTTTCTCTGTTACCCTATAGGCCTGTCCATCCTTAGGAGTTTGACCTCTAATGCAGTAACTGACACACTGCCCTCTATGGAAGCTTTGTGAATGGGAAGAAGGGAAATCGCTACAACTCTTGGGAACCACGGATGGCCTGGGGCCCGAGGATTAACTCTTCCCTTCCCCCGGGTGTCCAGGCAGCATGCAGGACAGAGCATGGCCACCCCCTCCCGGGCCCATGGGGCTCCCAGGACGGCCGAGGGACAGCAGCGGCCTCAGCTGTGGCTCTGGGAGCAGCAGCCGAGGGGCCGGCCCTGCTGTCAGTGAGCAAGCCAACCTTTGCCCCGCCTGGCGGACCCCAGGCCCCTGCAGTGAGAGTCCCCTAAGAGCCCATATGCCCTGGGATCAGCCCTGACCTGGAGGGCAGGCGGAGGAGAAATCCAGCAAGAAAAGGCTTCAGAATGGTACCAAAATTCCACTGGTGCCCAAACGAAAGATGGGTGTCCTAGAGGCCCCACTGGACTGTTTTCTCTGTTTATGAAAATGCGTGTTACGCGGAATCTTAACTCTTATAAGTGCAGGAATTCATTTGGTCCAGATTGGGACTCAACAGATGCACGTCGAGGTCGTGGCAAGGCCCCCAGGGACACGTGCTTCCTCAGGGCGGCAGACGCGCATCAAGGTCACAGGTCACCAATCCAGCCACGATCCCTGCAGAACAAGGGCCCACCCGGTGGAAAGAGGACAGTGGGAGTCTGGGCTCCCCAGGCAGCGCTAGTGGTAAAGAACCCACCTGCCAATGCAGGAGACGTAAGAGGCATGGGTTCGATCCCTGGGTGGGGAAGATCCCCTGGAGGAGGAGATGGCAACCCACTCTAGCATTCTTGCCTGGGAAATCCCACGGACAGAGGAGCCTGGGGGGCTGCTGCCCACAGGGTCGCAGAGAGTTGGACATGACTGAAGTGACTTAGCACACACGCATGCAGACAAGAAACAGACGGTGTCCACTAGGACGGCTGACTCGCTGGCCAGGAGACCCGTCCCTAAAACCAACATTCACGAACGAAAGCTTCGGGAATGAGGTGGAGGCATCTTTTGACTGTGACAGCTCCAAGGCCAGAAGCAGACACCTCCGGGACCCCCAGGGCACTGTCCCAAGTGGCTTCTATCAAGTCCCCACGTGGCTGTGGTTAAGCCTCCGTCACGCAGTCACCTTATATGCTTTTTTTTTTTTTCCCAACAGCTCTACTGAGATATCATTCACAAGCCATTCAACTCATCCATGGAAAGCACACAGGCCGATGGTCTGGGGTACATTCAGAGTGATGTGGCCAGAGCCACAGCCCGTTCTGGAACGTGCTCCTCAGGACCTCCCTGGTGGTCCAGTGGCTAGGACTCGGTGCTCACAGTGCAGGGGGCCAGGGTTCGGTCCCTGGTCGGGGATCTAGTTACATGCTACAACTAACGGTCCTGCCTGCCACGCCAAGACTGAAGATCTCAAGTGCGCAACTGAGACCCAGAGCAGCTTCACTCGGCTCAGTTCAGTCGCTCAGTCGTGTCCGACTCTTTCTGACCCCATGGACTGCAGCACCCCAGGCCTCCCTGTCCATCACCAACTCCCAGAGCTTGCTCAAACTCATATCCATGGAATCAGTGATGCCACTGAAGCATCTCATCCTCTGTCGTCCCCTTCTCCTCCCGCCTTCAGTCTTTCTCAGCATCAGGGTCTTTTCCAAAGAGTCAGTTCTTCGCATCAGGTGGCCAAAGTTTTGGGAGTTTCAGCACTGCTCAAGAGTTAGGGTGTGTGTCAAGAGGCCATGATTTATTTCACTGACAAACAACCAGACTGCCCTCTGCAGCGTGAACTTCCCGAATCCCCTGCTCTCAAACTGATTCGAATCTGCTTTCAAGTTTCACTTCCCATTAGGGTTCAGACTCGTTTTTTGCCCAGTTCTCTGGTAACTCCACCAACAGCCATTCTGATACGTGTCTAGAAGCTTGTTTACAGGTGGGTGGGATCGCACAGAAACCCGGGCTGGGAGGCCGAGCTCCACCAATGAGAGGAGGCCGCGCTGCAAAGGGAGGTCAGGCCGCCAGGAGTGTCCGCTGAGCATGTGATGTTGAGATGGACGGTTGTTTTAAGCAACCGTTCAGTAGAAGATACTGCAACTCGTGGTTGTTACTGCAGAACGTCTCCTGGAGTCTAAACATCTGCCCCTATTTTAACATACATGACAGTGCGTTCGCTTTCTATCACTGCTACAAGAAACTGCCACCTGCTCGCTGGATTAAAACAACACCAATTTATCTCCCGATGGTTCTGGAGGTTCAGAAGTCTGGTGAGGGTCTCACTGGACTGAAATCAAGCTGTTGGTGGGCCAAGTCCTCTCCGGAGGCCCTAGGGAAGAATGCCCTTCATGGCTGCCCTAGAAACTAGGGTCTGCCTGCAAGCTGTGGCCCATGGCCCCTTCCTCCAGCTCCAAGCCAGCAGTGACCAGTCCAGCCTCTGTGGGCACACGGCTGACCCTGACTCTCCAGTCTCCCTCGTCGTTTTCAGTGACCCGTATGGTTACACTGGGTCCACCCAGATCGTCCAGGATAAGCTTCCCAAATAAGGTCAGCTGATTAGCATCGTTAATTCCCTCTGCAGCGTAACCTGACACCTTCACGGGCTCAGGGGGTTAGGACGCAGACACCTTGGGAGGGGTCACTGTTCTCCTGAGCATAAACAGCACGCTTCCTTCACGAAGATGATGGACAGGGCTTCTCCGGTGGAACAGTGGTGAAGGATCTGCCTTGCGATGTAGGGACACCGGGTTCAATCCCTGGTCCTGAAGAGTCCACATGCCGTGGAGCAGCTAAGCCCGCATACCGCAGCTCCTGAGCCTGTGCTCTAGGGCCTGCGAGGCACGATTACTGACACCCACGTGCCCAGCGCCTGTGCTCTGCAGCAAGAAAAGCTGCTGCAATGAGAAGCCCAGGCACCGCAGCGCCACGAAGGGCAGCCTGCACTCACTGCAACAAGAGGAAAGGCCGAGCAGAAGCAGAGACACAGCACGGCCAAAATAAGTAAGAAAATAAATGAATGAGTCTTAAAAAAAAAAAAAAGACAGAAAAGTCAAACCCAAAAGGTAGACATTACGTGACTTAGAAAGTATTTTATAGAATTCGCCTGAATATACACTGGGTGATTGCAGATGGCTGTAATTTCCCGCCCAAGACAAACACCGCAGCTCACACACAGCCGTCACCTGGCCCATCCCAGAATCCACTAACAGGCCCTGACACTGAAGACTGATATTAAAGACTGAAGAACAGTCACACTCAACCTAAAGAGCGAATTTCGTGACCTGAGTGCGGAACGCGCCGTGGGGTTAAGTGGGCACAGGCCCCAACACTGAGTGGGCAGCTCGGCCAGGTCCTGCGGTGCCAGGGGAAACCCTGCCTTCCCAGGCCCGAGGGTCCCACACAGACGCAGACACGCCTTACCCTGCGACCCGCTAAAGTACTCTAAAACATGCCCATCTTTCCATGACTTAGCTTTCACTTGAAACGGAAACCCAGTAAGAAGGACTTTCCGTGGCTAAACACACACTGTCTCTGGAAAGCAAAATTCAATTAATCATGAACAGACTATAGGAAGATGATCTGGAAACCCTGGCGGTGTCTGTCCCCCAGCAGCAATGATGTGCCAGGGCATGGATGGCTAACTCTACTTGGCCTGGAACCTCCCAGTCTCAGCTCAGTTCTGTGGAATCCCAGACTAGGCCCGAACCATCTCAGGACCCAACTCCAAGGAAGCTGAGACAAAATGTAAAAGCAGTTTATCTGGAGAAAATGGAGAAAGGGGCCCAGGATGGTGTCTCCATCGAAGGCAGTACTTCCAGTCCCTGAGACCTTTTTGCCTTTTGCGTACAAAGGTGAGTGTACTCTGAAGTGGGGGCAGCTTGGGGGGACAGGCTCCCCCAGACTCCTGGGGCCCCTGGATGGCACTACAGGAGGAGGAGCTGAAGGCCAGCCTCTGAAGGAACCGCCGGCCTCCCTGGCAGCCTTTTTCTAATGGCTGAGGGGCCACGAACGGGAAGCCAAGGGGTCTGTCCACACCCTCGGGTCACAAAGTCACCTCCTGTTACCAAGGCAACCACTCAACAGGCCTCTGTGGTCTAAGACGGGACTGGAGACACCTTCCGTGTTCCTTCTCGGATCCTCCCTCCCAGACGAGTGTTTCGGGAAGGAGGGCCCCAGAGACAGCCCAGGGACAGCACCCGGGCCCAGAGTCAGAAGGCTGAGGTCTGGCTGAGGCTCCACCCGCAACTCAACCTTGGTGACCGGTCCACACGGGCTGGCTGATCCCACCCACTCCCTTCGCCTCCAGACCCACCCACAGCAGCTCCAGGAGAAGCAGGTCAGATCTCCTGGTGATCCCTTGTGCTTTGCCTGGTGAGTGTGCGACCTCGAGCTCATTCCTTAAGCCTCTGGGTCCTTGTCCACAAGGTGGGGGTGACTGTACCCCTTCTGGTGCTGTCGGTCACATGAGACAGAGCGTCTGACCCTTGGGGGCTTGGAGCACATTCCCGCTTCCTCGTCGCACCCCACCGGCCATCTCTGCTCCCCCCACACTGCGTGCAGCCCTGCTCTGTGCCAAGTCCCTTCAGTCGTGTCCAACTCTGCATGAGTGCAGCCTGCCAGGCTCTTCTGCCCACGGGATTCTCCCACCTCCCATCAAATCCTGCTTGAGGGTCCTCTGATCGCGTCCGAGCACGCAGGAGGCAGTGCGGATAGAGCACCCAGCACAGCTGGCGATGACACCCTCGCTAAATAGGAGCCGCGATGATCTCTGCACGGTCTGGTGCTCCTATTTATACCTGTCTGATATGACCCTGAGCATGCACTTCATTCCCTCGACTAGAGCGTGAGCACAGTAAGTCGGGGCCCTCAAAAAGATGGACCCCTGATGGCTCAGGCCAGTGCTCAAAGCCTATAAGACTTGAAGACACACAGGCTACAGCGAGTGTAGCCTTTCCCATCACAGCGCACGGAGGATGTGACATCCGCAAGGCGCCCTGGGACGTGTCACTCGCCTGATTCAGGATGCCAGTGCTTGTATTTGCAGGGTGCTCTGGAGGCTTCCAGCCCAGGCAGGCTGAGAGCAGAAGGCATCAGTATCTTAGCTTCTTCCAAATCCACGTGGGAGGTTGTGGCCCAAAGCCCCGAAGTTGCCCACACCAGAGCCGGGACCTGGGCCCGGGTCCGTGTGATGCAAGCTCTCAGTCCTGGAAGGGGTTGCAGCTGAGGTCACTGAGGTCACCCCCTCTTCTCCTTCCTTTGTGTCTAACAAAACATCCTATTGAAAATACGAGCCCATCTAGACAGTACTTGGGCTGAAGATTTAAGACCGTATCCACACAGCAGGGACTGTCGAAGCCCACGCTTGGTAAAAGCAAAAAATCTCAGGGAGGCGGGTGGGTCCTTTGTTCCACTGCCCCTCCTCCCTCGGAGATACTCATCTTTGGGGTCTCTGCTTAGCAAGGAAGACCTACATATTTTGTCATCCAAAGGAGGGTTTTCACTATAGTGCTTCAAAACAGTTTAGACTGATGGTTGACAAAACCGCACCTTTCTGGGAGTGTCCTTGACCTTGGATCCCCACCTTGGAGTGGCCACACGCCAGTAAACGAGGCATGAGGCTGGGACTCAAAGAGGAAGAGGTTCCGAAGATTCCGGCTCCTTTACCTACTAGCTCAGCCTCTCTGGGAAGGGGTTAACCTCCCTACACTTTCCTCGGATACAAAACGAGGGTAAGAACAACTACTTCTGCTGGGGGCTGCCGTGCCTGCTGACTGGAGACTAGGCAGGGGGAACGCCTCAGCCACGCAGGCAAGCGGTGCGCTCTCCACAAGTGTGGGTCCGATCGTTAGGTGTCCCTCATCTGAATCAGAGTGCTTAGGGTCTCTCATGTGACTCCTCCTCTGGGGAAGTAGACGTAGTCTCTCTTATGGAAAAGGTACGTGGAGTGTCAGGGAAACACGTGTGGCTGTCACGCGTGTCCAGCAGAAGCCACGACTCCACCGACTGGAGTTACGTAGCCACCCCTCTCTCCTGGCTGCCTTCCTCCAGAGGCTCGGAACGCAAGGGGGTCTCCCAGAGAACACGCCGCTCGTGTTCTGATTGTGGACGCTGATGAAAGACCCTCCTCTGAGTACCGAGAGCAGCCCAGGGATTTCCCAACGTGGGGACCAGCCCGGGAGGACCTGGAGCATTTCCTGGACTGAGCCAGGTCACGGCCAAGTGCTCACCACACACCTGCGAACGCTGGATGCCCCCCCCAGCCCCTCCCGTCCGCCCCACCCCTACCTCCTGCCAACAGTCACCCTGAAAACAGCTCCTAAATCTGCCCACCTCCACAACCATCAGCCCCGTTCAGTCTCACACCTGCAATACTCCAGAGACCTCATAACTGGTCTCCCCAGTGGACGGGACAGGGCCAGCGGGTCCCAGTACTGGACCCCAACAGCTTACGGCTAATATCCAGCAATTTGGCGAGAAAGGTGGTCAAATCGTCAGTGGTTTGAAATAAGCCAGGTGGGAGTCGTTACGCCGTAGAAGTCACGGCATTTTGGGGGAGCTGACTGCCCCGCCCAGCACTGCCTGGGCCCCTTCCCCTGTGTCCCCCCCGAGCAGGGCTCCCTGCAGCAGCAGCAGCCACCTCCTGCACATCAGCCCCCCTCGCACCTGGCTCCCCGCTCAGCCCACCTGCTCACATCTGCTGGCCAGGACCGACCCTCGGCAAGGGCTCTGAACAGGCTGCCCCTTTCCAGCCTCCGTGCCCGGCCAGCTCCTGCCAACCTCAGGTGGTTTGTTCCTCCCGCCTGGCAGTGCCCCTCGGGGCAGCCTTCCCGACCTCCGGCCCCCTCCCGGCCCCCTCCCGGCCCCTGGTGTAAGGTCTCACCACCCTGGGGTCCCTCTCCCGGGTCGCCATGACCATAGTTGGGAGCTGACGTTTGTAATACTCAATTAACAACGCTTTCCTTTTTCCAAAAAGGCCGTCATCAAACAGTGGGTGACTCTGTGCACCCAACACATGCACAACACAAAGTTTCTGCAAGGGAACTGAAAGAAGCCCAAAGGCAGACAGGGTCCAGGCTGTCGGGAGCCTTGCTCCACAGACACACGGGCCGCGCGGGAGGCTGAGAAGCTCAGGGAGAACCGACCCCCGCCTCCGCCGGCTGGGCCTCGCCGATTGCCCTGCTGGAGCCCAGAGGGCAGAGGCAGGGAGGGCAGGGGTCCCAGATGGCAGAAGGAGAGCTTGGCTTTCAGTTTGTTTTTTTTTTAAAACAAGGTTTTTGAACAGGAGAAGAAACTTGAAATAGAAGACTCTCAAAAAAAAAAAAGAAAGAAAGAAAGAAAAGAAATAGAAGAGTCTCTCTCTCTCGGGCTCACAGCTACAAAGCCAGAAATAGCCTCCATCTGACAATCGTACCCCAAGCCCAGAGAGTACATGGGGGCCCCCGGGGGTAGAGATGGCAGACAGTGGCCCATCCTGACAGAACTCTCTCAGAAGGAAGCCGAGATGTGGCTGCAGCGGGAGGCAGGCTGGAGCTGAGACTCTGAAGGCCCTGGCCTGTCTGAAAGCACCCGGCCCAAGTCTGTGTGGGGCTGAGGAAGGAGCTGAGCTCCGGGAATTGGTGATGGACAGGGAGGCCTGGCGTGCTGAAGTTCATGGAGTCAAAAAGAGTTGGACAGGACTGAGCGACTGAGCTGAACTGAGGAAGCAGCTAGCTCTTCTGTCCTGATGCCAGGGCTCTGGCTGCCCACCCCTGACCCCAGCCATGGGGTTTGCTGGAATCAGGAGTTTCCCAGGTGACTGTGAGAACTACCACCTGCAGCCTGTCCTCGGCCCCCACATTCCTCCAGGGGCTGCTCCACCCATTCAGAGCTCCATGTCTTCCAGCTGACAGTGGAGGGGGCGGTCTGAGATGACCTCTGCTGTGACTGGCCACAGGCTAGCGACTCTCCTCCGCGCTGATGCAGCCAGGCTCCTGGGAATCCATGTGAAATCCACCAACTCTTCAAGTCCAGAAAGATGCTCGAGGCCCTTGATTAAAAAGTGGGTACCTTCCCACAAGGGTTTCAGTGTGTCTGAATTTTGGGTCAAGAAGCTAGATTAGCTATAGGGTGAGTGAGGGTTTCCCTGAGCAGAGGTATCCAAACTGGGTATAGGCAGGGGTTACTCAAGACCGGAATGCAAAAAAACACACACAGGAAATGAAGCTTTCTTGCCACTAACTGTGCAGCACCCTCCTCAGAGCATCTGTCAGGCTGCATGTCACTTCTGACACTCGGGGGATCCCAAGGACAATGGGCCTTCCACCAGCAAGGGCAGACAGGGGCCAGTGGGGACAGGACAGAGGTTCTGAGTGCCCCACTCAGGTAGAATTATGGACAGTGTCAACTGATTTTAATAAGTTCAGTTTAGCCACTCAGTCGTGTCTGACTCTTTGCGACCTCATAGACAGCAGCATGCCAAGCTTCCCTGTCCATCACCAACTCCCGGTGTTTACTCAAACTCATGTCCATTGAGTCGGTGATGCCATCCAACCATCTCATCCTCTGGTGTCCCTTTCTCCTCTTGCCTTCAATCTTTCCCAGCATCAGGGTCTTTTCCAATCAGTCAGTAATTCCCATGAGATGGCCAAAGTATCAGGGTTTCAGCTTCAGCACTGGTTCTTCCAGTGAATATTCGGGACTGATTTCCTTTAGGATGAACTGGTTGGATCTCCTTGCAGTCCAAGGGACTCTCAAGAATCTTCTCCAACACCACAGTTCAAAAGCATCAACTCTTCGGTGCTCAGCATTCTTTATGGTCCAACTCTCACGTCCATACATGACTACTGGAAAAACCATAGCTTTGACTAGGCGGATGTCTGTTGGTAAAGTAATGTCTCTTCTTTTCAATATGCTGTCTAGGTTGGTCATAACTTTTCTTCCAAGGAGCAAGCATCTTTTAATTTCATAACTGCAGTCCCCATCTACAGTGATTTTGGAGCCCCCCAAAATAAAGTCTCTCACTGTTTCCACTGTTTCTCCAACTATTTGCCATGAAGTGATGGGACTGGATGCCATGATCTTCATTTTCTGAATGTTGACTTTTAAGTCAACTTTTTCACTCTCTTCTTTCACTTTCATCAAGAGGCTCTTTAGTTCTTCCTTGCTTTCTGCCATTCGGGTGGTATCATCTGTCTATCTGAGGTTATTAATATTTCTTCTGGAAATCTTGATTCCAGCTTATGCTTCACCCAGCTCAGCATTTCGCACAATGTACTCTGCATATAAATTAAATAAGAAGGGTGACGGTATACATCCTTGATGTACTCCTCTCCCAATTTAGAACCAATCTGTTGTTCCATGACCAGTTCTAACTGTTGCTTCTTGACCTGCATACATATTCCTCAGGAGGCAGGTCGGGGAAGAATTTTCCACAGTTTATTGTGATCCACACCATCAAAGGCTTTGGCATAGTCAATAAAGCAGAAGTAGATGTTTTCCTGGAACTCTCTTGCTTTTTTGATGATCCAACGGATGTTGGCAATTTGATCTCTGGTTCCTCTGCCTTTTCTAAATCTAGCTTGAACATCTGGAAGGTCACAGTTCATGTACTGTTGAAGCCTGGCTTGGAGGATTTTGAGCATGACTTTACTAGCGTGTAAGATGAGTGCAACTGCGCGGTAGTTTGAGCATTCTTTGGCATTGCCTTTCTTCGGAACTGGAGTGAAAACTGACCTTTTCCGGTTCTGTGGCCACTGCTGAGTTTTCCAAATGTGCTGGCATATTAAGTGCAGCACTTTCACAGCATCACCTTTTAGCATTTGAAATAGTTCAACTGGAATTCCATTACCTCCACTAGCTTTGTTTGTAGTGATGCTTCCTAAGGTCCACTTGACTTCACATCCCAGGATTTTAATAAAATGACTCTCGTAAAATGGACGAGTGGGTTAAAGAGATTCTTGGGGAGAGTTTCTGTGCATATAACACCAGGACAAACAGGAATACAGAAGCCCTAATACTCGTGGGGTGAAAACTTCATGTGTCAAATACATTAAGAAAATTATGAGGATCTATCAGATCTAAAAGGAAATTGGCCCAAAGAACTCAAAATTATAAAAATTATTTGAAACGCGCATGCTCACCCACCATCCTCAACAATAATTCTCATTTTCGTGTGCCTCTGTATAACTTTTGCTGTGAGGTATTGCAAACAATACTAGGAAGACACCCTAACTGGTAAGTAGTTTAAATGTTTTCTAAATTAATTTTTAAAAATATTTTATTATTTTCACACTTTAGGTTTTTCTGAAGTGTGAAAACATGTTTGCATGTTTCATAACACCTAATACATCAGTACACAATACATTAGTAGGTGATAAGGTTAGCAAAGATATATAACTTTTAAAATATATATTTGAAGCTGAAAGTTTGAAATCTTCTTTTTTTACTATATATTTAAGTGACATAGTCAGTAAAGCCTGGAGACCACTAACCTAGAATCACCTTAGGGGTCCTGAGGTGGTCTTCCCAGGCCCCTTCTCTCCCAGGAAGTCCAGGGCCAAGGTGAGCCCCATTCACAGGGCGGGGGGTCTTAGTCTG
Source organism: Antilocapra americana (assembly GCA_007570785.1). Classification (NCBI taxonomy): domain Eukaryota; kingdom Metazoa; phylum Chordata; class Mammalia; order Artiodactyla; family Antilocapridae; genus Antilocapra; species Antilocapra americana. Next base: position 27,700,773 of record ML660774.1, on the reverse strand, counting down.
CACCCCCCAACTCTGCCGCCCCCTGGCTCCTCCCAGCAGCACACAGCCTACCTGATTGTGCCATCGGATGACGTTCCCAAATCCCCCTGTCCCAAGCCGCTCTTTCATTTCCCAGGCCCCACATGTCTGGGTTGGCAGGGAAGGTGACCAGCTCATACTGAAGTCCTGCTAACGCTGCAAGCAAGGTGGGGACAAAAGGTGAAGGTGATGGTTAAGGAAGATGGACAAGCTTAAGGGATGCCACAGCGCTCCAATGGGAAAGAAAAATCGGGACCGATTTCTCATCTCCGTACAGGAAAGCGGGTGGTCGGGTCTGGTTTTCGTTTGGGGAGCCCAGCCCTGTCTTTCGCAGCACACCACCCCCCCCAAGCTGGATGGAAGCAGCAGCAGCAGCAGGATCGGGGGCCCGCCCCGGGCAGGGCGCCCCGCGCCCAGGACCGGCCCGGACCCCCGCCGCCGCCTCCCCGCTCAGCCCCGCGGCCCGGCCCGCCCGCACCACCCGCCGGGCCGGGCTCCGGGGCCTCCCAGCCCTCCCCGCCCGGGGAGCCCCGCACCCGGGGCCGGGCTCGGCGCCCCGCGCACGGGGGGCGGGCGGCACCGGGGGCGCCGCCCGGGGCACTCACCCGGCGGCGGGGCGGGCGCCGCCCCAAGACACGGACGCGCGGGGCGCTCGGGGCCGCCGGGCGGGCGCCACTTCCTCAAACGCTTCCTGCTCGGACGTCACGGGCACGTGGGCCGCCCTTAAAGGGGCCGCGGCCGGCCTTCGCGGCCCTGCCCGGTGCCCGGCCCTGCCCGCTGCCCGGCCCTGCCCGGTGCCCGGCCCGGGGACGTGCGCCTCTACCTGAGCGCCCCTGGGACGGGCAAGATGGGGATTTCCTCACCCGCCCCGGGGTCAGCCTGACCGCGCTTCCTAGACTCTGAAGTGGGGGAATTTCCCGCTCCCCACCCCGCGCAGGATGGATTTAGGAACGGTTTACAAGAATTACCCTAGGCCTCCAGCTTTGCCGGCTGCAATCCCTCCCCCGGTCTGGAGACTTCTGGGCTCAGACCGAGAATGATAAATCACACCTGTGGTCCCTAGGTGTGACAACCTCCGCTTCCCCCTTAAAAAAAATTAAGAAGAGGTGGGGGAAAATCTAATAGTGTAACGAAGAACTGCAGGGTCAGCCCCAGTAACAGGCGGAGACTGTGAGACTAGCTCTCAGCCTGTTAATCCTTCATCTCCTACCTGCTTGGCATCATGATTCGATTTTATTATTGAGTTTCTCAGTTCAAGGGTAACATATTAGCAGACAAAGATGTGTGTGTGTGTGTGTGTATTATTACTCAGTATCAGTATCAGTTCAGTCGGTCAGTCGTGTCCGACTCTTTGCGACCCCATGAACCGCAGCACACCAGGCCTCCCTGTCCATCACCAACTCCGGGGGTCCACCCAAACCCATGTCCATGGAGTCCGTGATGCCATCCAGCCATCTCATCCTCTGTCGTCCCCTTCTCCTCCTGCCCCCAAATCCTTCCCAGCATCAGGGTCTTTTCCAATGAGTCACCTCTTTGCATGAGGTGAACAAAGTATTGGAGTTTCAGTTTCAGCATCAGACCTTCCAATGAACACCCAGGACTGATCTCCTTTATTACTCAAGCAGGGATAAAAGTATTGAAGGCAATCTGAAGGTGGTAGCTCACTTTACAGAGTGACAGAGTGCTTAATAAGTCAGTCAGTTCAGTTCAGTTGCTCACTTGTGTCCAACTCTTTGACCCCATGGACTACAGTACACTAGACTTCCCTGTTCATCACCAACTCCCAGAGTTTGCTCAAACTCACTTCCATCGAGTTGGTGATGCCATCCACCCATCTCATACTCTGCCATCCCCTTCTCCTCCTGCCTTCAATCTTTCCCAGTATCACAGTCTTTTCCAATGAGTCAGCTCTTTGCATCATGTGGCCAAAGTATTGGAGCTTCAGCTTCAGCATCAGTCCTTCCAATGAATATTCAGGACTGATCTCCTTTAGCATGGACTGGTTTGATCTCCTTGCTGATAAGGGACTCTCAAGAGTCTTCTCCAACACCACAGTTCAAAAGCATCAATTCTTCAGCGCTCAGCTTTCTTCCCCGTCCAACTCTCACATCCACACATGACTACTGGAAAAACCATAGCCTTGACTAGATGGACCCTTGTAAGTGCCTGACACTAAATTCTGTACTTAGGTTTCCTCATCCAATGCTCAAGGCCACCCTACAAATCGGACAATATCGCATTATTATTATCTCCAATTTACAGATGAGAAGACTGAAGCACAGAGAGAAAAAGTCTTCATCCCAAAGTCACAGGCTTTTAAGTGGATAATGATCTCATGTTCAAACCCCAGCAGCTGTTTTTGAGTGCAAGTTTTTAATACGTAGCTAAAAGTAGCATACTAGTAAGTTCAGAAGGATTTTAAATCCAGGTACTGATGTTGACTACCTTTGGGACTTGAGGGCAAGTTACTCAGACCACCCCAAGCAGCCCGTTGCTCTTTAAAATGTAGGCACCATTGGTGGATGGACTTGGAGGGAATTATGCTTAGTGAAGTACGTCAGATGGAGAAAGGCAAATATGGTATGGTATCACTTATATGAGGAATCTAAAAAAATACAACCAACTAGTGAGTATAACAAAAAAAAGAAGCAGAATCACAGATATAGAGAACACACTCGTGGTTAGCAGTGGGAAGAAGGAAGGGAGGAGGGACAAGATAGGGGTAGGGAATTAGCAAACTACTATGTATAAGATAAATAAGTTATGAGGATACATTGTATAGCTTGGGAAATATAGCTAATATTTTGTAATAACTATGAAAATGAAAGTGAAAGTCACACAGTCGTATCCAACTCTTAGTGACCCCTTGGACTATACAGTCCATGGACTTCTCCAGGCCAGAATACTAGAGTGGGTAGCCTTTCCCTTCTCCAGGGGATCTTCCCAACCTAGGGATCGAATCCAGGTCTTCCAAGTTGCAGGCAGATTCTTTACCAACTGAGCTAGAGTATAATCTGTAAAAATTTTGAATCACTGTGTTGTGTATCTGAAACTAATATTGTAAATCAACTATGGTTCTTGGTGCTAAGTTTCTTCAGTCATGTCCGACTCTTTGTGCCACCACGGACTGTAGCCCGCCAGCCTCCTCTGTCCATGGGATTCTCCAGGCAAGAATACTGGAGTGGATTGCCATGCCCTCCTCCAGGGGATCTTTCAGAGCCAGGGATTGAGCCTACATTTCCCGTGACTCCTGCATTGCAGGCAGATTCGTTACTGCTGAGCCACCGGGAAGCCCCCAGATCAACTATACCTCGATTTTTAAAAATGTAGACAGCAAAAGGTTGAATGCATGAAATTATCATTTTTTAAATAAAACGAAACCGGTTGAAACATCAGCAACAAAGATTAGCAGTTTTATGTGGTTCGGCCTCAAAGCAACAGGGTGCTCAAGTCAAAGATGGGAGGGGCTGGGGAGCTTGTTATGAAGGACAGGTGATAAGACGGTAAAAGCCGTGCCTGGCATAGAGGAACTCTGATCTGGACACAGACTGAATCTGAAGTTAACTCTTAGGAACAAACATCAACACGAGCAGAGGGTTCAGTGCGACCAGGGTTGACCCAGGTGTGCCAGGATGCTCAGAGTTTCTTCATTTATGCTATTGCCTCTGCTAAACGACACACTTGACCTCAAAGGAGAAAGAGGAAGGAGCATGAGTAAACAGTTGTAAAACGCTTAGAATAGTGCCTGACATATTTTCAGTGCAATATGTTTCTTTAATAAATCAATTTTAAAAATAAGTTTATTTTCATAAATAAAATTTGATTGAACTCTTATCAGTGCTGGACCCTATGTAGAGTCTTTTTCCTATGCGACATCTCAAAAGATTTCCTTTTAATCCTGTCCTCTGAAAATCGCTGTCCCTGAGAGACTTCATGAGACGTCTAAAAGTTCGCTCTGTGCCACCATAATTTAAGCATTCTCGTTTGCTCAGCTCAAAATAACTTTGTTTTCAGCTGAATATAAATCTCTCTGATAAGTCACACATTGCTGGGTTTAAAAAAAAAAAGAAAAAAAATTAATGACAGCCCAAGAAGGAGTCTCTGGGTTTTATCACATCCCAAGATGTTTATCGTGTTAAACCCCTTATTCCCTCCAGATAAGATGTACTCACTGCCTACATCTGGTCTTTATCCTGTTCGAGAGACGAGTGAGCTGATTGTTTACACAAAGTTATGTTCAGATGCAAAAGAAAAATCTTTTTTTTTCTTCCTGTTTTGAGGCTGAATATGCTATTTTGGGCAATCCAGAAGCCCTGAACAGCTTGAGTGCCTGGCACAACCCTGGGTACCACTGTACCAGGGGCTCCAGCTCTCATCAGAGGTATCTAGACTCTTACTGGAGGCGTGCGACTCCCTGAGGGTCACCAAGTGATGAGCGATGGGGAACAAGCAATACAGAGTCCAGTGCTAATTTGTTCTGCTATAGAGGCTATATGACATTGCTGATAAGGAGACCTTTTCCAAGGCGATTATTTTAAAATAAAATTCTTCTTCAGAGGGTAAGTCAGAGATAACTATCCCCTTGCTCCATCTTTGAGAACTAAGCAGAACTGAGTTCCTTTGAGTAAGGAAAGGACTGTTTTCTGAGCAATCTGGAAGCTGAGTCATACACAGAAAGAAGAGGCAGATTGAAAGATAGGAAGGCGATAAAACAGACCCCTGGGTGGATGGAGGAATTCCCCCAGCCCCCAGCCCCAGAGTCAGCTCCAGTTCAGTGATTTCAGGAGTTCTTTCATTATCTTTCCAAGTTTGTTTTATCCCAGCCCTGCAGGGAGAGAACTCTGCAAGTCAGGACCCATTCCTGCAACAAACAAAAATTCTCTTGTCACAAAGGTTGGAAAATGTATTTAGTTGGAGGGCATGAAGACATCCGCCTTTCTTCCTGGGGAAATGGTGGGAGGTGAGGGTGGGCTGCAGAGACTGACCGTGAGAATGAGTTCCATCTTTAGCACAGAGCCAGCTGCAGTCAACTTCTCCCTCTGTGAATGAGACCCGGGCCGGCTGGCCATCATGCCTCAAAGCATGGGTGAAACACACAGAGCTGGGATTAGGGGCCCTGAGTCACCCTTCTTAGAGGGTGATACTGGGGGAGGAAATCAGTTTGTAAGCTCCCTTCATTTTTACATACATAGGTTTTTATTCCTGTAAATTCAAATGAAAGAGGAAGAAGTTGCCCATCCCTTGGCTGTGGCGGCAGGGAAACCATGAATGTGGGCTGGGTGTGTGTGTTCTTCCTGGTAGGATGTTTCTTAGTAGACCTTAGTTCTGAGATCTTAACCTGTACTCCATAGGGGCAGAGATGTGGTTCACTGCTGCATTCCCAGTGCCTGGAACATCATAGGTGCTCAATAATCAGAATGTACTGAATGGATAGGGAGTTGGCCAAGGCAGACTGATGATACTGTACTTTAACATTTGATTAGAAGTGGTCTCTGGAGTCGGAGATGTGATCGTAATCCTAACTGTATTTTTTTGGCTTTGTGAAGAGGCAGTTCACTGGACCTCACTGAGCTTTACTTTTCTTATCTCTAAATTGTTATTGTTAAATTGCTCAGTCATGTCCAACTCTTTGCAACCCCTTGGACTGCAGCATGCCAGGCTTACCTGTCCTTCACCATCTCTCACAGTTTGCTCAAGCTTGTGTGTTTGAGGTTCTCTTACGGAGGCATGGGTCAGCAGTGGCCTCCTGTGGGGACAGGGACTCTGGCTGCAGCAGACCTGGGAGGCGTGGCATGTGGCATAAGTCCACTTGGGGGAAGTTAGCTGCCAGGTGGGCAATCCACAAACTGGAGAACAATTACATCAAAGAAGTCCTTGAACTGTTGCGAAAGTTTGAGGCCCCACAACAGACGTCCCAACCTGGCGATCTGGTAATAGGACTGGGAATCCCCAGGGAATCTGACTTTGAAGGTCAGCAGGATTTTATTACAGAACTTCCCTAGGACTGGGAAAACACAGACTCTTGGAGGGCACGAAGAAAACCTTGTGTGCTCCAGGACCCAGGAACAAGGAGCACTGACCCCCCTCAAAAGACTGACTCACCAGTGACCGTTTGGGAGTCTCTGGTGGAAGCCTGGGTCAACAGTGGCCTGCCACGGGGTCAGGGTCATAGGCAGCAGCAGTCCTGGGAGGTACAGCATGCTGCCATAAGTCCTTTTGGAGGAGGTCGCCATTATCCCATAGAAAGTGAAAGTGAAGTTGCTCAGCCGACCGCGTGGACTGTAGCCTACCAGGCTCCTCTGTCCATGGAATTTCCCAGGCAAGAGTACTGGAGTGGGTTGCCATTTCCTTCTCCAGAGGATCTTCCCAACCCAGGGATCAAACCCCAGTTTCCTATTGTAGGCAAACACTTTTACCATCTGAGCCACCAGGGAAGTCATCCCATAGAACCTATAGCCTACTATAGAGACTGGAGCTCCTAGGACTGGGCCCCTCAGACCAAAATACAGGGAGGGAGCACAGCCTAACCCATCAGCAGAAAGTTGGATTAAAGATTTACAGAGCATAGCCCTGCCCACCAGAGCAAGACCCAGTTTCCCCCATAGCCAGTCCCTGTATCAGGAAGCTTGCACAAGCCTCTTAGCCTCATCCATCAGAGGGCAGACAGAATGAAAACCACAATCTCTAAATTGGGGGCTAGTAATCGTTAAAAAGTCTACAAATAACAAACGCTGGAGAGGGTGGGAAAAAAAGGGAACCTTCTTACAAAGTTGGTGGAAATGTAAATTAATGCAACAGCTATGGAGGGGTTTCAGAAAACTAAAAATAGAGTTACCATATGATCCTGCAATCCTACTCCTGGGCATCTATCTGGAGAAAACCATAATTCAAAAAGATACACGTACCCCTGTGTTCATTGCAGCACTATTTACAGTAACCAGGACATGGAGGCAACCTAAATATCCATTGACAGATGAACAGGTAAAGAAGATGTGGTAGATATATACAATGGAGTACTACTGAGCCATAAAAAATGAAACAATGCCGTTTACATCAACATGAATGGAACTAGAGATTATCATACTAAGCCAAATAAGTCAGATAAAGACAAATACCATATTATTTCACTTAAGTGTAGAATCTAAAATACGACATAAGTGAATTTATGTATGAAATAGAAACACTCACAGAGAACAGACTTGTGGTTGTTAAGGGAGAAGGAAGTAGGGAAGGGATGAAGTGGAAGTTTTGGATTAACAGATGCAAGCTATTATATGGAGAGTGGACAAATGACAAGGTCCTATGTATAGCCCAGGGAACTACATTCAATGTCCTGAGATAAACCATAAAGGCAAAGATTATGAAAAAGAATAAATATATATGTGTATAACTGAATCAGTTTGTTACAGAGCATATAGTTGCTAAATCAACTATTCTTCAATAAAACTAAACAAATAAATTGGGGGCTAATAAAACCTACTCCTTGTGGTTGTATGGTTTACATGAGATAATATATATAAAGTGCCTAATGCAGAGCTTGGTGCTTATTAGGACCTCTTTGAACAGTAGCTATTAATACTGTTGTTTTTAAAATGCAACAAACCAGAATGCAACTGAGACCTTGTCCTTGGCAATTCAGGCGGAACGGGCTCCAGCCCACCCCCACTCACAGTGAAAAGCCCTGTTTCCCTTCAGCTTTCCTGTCTCTCCAGGAATTTGATGCCCAAGGTGGTGTGTGATGGTGGGTGAGACGGGTAGTACTGCCTGCGAATCAGGTAGTACTGATCCGCAGTACTTAGAATCAGTACGTTCCTGATTCTAAGCTCCTGCTTTTGCTCAATTCTTAACTGTCCTTTCTAAGTCACTCTTCCTCTTTCCTACTGTCAGCTATTTTGTCCCCACACTCTCTTCTAGTCCCCAAGAGCCGTGATCACTAATTAAAAAAAAAAAAAGCTTCAGCTTTTTACTGACCCATATTATGAAAGATATGTAATCAAAAAGACACAATCCCAGGTCATCGTCAATCATCATCAAAAACACGCAAGCCCCAGGATTCTTCTGTCTTTGCTTTCACCCTCTTCTCCTCGGGTAGCAGGGCTGGAGGCAAAGGGCCGGGAGCCCCCGTGCTGTCCCTGAGGCTCCCCAACGCCACTAACCAGGGCCTTTGCAAATCAGCCTGGCCAGAGGCTTCAGCACGACCGCCGGCTGCTGGAAGGAGGGTGTTGCTCTTCTCTGTGACTGTCACCGCAGTGGCCCAGGATGGAGGCCCAGGGCTGGGCTGGTGGCCGCCAGGCCTGGTTGCCAATGGCTGCATGCAGGTTGGTCCCCTCTCCCAACACTGCCAGCGTCCTGCCTGCCTGCTCTGTGCTCTGCTGTTCACGCATCAACTCCTGCTGCCTAAGGCGCAATAATAGCAAACAGGAAGGCTCCACAATACCTGCCCGGTAATCATTTCCGCCTTAGAGGAGTTTCATCAGTTTCAATTAATCCTTTCACCACCCTGGGTTTGTGTGTCCTGTGCTCCGCCCAGGCCTTCTGCTCTAATGCATCCAAGTGGTCATTCATACTTTACAGACATTGCCAAGGGTTCACAGAGATGGAGGACTTGCATCCCAGCCCCACAGGCAATTTGAAATAAATATCAGACAGCTTCTCTTCAGCGTTCCCATTCCCACCTGGCCCAGATCCCCCACTGACACCCCCACCCTGGTCCCCCACCCCGGTCCCCATCCCGCCCACTCCGGTCCCAGCCCCGACTTGCCCTGGCTGTCCAGTTCCAAGCCTCCTGCTCCTGGACAAAGAAGCATGTTCTTCCCAGTCTCAGGCAGAGCAGCCCGTTCTCCTTGGCCACAATCCCGCCTCCCGCCCCCCCCAACCCTTCCCCCTCTGCTCAGTTAGGTTCCCCAGCAGGACCAGAGGCTCTGGATTGAGATCCCAGAACCCTAGGCTGGCACCTCGAGCCGGTCCTCTCTGCTGCTGGCCCTGCCCACCTGCTCCCCAGAGCCCTCAGTTTACCAGCGGCTTCTCCAGACCCGTCATCACCCCTTGGAGGCCTCTCCCCTTCAGGACCAAAATCCTGGACCGCAATGATGTTGCAACTGTCTAATTTCCTTCTCAGGCCCCAGAGAGCCACCGCCCTCTAAGGAAAATGGATCTATAATGATTTGATAGGACTTCTGCCTTCCCTTAGAAGGCAGGGACACTGACAGACCATTTTGGGTCTTAAATAATAAAAAAAAATTTTTTTTTTGGCTGCTCTGGGTCTTCCGGTGCGTTGTGAGGGCTTTCTTTAGCCTGCGGTGACCAGGGATTGGTCTCTGGTTGTTGGGCCCAGGTTTCTTATCGCCTTGGCGTCTCTTGTCATGGAGCATGGACTCTAGACGCTCAGACCCCAGTCACTCAGTTCTATGTCTGACTCTTTGCAGCCCCATGAATCACAGCACGCCAGGCCTCCCTGTCCATCACCAACTCCTGTAGTGCACCCAAACCCATGTCCACTGAGTCTGTGATGCCATCCAGCCACCTCATCCTCTGTTGTCCCCTTCTCCTCCTGCGCCCAATCCTTCCCAGCGTCAGGGTCTTTTCCAATGAGTCAACTCTTCCCATCAGGTGGCCAAAGTCCTGGAGTTTCAGTTTCAACATCAGTCCTTCCAGTTAACACGCAGGACTGATCTCCTTTAGGATGGACTGGTTGGATCTCCTTGCAGTCCAAGGGACTCTCAAGAGTCTTCTACAATACCACAGTTCAAAAGCATCAATTCTTCAGTACTCAGCTTTGTTCACCGTCCAACTCTCACATCCATACATGACCACTGGAAAAACCATAGCCTTGACTAGACGGACCTTTGGTGGCAAAGTAATGTCTCTGCTTTTTAATATGCTGTCTAGGTTGGTCATAACTTTCCTTCCAAGGAGTAAGCATCTTTTAATTTCATGCCTGCAGTCACCATCTGCAGTGATTTTGGAGCCCCCCAAAATAAAATCTGACACTATTTCCACTGTTTCCCCATCTATTTGCCATGAAGTGATGGGACCAGATGCCATGATCTTAGTTTCCTGAATGTGGAGCTTTAAGCTAACTTTTTCACTCTCCTATTTCACTTTCATCAAGAGGCTTTTTAGTTCCTCTTCTCTTTCTGCCATAAGAGTGGTGTCATCTGCATATCTGAGGTTATTGATATTTCTCTTGGCAATCTTGATTCCAGCTTGTGCTTCTTCCAGCCCAGTGTTTCTCATGATGTACTCTGCATACAAGTTAAATAATCAGGGTGACAATATACAGCTTTGACGTACTCCTTTTCCTACTTGGAACCAGTCTGTTGTTCCATGTCCAGTTCTAACTGTTGCTTCCTGACCTGCATACAGGTTTCTCAAGAGACAGGTCAGATGGTCTAGTATTCCCATCTCTTTCAGAATTTTCCAGTTTATTGTGATCCACACAGTCAAAGGCTTTGGCATAGTCAATAAAACAGAAGTAGATGTTTTTCTGCAGACTCCAGTAACTGCAGCAAACAGGCCTGAGTTTGCAGCTCCCTGGCTCTACAGCACAGACTCAGTAGCCGTGCCTCGGCTTAGGTGCTCCTCAGCATGTGGAATCGTCCTGGACCAGGGATGGAATCTGTGTCCCCTGCATTGGCAGGCAGATTCTCATCTACTGAGCCACCAAGGAAGTCTCCTAAATAATAAAATTTACCCCCATCTCTGTGGCTACTACTGCTATCCACCAGTCTGGACCAGTTCATGCTGATCTGGTGGGTGGGTCTGTGTAGTGGGCAGAACCCAGAGGGATGGTTCTTGGGAGAAAAGAATTGTAGACCCTACTCATTTCATTCCCCGAGGCTGTCAGGTCACTTGAACACTAGAGAATCGCCTTCTTTTGAGCATTAAAAAATATTAAGCTTAGGGACTTCCCTGGTGGTCTGATGGTTTAAGACTTCACCTCCTATTGCCGAGGGTGCAGATTGATCCCGGGTCTGGGGAGCTAAAATCCCACCTGCCTTGTGGCCATAACACATAAAACAAAAGCAATATTGTAACAAATACCATAATGACTTTAAAAATGATCCATATCAAAGAAAATCTTTTTTAAAAAAGTTAGGTTTATAGAAGTATCATTGACATACTATAAAATGTACCAGTTTTCACCGAAGGAGTTATTTTACCACTGGGTGTAGTCTAGCAGCTCTCCTGTGAATCACCTGGTAGAACATCTCCATCACCCAGACTCTGCCTCCCATGGGCCCCCTTGTGGTCCACCCTGCCCCACCCCCAGCCCAGCCCCTGGCCAGCACTGATGCTATCACTGACTTACGCAGTTTGGCCCATGATCACATAACTTCTAATCTACCATTTCTAGAGAACCCCTGAGGTGTGGCCAGGCTGCTGGATTGAGCTGGGTTTCTCCTGCCAAAGAGTCGGAGGCTGGAGATGACCAAGCAGACACACTGGGAAGGGCCCGGGTCAGCAGCTCCAGGCCCAGCTGAGCCAGCAAAGGAGGGGAGGAGGGCTCAACATTGAGGCCAGGAATGAGGAACAGAGACAAGAGGGAAAGGCCAGCCCACTCCAGAGGGAGAAGGGAGGCCACATGGCCAGAGATGGAAACTTGAATTAATTGCCTGCTCTGTGTTGCAATTCAACTGTCAGACCCCAATCCATCCTAAGCCCAGGGTGCTGTCAGCACGTCCCCTGGTTTGGGGGTGAGGGAGGTCTGTCCCACCTGCCTGCCTTTTCTCCAAAGGCAGATCTCCAAATACATGAAGCAGATCTTGGAATCCCCACCGCTGGGGCCTCTCTATCTCTGAAGACATCTCCCCCAGCTTCTCTCTCCCCTGGGTGCCCTTTTCCGTGAGGGGGACCACTTGCAGGGCATTTGCATTTTAACTGGAGAAAGAAGAGGAAGTGAATTCACATCTTTTTACCAGAAGGAAGGAAAAAATTCAAACAGGAAGAAACGAACTAAATGAAAAGTAAAAAAATCTCTCTCCAGGTCTTAATTCCTGGTTTGTCCCCCCAAAAGCCGTCACATCACCATTTCCTTAAGTCCTTTGTAGGGGGAGGGACATATTGTCTAAAACAGCACCACACACACAACGCTCTGTACCTGCCCTTTTTTGCTGCGCAAGTCTTGGAACTCTTTCCATGGCAGCTTATGTATTAATTTTGATATAATTTCATATTTTCCAAAAACCTGCAAGAACAGCAGAAGCAACCCTGTATACCCATGAGCCAGATTCCCCGATGACTGACAGTTCACCCTTTTTGCTTTACCTATCTACCCATCTGCATATTACTCTTCTGAACCATGTTGGATGACGTTAGAGACGGTCGACCTCTTACCCCAAATTACCTCAGTGTGTATTTGCGAAGGGCAGGACCTTCTTTACCATAACCACAGTCCAGTTATCACTATCAGGAGGTTTAACGTTCATACGTAGCTGTTAGCCGATTGGCAGTGCATGCTTAAGTTCCTCGGGTGTTCCCGTTATGTTCTTTATGGCTTTTTCTCACCCATCCCACCCACCCCTCATCTAGGATTTAATCAGGGTCACACATTGCATTTCATTGTCCTATCTCCTTAGTCTCCTCCAATCTGGAAAAATCGCTCCGCCTTGCTTTGTCTTCCTGGACCTAAACATTTTGAAAGAGTACACACCAGCTGTGTTGCAGAATGTACCTCAGTAGGGGTTCGCCATCAGGGTATCTTGGGGGGCCTGACGTCAGTGTATCCCACTTGTTCTTGGTGCTTTTAACTTTGATCCCTTGGTTTAGGTGGTTTCTGTCAGATTTCTCCACTTGTAAACTTACTATTTTCCCTTTGTAATTAAGGTGTAGTTTGTGTAAGAAATCCAGCTCCTCAGATTTTCATCCATTTGCTTCCCATTCACTGAGGATGTTCTAACTCTGTCATTCCCATTCTCGTGTTCTACTGTAAAGAACTTGATTTTCTAGCTGGCATTCTATTGTAAAGAAGAGCTTTCCTCTTTCCACCGTTTATCCATGTGTTTGTTTTTTGTTTATATTAGTTTAAGCCTTTGCATTCTTATTTTATTCAATGGATTGTAATCCAGCATTATGATTTTTATAAATTAAAACAGTTTAAGCTATTCATGCTTAAATCTATGCTTAAATTATCTCAGCTGGCTAGTGAAAGCCACTTTGACTTGGCTCCTGTGTCCTTTTGGTGAGTTTCCATTGTTCTCCGAGCCCTTCCTGAGATTCTGGTAACATTTTGGCATCAAAATGCTCCAGGGTCTTCTCACACTTTCTATGCCACTGTCCTGGAGTCAGCCTTTTTTCCAAGAAGTCCTGGTTCCTTTTAGTGCAAAAGGATATTTGGAAGCGAAGATGAAGGAGCTGGCAACATATACATTTTCAACTAATTGATTTATCAGCAGGATATGATTTTGTTGTATGTATGTAGCATGATTCCTAACCAGTCACCTCTTCATGAACATTGTAGTGTTCATTTCAGTGATTACAAAAGTGCGCTGCTGTGAATATTCTTGGCTTACATTTGGGAATATACTTGTAGAGAAGATTTCTAGTAGTGAAATGCTCAGTCAGGTTTATGGGTTCAACAATGTGATAGGGAATATGGAAAAGAATACATATGTATATATTACTGAATCACTTTGCTGTTCAGTGGAATTAATACAACATCCAAAAAAATACATTTAAAAAAAATGTGACAGGTGTTTTCAATCAGTCTTTGAAAAAATTACATCAGTGATGGAGTGTCTATTAACCTGAATCATTCTAACTGTGAAAACTATAAAAAATTTTAAATTTTGTCAATTTGATTATGATTTTAAGTGGATTTCTTGTGTTACAAGTGATATTGACAGTCCTTCATTGGTTTATTGGCCATTTGCATTTCATATTGCCTGGTCAAATCCTTTTCCTGTAAACGCACATTCTCTTTATTCTTATAGATATAGACCTCCTTGTAAATAAAGACATTAACCTTTTGATAAATTTTTTTCTCAATTTATTTTCTGACACTGCTGAGTGTGATTTTTTTTTTAAATTTCCAATAGCAAATTTATTGACTTTTCGAGGCTTCTAGGCTTTATATTCTGATTAGACAAACCCTCCCTACTACAAGATCATCAATAAACCTCACTCGAGTTTTCTCTTCGTACTTCTATGGTTTCTTTTTAAAAATCATTTCTTTATTCACTTTTGTCCGTGCTGGGTCTTCATCGCTGTGTGCAGACTTTCTCTAGTTGCAGAGAGCAGAGTCTACTCCTTGTTGCGGTGTGAGGGTTTCTAGTTGCAGTGGCTTCTTTTGTTCCAAAGCTCAAGAGGGGCTTAGTTGCCCCTTGGCACGTGGAAACGTCTCAGACCAGGGATCAAACCCACGTCCCTGACGCTGGCATGCGGATTCTTAACCACCGGGTCACCAGGGAAGCCCTGTGGTTTCCTTTTTAGTTTTAACAGTTTATTTAGAATTTTGTTATGTGGAAAGCATGAGGTAGGGATTTATCACTATTTTCCTACTGCCCCAGGAGGCTAGTTCCAGCCATTTATTAGAAAATTATTATTTATTAGAAAATCCACCTCATTTCCCACTGCATTGAAGATCACCTTTATCAGAAACTTCTTCCTCCTTTGTTTTGACTCTGCTTCTGAGGTCTATTTTGTATCACTCAAAATAGAGTGATGTGTATGGGGGAACTATTTTAATGATGGCAGCTTCATACTGTCTGAATATCTGGAAGATGATAGATGACCTTATTTAAACCTCAAAATAACAGAGAGAAAAATATTTCTCCCGTCATTGCTAATGAGGAAATGGAAGAGACGAGAGACATCTTGCTCCAGGCTGGAGAGAAGTTACTAGAACACCTGGACCCACTCCAAACTGTCTATTGCTCTCCTGGACTTCTTTTTTTTCCAAATGTGTGACCTTACAGCAGGGCTTAGTAGGTTCTGAAGTCCTACTAGGGCTCATAAGAGCCAAAAAGTCATTGGCTTTTTCCTGGGACAAAGTTCTTGCAGTTCATCTTAGATACTCCCAGTTAATAGAAATATTCCTTGCTCTGCGTAATAAGATGTTTCTGAAAGGTTGTATTCGCCAGTTTTTACAAAGTAAATCCTTTTTCAAACGAACCAGAGTAGTTCTCTGTTGAAAGAAACTTCAGAGATCTAGCAAAGCAGAGTCCTCTTGCGACCGTAAAATTTTCTCCTTCACTGATCTTTTTGTGACTCTCATTTGGAGCGGATATTCAGACCTCTTAAAAAGAGGCACACCCATTCTCTTAGAAGCTAATCGCATATGACAAGGTTGCGTGAACAAGAGGTGAAAGGAGTACTAAGGTTGGACTTGGGAGTGAAGATCAGCACTTCTAGAGAACAGCCTTCTTAGTTACCAGCATCTGAGATTCACTGAATGGTTGCCTGGGAAAATGACCAGCAAGGACACAGTCTAAGAACCCAGTTCACCTTCCTTAGACAGGAAACTTGAAACTGCTGTGTAGGGACAGTCAAAGGGCAGCAAAGCTGCTGAAGAAACTGTTTTCCACTGGCTTTCCTGTGGTTTTCTGCACCAAGATCAAGAAGGCATCTAGCTAGATGTTTCCTGATACACAGAGTTATGGTTTAGTGAACATTACCCCAGGCCTGATCTGCACTGAACAAAACACCAATGTAGAGTTCGGAAAGTGAAACTCCCACAAGGCAACTCACAGAGATAAACTCTTCTGCAATATTTTTCCACTTAATACTCTGTCTTAAAAACACGTCTGGGGACTTCCCAGTGGGTGAGAATCCATCTGCCAAGGCAGGGGACTTGGGTTCGATCCCTGGTCTGGGAAGATTCCACATACCATGGAGCAGCTAAGCCTGCGAGCCACAACTGCTGAGCCTGAGCTGTAGAGCCCCAAGCTGCGACTACTGAGCCCTTGCACCCTGGAGCCAGGGCTCCCCAACAGGAGAAGCCACTACAGTGAGAAGCCCACACACCGCAGCTAGAGAGAGAGTAGGCCCTGCTCGCTGCAATTAGAGAAAGCCCATGCAAAAGCAGCAAAGACCCAGAGCGGCCACAGGCCAATAAATAAATATATAAAATGAAAGAAAAGGAAATAGGTCTGTGTCAGCTATTATTTTTAGAAGCTTCATATCCCACCGGATGGATGTATCGCTTCTTAACTTTTCTTCTGTTGATGTTGTTCCACATTTCGGCTGCTGTATCCGTGCGTCAGTAAACACCCTTGTACAAGGTGACATCCCTGGAAGTGGAATTGCAAGCTCCATAGTTGTGCAGGTGTAAATGTAGTAGCAATCATTGCCAAATGGCTCTCCGAAGTTTTTGTGTTTTACAGGCTTCTCCAGATAACGGAGCTGGTGGCTGGTGGGCTGAGGGCTACCTCTCTCCTCTGTGCCTGAGGGTCCCTGATTCTCCTGTGATCACAATAAGACGTAACTACGGGCTCCTAGAGGGCTTCCCTGGTGGCTCAGTGGTAAAGCATGCCCCTGAAATGCAGGAGACGCAGGTTTGATCCCTGAGCCAGGAAGATCCCCTGAAGGAAGGCATGGCAGCCCACTCCAGTATTCTTGCCTGGAGAATCCCATGGACAGAGGAGCCTGGCAGGCTACAGTCCACGGGGTTGCAAAAGAGTCAGACGTAACTTAGCAACTAAACTGCAGTGGGCCCCTAGACACACAGAGTCAGTCTTCATTTACTTTGTGGTCACATGGATGCCCCATGGGGTCCAGAAAGAAGCCCTCACAGCTCTCTACCTGCCCGTATCATTCTCAACCAGCCAAAGGCTTCTCCATGCAGAGCCAGGTGGCTCCTTGGGTGCTGTGACAGATGGCCAGTGACCCGTGGCTGGGCCATCGTGAGCACGGTCCATCTTCGATACTGAGGTGGTGACATGTCCTGACCTGTTTGGTTGTCCTCCTTAGGTCAGAAGGAGTAGACCCATGGCATCGACCAATAGCAATGATCCCACTTTTTTGGGGGGTAGTGATGGGAAAGGGGGTGACCTCAACTTGTACAGAAGCATTAACAGTGTGATTTCTAAACAAAGGGCCTAAAAGCCCCTTTAGGCCAGAGCTTTCCAGATGATTCCCCTTATTCCAGATGTGCCCTCTGTCTGGAGAAGGACACACAGACCTTGGCACTGCTAACAGGCAAGCCACAGCCTGGGTATCCCTCTGACTTCCGTTCAGAGGGAAAGTCCATTTGCATTTCCTGAGGGTTCCCTGTGTATCTCTGGACTAGTCAGTGGGGGAATCAGTCTCTGAACCCAGTACCTGAACCCAGGTCTCACTGATTCAAAAGCCTGTCTAGAGTAAGGACAGACTTTTCAACAAAAAGTGCTGGGAAAATTGGATATCCACATGAAAATGAAGTAACTTGACCCTTAATTTATGCAATATGCTACAAACATTAACTAAAAATGGGTCATATAGCAAGAATAAACTCCAAGTAATCCAATTAAAATGGGCAAAGAACCTAAATAGACATTTTCCCAAAGGTGTATGGCATAGCCAACAGGTACGTGAAAACATGCCCAGGATCGCTAATCAGCAAGGAAATGTAAATCAAAACCATGTGAGATATCATCTCATACCTGTTAGAACAGGTATAAGGGTGAGGGTAAGGATGTGGAGAAAAGGACACCTCTGTGTACACTGTTAGTGGAATTGTTTTGGATTGGTCAAAAGTTCCTTTGGTTTGTAAGTAAAAATAAGACACATTTTTCATTTTCGCTAAGAGCTTTATTGAACAATGTATCCACCATTTTGTTCCACTACCTTCTGTCATTTTTTAGGCAACTTCATAATTCCATCTTCCCAAAACTTTTTACCTTTTTGAGTGAAGAACTGCTCCAGATGCCTTTTAAAGTCTTCCAGGGAACTAAAATTTTTTTCATTAAGAGAATTTTATAAAGAGCCAAACAAATGGACATCTGAAGGCACAGTGTCTGGTGAATGCGGCAGGTGAATCAGAACTTCCCAGCCAAGCTGCAACAGTTTTTATCTGGTCATTAAACTCTTGGAAGAAAGCGTAGAGGAAAGGGTTCACAACACTGGATTTGGTTATAACATAAGCAAAACAAGCAGCAGCAACAAAAAACAGGTAAATTTGACCTCAAAAAGTTAAAATTCTGTGCATCAAAAGACATAATCATTAGAGGGCAAAGCCAACTCGTGGAATGGAGGAAAATATTTGCAAACATCTATCTAATCCAGAATATGTGGATGACCCTTACAACTCATTAACAACAGAACCCTTCTGGGCAGAAGGCTTTGAAGAAGTCCTTTGTCTCCAAAGAAGATACACAAGTGACATAGAAGCACATGAGAATATGCCCAACATCATTAGGGAAATTCAAATCCAACCCACAATGAGATACCACCTCACATCCATTAGGATACCAAAAAACAAAAACAGAAAACAACAAATATTGGAGAGGATGTAAGAAAATCAGACTGCTTGTATGCTGTTGATGAGACTGTAAAATGACGGACCCACTGTGGAAAACAGTACGGAGTTTCTCAAAAAATTAAAAGCAGAGCTCCCATATGATTCGACAATCCCACTTCTATGTACAAACCCAAAATAACTGAAAGTAGGGACTTGAAGAGGTATCATTATTTACAATAGCTGGAAGTTGGAAGCAACCCCATTGTCCATTGATGGGTGAACAAAATGTGGTCTGCACACAATAGATTACTATTCGTCTTTAAAAAGGTTGGAGATTCTGACACGCCACAGCATGGATGCCAAATGAAATATGCCAATCATGAAAAAGACAAATGATGTATGATTCCACTTACATGACGTACCTAGAGTAGTCAAACTCATAGAAACTGAAAGTAGGCTAGCAGTTACCAGAGACTGGGGTGGGGGCGGAAATGGGGAGTTATTGTTTAACATTGTTAGTAATGTTTAATGGGTATGGAGTTTCAATTTTGCAAGATGACAAGAGGCTTGGAGATGTATGTTGGTGATAGTTGCGTAGCAATGTGAATATTATACTTGATACACCTTAAAAATGGTTAAAATGGCAAATTTTATATAAATGTGCATTTAACCAGAGTTAAAACAAATTTTTTTTAACTCATCAAATGAACTTTCTTACAAAACAGAAACAGACTCACAGACTGGGTTGGGAAGGTCCCCTGGAAAAGGGATAGGCTACCCACTCCAGTGTGTTTGGGCCTCCCTTATAGTTCAGCTGGTAAAGAATCCACCTGCAGTGTGGGAGATCTGGGTTCAATCCCTAGATCAGGAAGATCTCCTGGAGAAGGGAAAGGTTACCCACTCCAGTGTTGTGGCCTAGAGAATTCCATGGACTGTAGAGTCCATGGGGTCACAAAGAGTTGGACACGGCTGAGCGTCTTTCACTTTCCCTACCACCAAGCAGCCAACTGGGGAAAGAGCAATTCTCCAACACTCCTCCTTTGGGCAGGAAAAGTGAGGGCATGGTCTTTGAAAGCAGAATGACACGCAAAATCGGCTTGCTTTTGCCACAGGGGTGTGGTCCGTGAGCAGCCGGCCCCGTCTTCACCACCTCCCTGGAGACTCAGGACAGGGCCTCACAGCTGAGGCCTCCTCCACAGCCGGTGTGTGTCCGGCCTGGCTCTGACATAACATATAAAGTCAAGAATGCTCTCTGCTTCACCAGGTTAGCGTGAGGATGACATGAGAACCATCAGTGCATACAAACTCTGCTTTGAAGTCATATATAAATCTAAATTATTATTATCTTGGGATTCTGAGATAAACCATTTTGGCAAAAACACATTCTCAAGTCAGAGTCTCGGAGGCAGTAAAAGACATTCCTCAATATGGTTTAAAAAAAAAAAAATAGAGCACAGGGGAGCTTCCCTGGTGGTCCAGTGGCTGTCTCCATGCTCCAAATGCAGGGGGCCTGGGCTTGATCTCTGGTCAGGGAATTAGATGCCCCATGCCACAACTTGGAGAAGGAAATGACAACCCACTCCAGTATTCTTATCTGGAAAATCCCATGGGCAGAGGAACCTGGTGGGCTAGAGTCCGTGGGGTTGCAGAGAGTCTGCCATGACTGGGCACACCAGCACATGCCACGACTCAGATACTGCAACTAAGAGTTCTCATGCTGCAATAAACATGGGGTGCAGCCAAATAAACAAATGTATTTTATTTATAAAATAAATCAAATAAATATTATTTATTTATTTAAATTATTTTCTTTATTTAAAAATATAGTTATAAATAAAAATATAATTTAAAAAAAATTGAGCACAGGGATAGAACTGATGAACAGTCCAGCCTGATACAATCTAGGAAATCGTTCCCATAGTGTTTCCCACCTTCCAACTCCTGGACCAATTATAGGAGCAGCCCAGTGTTGCTGGATAATCCACTGATAGATGACAACTTCACGAATAAAATTAACTGTGAATTACTTCTCCAATCATTGCTATTTCAACGCGGGAGTGCAGCAAAGAAGATTAAGAGAAGAAAAGGAACTTGGCACACTTGGATCAGGCCTGCTTGCTCATCACGTGTGTTAGAGGCACAGCCTGTTCAGTCACGTGCCCAGCAGCCAGCGCCCTGGGATGGCCAAGGACACAGACCCCCTTGTTTTCTAAACAGGAAACAAATGGACTCTGTTTTTACTAGCTTCTTGCCCAAATCAGGGATCAGACTAGAAAAACGTGAAGGTTTAGTTAAATAATCCCTTCAAATAAAATGACCCCACGGATATGATACACATTGTGGCCTGGATTTCCACATATTTGTTGGGAGACCCCCTATGCAGGACAAATGCCCAAATAAAATGATACTTTTAATGAAAATTCTTCATGTATCACGGGTGGAACCAAAGCATTATTACTGCAAGTAGTTACCCCTCCAAATAATAGGAAACCTGTTTTGGAGTTTATATAGACGTATAGACACGAGGGTGTCCAGCTTTGAAAACATATCAGTATCCCCCTTGTGGAGTTACTGCTAATAAAGCTGGAAGCCCTTGGTGACCAATGTCCAGCACCATCAGAGCTCAGCCAAGTTTCTGTTTATAGTTGAAGTTTTCAAGTATAAACAAAATTCGAGACCGCGTGTAAGTCTAAAAGCTCAGATACTATGTGTCCAACTACAGAAGCTCTTAAAGTGATTAACCCCAAGATTAAGACTGTTGATTCTTATTTTAATGCTCTGAACATCAGTCCACCATGGAGCGTGCCTGCAGTTACAACCTTGGGGTTCCTGCCAGGACTGATTGCCTTCCTGAAACTCTCTGATTCTTCTAATATTTTTCGGTGCCAAGTGCCGCTGTAAGAAGAGTCTGGTTGATAGTAGCAGCTAACACCTGAAATATTGGTTCTATTCAAAATGTTAGAAAATGTTATCCCAACCTCAGGGTTGATGCTCCAAACTGCCCCTACTTCAATTTTAAAAATTTTGCCTGCTCCATGTAGCACGCAGGATCTCAGTTCCCTGACCAGGGACCCAGCCCACATTCCCTGCAGTGGAAGTGCGGAGTCTTAACCCCTAGATCACCAGGCTTAGTGTTAGTCGATTAGTCGGGTCTGACTCTTTGCGACCCCATGGACTGTATGTAGCCCACCAGGCTCCTCTGTCCATAGGATTCTCCAGGCAAGAATACTGGAGTGGTTGCCCTTCTCTCCTCTGGGGGGACTTCCTGACCCAGCAATCAAACCCTGGTCTGCTGCATGGCGAGCTGATTCTTTACCATCTGAGCCACCAGGAAAAGACCACCCGAGAAGTGCCCAAACTGCCCCTACTTTAAACGGAAGCTCTCGGTTTGTCATATTAGCGGGCCTCTCCACGAGATGTAAGTACACCAGGGAGCCATCTGGGCTGGAGCCCCGTGCTCTCCACGCCCCCCGGGCTCCCTCTCTTCCCCTCCAGTATTAATAGCACGGCTTTTGCCACCATCACTTACAAGCACATGAGGTTAGATTTCCATATTAACTTTCTATTTGTTTTTTTTTTTTTCATTTGTTTCGAGTGTTTGTAGTCATTCACTGAAGGATTTTTATGACAGGGGCTCTAAAATCGTTATCACATAATTCTGACATCTCTGTCAACTCCATCTTGACCCCTACGGATGGTCATTTTTTTTTACTCAATATATTGACTGTGTGAGACCTTCCTGGTTCTTGGTATAAGGAGTGACTTGGGGTATCATGTTAGGAGGTTCTGGATCGTTCTCAAATCTTGTGTGTTAATGAGCTGCCTCTGATCCTGCTCTGGAGGGGCAGGTGTGGGGGAAGGGGCTGGCACAGCAAAATCAGAAATGAATGAACAGCCCTTGGCACACACCAGCCAAACAGGCGGGCAAATGTTCAACAACCCTGGCTATTCTTTGGCTGTCACTACCAACAGACACTTAAAAAAGTGTAAGTGTACCAACTTACACTTGTCAGCAGGACGGTCCTTCACAAAGCTATTAGAAGTACTCTCAGACCCCATGAGAACTGTACTCTGCATCTGGCAGTCTTCTCTCCCTACGCTCTCTTGTAGGATTCTGCATTTCAGAAAGAAGGTCATGGGCGATAACTTTAGGAACCCCAGACCCGGTTGCTAAGTTGCCTGAAACCATTTCTGGCAGTTTTGAAGCTTTGCAAAAAACAAAACAAAGAAATGCAAGACCTTTATTGAAATATAAAAAAACCTCTCCCTATTCCCCAGAGATGGGGGCCATAGCTCTTGAGGGGCTAGCCTACGGTGGATTCCCCTCTGCCAGGCAAAGGTGAAGCCATTGTTCTATTTCCTCCAAACTCTGTCTCCATAGTTCTGTTTAGCACAGGTGGATGAGGGGAGGGGGGAGGGGTGGGGGTGTGTGTGGGGGGGTGTTTGGGGCCCAAGACAGCCAACAGCGCGGGCTCGGTACAGCCAGGAGGAAAGTGAAGGTGAAGTCGGTCAGTCGTGGTTGATTCTCTGTGATTACTTGGACTGTGGCCTACTAGGCTTCTCCATCCATGGGATTTTCCAGGTAAGAATACTGGAGTGGGTTGCCATTTCCTTCTCCAGGGGATCTTCCCAACCCCGGGATCGAACCCAGGTCTCCCGCATTGCAGGCAGATGCTTTTCCGTCTGAGCCACCAGGAATGCAAGCTGCAGCCAGAAGGGGAGGAGTCCAGTTTCCTCACTTTGCCAGTGTCGATCCCAAAGGGTGGGGTCATTACTGCTTGGGGGGTGGGTGGAGGTTCCAGCTCCCCAGCTGCTCTCCATGACACCCAGCGTGGGGGTGGCCTTGTCAGCACTGGGCAATGGAGAAAGTGCTGGTTCTTCTCTCTGCTCCTCTGACAGCCCCCAGGAGGGAGGCAGGGGCCTCCGGTTCCAGCCAGGGGAGGGCAGAGGGCCGAGCACCCCCTTGGCCTTGGCTGGGGTGGGTGGCTGTGGGTCCACAGCTTTTCTGCGCTGGCTGGCCAGGGTAGAGGACTGTCTTTGGGCTGTCTGTCTCACTGCGGCGGCAGGCCACCCCTTCCCTGCTCCTTTGGTAGTAGGCGCAAGCTTCCTTGAGGGTTTCCTTTTGTTTTTTCTTTTTTGGTGTTTCCAGGTGGCTTCCTCCTCCAGCTTCAAGTCTGGGAAATAGACAGGCAAAAGCAAGCCCGGAGAACTCGCCACCATTGCCGGGGACTTGAGGCCTCCCAGCCAGTCTGCCTTCTCTCCACCTTCCAGATGCTTCTTAAGTGTGTTTTATGTGTCATGTCCAGGGTTTCTGGTTGCATTTAGCAGGAAGAATACAAAACCTACTTACTCCACCTTCCCAGAGTGGCAGAACCTATCCATTAAAAATTAAAATCCTGTCCTTTGGGGATACATTTTTAAGAAGACTTTAGGAAAAAATCACAAATGGCCTTTGAATCAGCAGCAATGACAGCAGCAGTAATTCAAGCATATGAAGGTTTATAGGGGCGGAACCTCTTATAATCGTTCATGATTTAACAGCTATATTATTTAATTGGTAATTCAAATCCCACGGAAATTTATAGGAGAGCTATTTATTTGTGTGAGGATCATAAACATAACTGTGAGCTGACTTAGCAAGTCTAACTTTTCCCCTTTTATTAATCTAATTGGGGGCAAACCTGTAACTACTGATTCTTTCTTTTAATCAAGCATTACTGTTTTATGGATCTGTCCAAATTTAGTAATGACAGTGATAAGTATGCAGCCATTATGATAGAATGTAGCACATATATTTATCATTTTAACTGCACTAAACTATCTTTTGTATAGTAACGTGCCCACATAAATTTATCTGTAATCTCTCTTCTACTCTGATAACTTAATCCTGTAATTACTCTTGGGTTCAAGTACTGTAAATACAATTTAAATTAAACCTTGAATTGTGATTCTACATAGAGAACCTTTTTCTCATGTACTAAGAAAACTTTTAAGAATTTCTAATTCCTGTTACTTTATATAACAGTGTTTTATAAAAAGATTTTAGATGATTCTTTGTTTCAGAAGCCAAAAACTTGGTAATATTCCAAATTAAAAAGTACTAATATATTAAAACTTTAGCAATAATAAACCTGATGGTCATTTTTCCTATGTTAGTCACACGTTTGCGCAAGATATATTGATATTCAAATATTTCTTCCATGTGCCATTTGTTTTTCTTTTTTAAAAATTTTTATTGGGGTGTAGCTGCTTTACAATGTTCCGTTAGTTTCTCTTGTATAGCAAAGTGAGTTAGCTCTACATACATGTGCCTGCGAAGTCACTTCAGTCGTGTCTGACTCTGTGCGACCCCATGGACTGTAGTCCTCCAGGTTCCTCCATCCACGGGATTCTCCAGGCAGGAATACTGGAGTGGGTTTCCACGCCCTCCTCCAGGGCATCTTCCTGACACGGGGATCGAACCCATGTCTCTTATGTCTCCTGCACTGACAGTCTAATTCTTTACCAGCTAGAGCCACCTGGGAAACCCGTATGTATGTCTACACCCCCCTTTTGGACTCCCTTCCTATTTAGGTGGCCTGGGCTATACAGTGGGTTCTCATCAGCCCTCTGCTTTCTACACGGTACTGAGCAGGTCAGCCCCAGCCTCCCAATTCATCTCACCTCCTTTTCTTTACCCCCTTGGTATCCCTATGTTTGTTCTCCACGTCTGTGTCTCTGTTTCTGCTTGGCAAATAAGATCATCTATACCGACCTTCCCCTTATATTCCTTAATAGATGAGATTTGTTTTTCTCTTTCTGACTTACTTCATTCTGTATGACCCACTCTAGGCCCATCCATAATGCAAATAGGCTGATTTCATTCTTTTTAACGGCTGAATAGTAGCGTGCCGTGTATGTGTAGCACAGCTTCTTTACCCACCCCTCTGCTGATGGGCAGTTAGGTTGTTTCCATGTCCTGACCTTTGTAAACAGTGCTACAACGAGCACATGCCTTTTTAGCTGGTCTCCTTAGTCTTACACTTACTCATGCAGGTCAGACGACTTTCATTTCAAGTCCACATTGACCAACAATGCAAATATTTAGGCTCTTCATGAATGTTAAATTTGATTATATTTCAATAATCTTTATTCCCCCTGCCTTTTAAGAACATGTCCAGTTCTGAAATTTTCAAATATTACTTCATTTTTACTCAAACATTAATCAGTTACTCAAAACATCTATCCTGATTTATGATCGCCATAATTCTTATGCCTAACAGTATTTTCAAGCTGCACCCCCAGCATTGGGAGGGTGGAATCTTAGCCATTGGGCCACCAGGGAAGTCCCTATTTTCAAACTTTTTCTTGCGTGAGAAGGCACAGAAGTCATATCATGTTATTAACTGGCTGATGATATAGTCAAATAATTACAGGCATAACATCCCTCCAAACAGTTCTCTGCAATTGTATTGAAAATTCAGCTTTCAATCAGGTTTTGAGAAACTTACAATTAACTCTACTTCACAAGCTTTTAATTGCTTATTTTAATCGACCCTACTTGGCCTCCATTTCAGGCATATTTAAAGGACCTGAGAAATCACCCCCATTTGGGTCTGGTCACAACTGCCTCCTACAGCAGAAGTTTTCTACCACTAACAGCCCTACCTCGTCCCAGGACAAGAGTGGGAACAGGATTTGTTTACACTAATCTGAGTCCAATAGCTCTTAGAGTAAACAAAACAAAAAACACTCTGTTTATCAGCCCGGATGTTCCGTGGGCTGATAAGTTCCGTGAAAACATTAGATTTAAAAAATGTTGCTTTTCAACCTTTGACCTGTTAAGAGTATGAATAATACCAATTGAGAGTAATTAAATTTGCTTAAGAGGAAGATAACCGACTCGAAGGACATGAGTTTGAGCAAACTCCAGGAAACAGGGAAGGACATGGAAGCCTGGTGTGCTGTAGTCCGTGGGGTCACAGAGCGTTGGACACAATTTAGCGAGTCAACAACAGATGGAACACACGTATGGAAAGATGGTCTACATCCTATGTCATGCAGGGATTATGAACTTCAACCATGAGACACCACTGCACACCTGTTAGAACAGATACAGAGCTCTGACACCATCAAACGCACGTGAGCAGCTGGAGCAACAGGAAGTATCTCCTTCATCACTGGTAGGAATGGAAAATGATGCGGCCACTTGAGAAGACAGTTTGGCAAATTCTTACAACACTAAACATTCTCTTACCGTTAGACGCAACAATCATTCTCCTTAGTATTTGCTCAAAGTGA
Source organism: Antilocapra americana (assembly GCA_007570785.1). Taxonomy (NCBI): domain Eukaryota; kingdom Metazoa; phylum Chordata; class Mammalia; order Artiodactyla; family Antilocapridae; genus Antilocapra; species Antilocapra americana. The sequence goes on along the minus strand of ML660774.1, from coordinate 27,674,099 downwards.
GCTGAAAACTTACGTCGACACAAAAGCCTGCACACGGATGTTTATAGCAGCTTTATTCGGAATTGCCAAAATTGGAAAGAAGAGAAGATGTCCTTCAGTGGCTGATGGAAAATTCACCTGTGGTACATTCAAGCCTGGAAATTTATTCAACAATAAAAAGAAACGCACCATCAACTCATGACAAGACATGCAGAAACCTAAAATGTGTGTATTCCTAAGTAGAAGAAGCCAATATAAAAAAAGCCACACACTATACAATTCCAACTGCATAGCATTTTGGAAAAGGAAAATCTATGGCGATGGTAAAAAGATCAGTGGTTGACAGGGGCTAGGGGGAGGAATGAGTGAATAGGGGAACACAGAGTTTTTCAGCACAGTGAAACTACTGTGTATGATATTATACTGGTGGATATAGCTTTCCAAATCCATAGAATGTGTTATACAATGCCAACAGTGAGCCCCAATGTAAGCAACAGACTTGAGCAGTAATAATGGATCCATGTAGGTTCATCAGTTCTAACAAAAGTACTTATCGACAGTGGAAAGAGGCAGAGGTATGTGGAAACTTTCTGCTTAATTTTGCTTTGAACTTAAAACTGCTCTAAAATAAAGTTTATTTGAAACATTTAAAAAATTGTTGCTTTTTCAACTTTCTGCTAATTAAGAGTAGTAATACACCAACTGGAACTAAGCCAATGTACTTAAAAGTCCATTACAAGGAACACACACTTTTTTATAAAGCAATTTTATTCAGAACTCTATCCATCAAAGCTTTAAGAATGAACAGATGTTGGTGAGATAGGAAGCCTAGTCTCATCCTTTCTTTTTAATGTGTCATCTTTAACAACTTTAGTTTTTTCCAGTTTTTCTTTTTTAAAGACTCACTTTAGTTGAATGCTTTTTCTCATACTTTTTGAAATGATAAATTGTGAAACATTTCCACCTTCAGGAAAGTAGAGAAAATAATATAACAGACAACCGCATATCCGCCATTCATCCAGAAATGAATATTAACACTTCACTACTACTTGGTTCGTTAACATAGTTAAAAGACAAGGTGAACTACATTCTCCATATCGCATACTATCTGTAACTTATCACCATGCATATCATCTCTACATTCTTTCCCTGATCAGCAAACTCATGAGAAACCAGCAACCCTGTTGGTGAAGAGACTGCTTGGCCTGACCTGTTGTTCAAAGCAGCTTCTAAGCTGAGCTATGGCTGGTCCTTCCTGCAGGGTCACGCAGTCTAGAATTGCCCTTCATTTCTCTTAGATAAGGCATCATGATGATGAGCTTATGACTAATTGGTCCATAGTCATGCATAACCATGATTTCTTCAGTTGGGTGTCTCTTATCTTGTTTTAATGTAACCCTAACATTTAATGTAGCACACACACAGAAAAGTACATAAATTGTAAGGCTACAGCTTGACATCACTCAGGTCAAATGGTATCTTATTAAGTGAGAGAGATACTACAATCCAGGTATGACATAAAAACCTAAATATAGTCTAAGACTTTATAGCGTGTGATCTATGAATGTTATTTTCTTAATGTTTATAACACACAAAATATTTTATCAAAAGTATTTTATCAAAAATATGTGTAATAAGTATCCGTACATGGACACGAAGGTACATGAGGTAGGTAAGCACAAACTGGAAATAAATATAAAATTGATTAATTTACTGCAAAGCTTCCTGAATTATTTAGCCCTATTACTTTTAACATTTTGTTTGAACCTCTAAAGTAAGAGTAATATATACAACAGCAATAGCTATTATCTTATGTATATATATTTTAATTTATTTATTTATTAATTTTTCAGCTGTGCTGGGTCTTCGCTGCTGCTCGGGCTCTTCTCTTGCTGTGGAGCAAGGCCCTAGGGCGCATGGGCTTCAGTTGTTGCAGCTCCGGGGTTCTAGAACGCAGGCTCAATAGTTATGGCACGCTGACTCAGGTGCTCCATGGTGAGGCCTTCCCGGACCAGGGATCGACACCATGTCATCTGCATTGGCAGGCAGATTCTTCACCTCTGAGCCACCAGGGAAGCCCTAATATCCTGTATTATAAGACTAAATTTTAGATATAGATAACATTAAAATGACTAATGTAGCCCATAGAATTTTCACCTTGGTTCAACATTGAGGTAAATTACCTGATCTTATGCTTCACTATGGACACCACACACAACGCTTCCTAAGTGGATCTTGCTTACATTAAATCTGGGCAATGAGAACCCCCAGGTTGTTTCACAGGCCCATAAACCCGAAGGTGGGGTCTGGCTTCCTTGCTGGTGGTCAGCAGAATTGCACATGCCAGCAAACCTAGGAGTAGGGGCTCCAGTTCAGAAAACTGAAAGGCTGAAGCGCCAAGAACACCACGAGGCAGCTTATTACGTCTTGTTTGACCGCATCTCCATGGAACCACCAAATGATCAATGGATAGTTTTAAGTCATCAAACAATAAAGGACTGTTTGACTACGGTGTCCTTAGAATGGCATATTTCACCCTAGCAACTGAGCTTGTACAGTTGATCCAAACAAGCATTTCCCAATGTAAAGCACATCTAAGAACTGGAAAGTAAAATTCTAATTCAACTGAACTGTGGAGAGCTCCAGCTAAAATAAGAATGGAGATACTTTATTCTTTTCCTTTTTTCCAATTGAGGTGGGCTGGGTTTCCAACATACAGAAAAGTTGAAAGAATCAGTATCAGTTCAGTCACTCAGTTATGTCCAACTCTTTGCGACTCCATGGACTGCAGCATGCCAGACCTCCCTGCCCTTCACCATCTCCTGGAGCTGCTCAAACTCATGCCCATTCAGTCGGTGATGCCATCCAACCATCTCATCCTCTGTTGTCCCCTTCTCCTGCCTGCGATCTTTCCCAGAATCAGGGTCTTTTCCAGTGAGTCAACTCTTTGCATCAGGTGGCCAAAGGATTGGAGCTTCAGCTTCAGTTAGCAGTCCTTTCAATGAATATTCAAAAGAAATATTCACTGAAGAACTGAATCCTTGAAGAAGAAATACAAATTCAACTGAATTGTATAGAGCTCCCGCTGAAATAAAAATGAAGATACTCTATTTTTTCCCTTTTTTTCAGTTGGATGGGGTGGGTTTCCAACATACGTAAAAGTCGAAAGAAGGGCGCAATGGAAATCCTTATACCTTCCACCCAGATGAAACAACTGTTAACATTTTGCCATATTCGTGTACTCTCTCTTTTTCTCTCAAGCTCTCTGTCTCTCTGGGTATATAGATTGAACAATAGATGTATACAGCTATATCATTTATATTTATGCTTGGCTAAGTTGCAGACACGACAGGAGGATGGGTCATCCCTAAATATTCCAGCAAGAGTCTTCCAAGAACAAGGATAATCTCCTACCTAACCACAGTCCTATTACAACATCTGAAAAGGCTAGTAGTCTTTTCTTAAGAACATCCATATTCACATTTCCTGAATTGTGCTCAGAATGTTTTTGTAGCGTTTATTGCTTTGGAATTGCTCACTAATGCTCTTCAGTCAGTCCAGAAGTATCCTCCACCCCTTTTTTCCTCCCTCAGTGACCTTGACTTTATAATGACTCTATGACAGTCATCTTGTGGAATGTCCCACAGTCTGGATTTGCCCAGATTTGTCTAATTAGCCTGTTCATATCATTGAACTTTTTATCCCTCCTCTGTACTTTCTCTGAACCAGAAATTAGGTTCATAGCCTTGGGAGATGCAGATAAGACATTTTGGACCATCGTTAGAGGAGGGGGTTGACTACTTTTTGCATCCCACTAGGAGGCACACACTGTCAGTCCCGGCTAATTTTGATCACTGATTAAAGGGGTGACCACCAGACCACCCCATTGCAAAGGCACATTTTCTGTTTGCAATTCACAGTGAAGCTGTGGATGGTACTTTGGTGCCATGAACATATGCTGTTCACTAACCATGACTGAGCTGAATGGAACAATCTCTCACCTAATGGTTTGAGCATTGGTGGATGACCATTGACTGAATGAGTGATTATATGAGAGGCTGCAAATCAGTGATTTTTATTTTATTTTTAATATCTATTATTAGTTCTTAATTTATTTTTAATATTTATTTATTTATTTGGCTGTGCCAGGTCTTAGTTGCAGCCAGGGATTGAACCCAGGTCCCCTGCATTGGGAGCATGAGGTTTTAGCCACCGGACCATCAAGGAAGTCCTACAAATCTCCAGGAGTTTGCTCAGTCTCATGTCCATTGAGTCAGTGATGTCATCCAACCATTTATCCTCTGTTGCCCCCTTCTCCTCTTGCCCTTAATCTTTCCCAGCATCAGAGTCTTCTCCAGTGAATCGGCCCTTGGCATCAAGTGGCCTGAGTATTGGAGCTTCATCCTAAACTAACACAAACGAGGTATTTTTTTTTTTTGCCAGAGGGTTGGTGGTAATGCCTTAAAAGTCATATAATACTTGCTGGTCGTATCTCTCTGAGAATCTGTTCTATAACTGATATTCGCCTACAAACCTCAGCTTCCTCACCCTTGAGATCAGCAAATCCTTGACTGAGTAGAAGAGGAAGCACAAACATAGATGTAAAACTGTCAGGAAAAGGGATGGCATCTGGGTTAAGAACAAAGGAGCTACATTCTCTGGGTTAGAGAGTATGTCATTTGTGAATGCCGCCAAGGTTAAATAGTCCAAAAGAGGGTTTGTATGCTGTGCTAAGTCACTTCAGTCATGTCCTACTGTTTGCGACCCCATGGACCATAGCCCACCAGGCTTCTCTGTCCATGGAATTTTCCAGCAAGAATATTGGAGTGGGTTGCCATTTCCTCCTTCAAGAAATCGTTCTAACCCAGGGATAGAACCCATGTCTCCTACGACTCTTGCATTGCAGGTGGATTCTTTATCACTGAGCCACCAGAGACGCTCAAAAGAGGGTTTAAAAATAAATAAAAACAATCTATGAAGCACTCATACCTAACCTCAGTGAAAAATCCTTAATTCATAATAGGATATATTTTATTGGAATGCAGGGAGGAGATGCGTAAGAACATGGTAAGCAGACTAAAAGGTATGCTTGGATAAATCAACTGTAGCTCAATCAAAGCAGATTTGGGGTTGGCTTGGGGGGTACCTGATTACCCTGAGATCACCCCAGTTCTTCCCTAAGTCTAATTAAACTATGTTTCACATTTCTTAAAGCATTCATGCTCACTTAAAGAAGGGAAAACAACACTGGGGATTTTAAGCAAGTGCTGTAAGAAAATGGCAAACCATTGAAGTCATTGTAAAAGTGAGACAAGATCAACACTTATATCTTCAGCATAAAAAATTAACCAGAACTAAAAACACAAAATTTTATGGGTCTAAAAATCCTGTAACTAAATGAATAACTCTTAAACAATGAACAGAATGAAGTCAACTATGTTGCAATATCGTGAGAGGATCTATTAGAACAGGGGGAAAGGCCGACTCCACCTAGATAGTCAGCTATGGGAAACGGAATTTAGGTTAAACTTTAAATATACTCTTAACAGTCATAACCTCAAGATTATCTTAACATAAAAAGAAGGCACAGGTCTTTTGAAATAGTAACTATCCTTGTTAATAAATAAAAGCATCCAAAATTTGTAGTAGGCATACGAGAAGGTATCAGTTTAAGTGGCTTAATTCTAATAATCAACCAGTACTCCCGACCAACTGTGGAACCAAACTATGTATTTTAGACGAAATAATACTTGTATAAGTTAGAAATAAGAAAATTCGATTTTTTGGCATGTGCATGTGTGTGTGCTAAGTCACTCCAGTTGTGCCTGACTCTTTGTGACCCCATGGACTGTAGGCCACCCGGCTCCTCTGTCCATGGGATTTTCCAGGCAAGAATACTGGAGTGGGCTGCCATTTCCTTCTCCAGGGGACCTTCCACAACCCAGGAATCGAACCCGTGTCTCTTGAGTCTCTTGCATTGGCAGGCCGGTTCTTTACCACAAGCACCAACTTCTCTTGGTGGTCGGAAGCCCCTTTCTTGGCATGCCTTCATGTAAAGAATAAGAAGGACAAAAGGCTGGAAAGGTGAGGTGGGGACCAAACGGGGAGGCTTTTTCTAAGGGATCTGTACATTCTCCTGCGGGCAGTAGGGAGCCAGTGAATGTTGTGGAGCCAGGAGATCATATGAAGAAGACAGTGATAGGCGACGACTGGGAACAACTCTCTGAGAAATGCTAACGGCTGATTTGGGGGCACTCGATAAGTGCCAGGTTGGGCTCAGGCCTGGGGGACATTCTCTCTCTCAGCCTCATAGCCAGTCTGTGGCATGGACCCTGCCCCTGGTTTACAAATGAAGAAAAGGCTCAGAGAGTGTGGAGCCACGCTGCTTGCAGACTGTGGAACTAAGAGGCAAAACAAGTCTGTTGATTCTGAAGCTGGTATAGTTTCCTCTGCCCCAGCCATGGAGAAAGGCAGCGCCTGCCCAGACAACAACGCAGAGACCTGTCTCTGTACATCGGGGACCAAGGGCTCGCCTGGGGACAGGGACCCGGGGGCACTGGGGTTTCTGCCTTCTTTCCAGGGACCGTGTTGACACCAAGGGATCCATAGCCGCTTGCTCCATCCATCACCACTTTATTTTATATTTTTAATGAATGCATTTATTTATATTTGGTTGCATTGTGCTTTTATTGCTGTGCGCCGGCTTTTCTCTAGTTTCAACAGACAGGGCCTACGGCTTGTTGCTGTGTGCGGGCTTCTCATTGCAGTAGCTTCTCTTGCTACTGCCCAGGCACAGGCTCCAGGGCGTGCAGGCTTCAGTAGCTGCAGGTCCCAGGCTCTAAAGCACAGGCCAAGCAGCTGAGGTGCACGGGCTTAGCGGCTCTGGGACCTGCGGAGTCTTCCCGGACCAGGGATCGAACCCTGGTGGATTCTTTACCACGGAGCCACCAGGGAAGCCCCCTGGCCACTTTAATAACCGCAGGACCTTGGAAAAGTCACCTTGCCCTCACTCTCACCCTCTAAAGGCTGGGCAAAGGAATGAAGAAATGGGACATGAGGCAGATCAAAGATGGGAATTCAGACCTGAGGTATTTGGCTCTGACTCTCGAGTGTGTCACTCTAAAATTTCTCCGCTCTCACTTCCTTCTCAGCTGTGGAACCACCGTGGCTGTCAGCCACTGCTACCACCAGAGGCAGGGATGGGGCAGCTGCACACGATTGACAGGACCGGGAAGCGGGAGAGCCCCGGGGGCGGGGTGGGTGCTCATTTTTCTGGACTAAGCGTCCAGCTGCATTCAGAATATATAAAGACTATCTCTTTAGAGGTGGTTTACACATCGAAATGGGGGCCTTCCCTGGTGGCTCAGTGGTAAAGAATCCCCCTGAGAATGCAGGAGACACAGGTTCAATTCCTGGTCTGGGGAGATCCTGCATGCAGCTAAGCTGGTGCACCGTGACTGCTGAACCCGCGCTCTAGAGCCTGGGAGCGGCGGCTACGGAACCCAGGCGCCTAGAGCCCGCGCTCAGCGACAAGACGACCCACCGCAATGAGAAGCCCACCCACCGCAGCTAGCCCACAGCTAGAGATAAGCCCAGGCAGCAGTGACGAAGGTCCAGCACAGGCAAAAAAAACCAAACAAACAAGAATCAAGATGGGATTAGTGACCACTTCTGGGTACAGTTGCGTAATCATATTCCCGGGGTTTCTCAAACTTAAATGTGCATATGAATCACCCAGGGATCTTGTTAGAATAAAGGTTCTGATTTAGCAGGTCCAGGGAGGGGCCCGGGGCTCCAGTCCAAGTTCACACCTTGAATAACCAGGAACCAGACCCGTGCCAAGGACGAACCTCTGTCAAGTGGCTTCGGAGGTCTTGGTGTGGAGATGATGTGAAGAATGGACTGAAAGCTATTTGGATAAATGACACACTTTGATGTCAATTATTGTTTAATTCATCAAGGGTCTGCTGAGTACCCACCAAACGCCTGGCCCATATGGAAGACAGAATTCCTGACGCTCTCAATATCAGAGCCTGGGCTCAAAGAACTGGAGCCTCCAGCAGCTAAGCTACCATGAAGATGGGGCCCAGGGCAGAGCTGGGCAGGGAGGCGGTGAGCTGGAATCTCTGGAATTCCTCTCACTCTGTGACCTCCGGCGTGACTCCTGCTGCCCAGCATGGGCTCCAGGTGGGCCCCGGCCAGGGTGATGCACAGAGCAGGAAACGGTGGCCACAGAGGCACGCCCTCCCCCACAGGGCTCCCCTGGCTCCCCGCCAGCCACGTGGGAGGCTCCAGCTTGACTAATGGGGTGACAGGCCAGCGCTGCTTCTCAATATCCGCACCTACCCTGCACTGTGTCACCCACGGTTGAACTTTCTTCAGACTCTGAGAGATCCTGGCATTCTCTCCCCACTGACAGGGGAGGCCACATTGGTGGGACGAAGGAGGGAGGGGGGCCTCAGGGCTGGGAGTCTCCAGGGGCAGCAAGGAGACAGCCAGGGTCTGGCGCCAAACACACTGGCCACTCAGCCAGGAGGTGACCTTTGGGCAAAGGTTCCATCACAAAATGGGATTAATAGTGCGGACCTCAGACTCCCCTGGTGGCACAGCGAATAGGAGTCTGCCTGCTGATGCAGGGGACACGGGTTTGATCTCTGCTCCGGGAAGATCCCACCTGCCATGAAACAATTAAGCCTGTGAGCCACAGCTACTCGGGCAGGGCGCCCAGAGTCTGAGAGCTGCAAGCAGAGAAGCCACCGCAGTGAGAAGCTCAAACGCCACCGTGAAGAGTAACCCCCTACTTGCTCGTGCAAAGTGCAAGTTTGCCCATGAAAAGCTACAGAGAGCACCCGTGCAAAGCAACAAAGACCCAGTGCGACCAAAAACAAACCAAAGAACAATACCGACCTCACTGTGTTCTGTGAGAGTGAAACTGGGGTTGTGGATATAAAGCGTCTGGAAGAGGGCTGACCACAGATGCCTCGAGCCTCTTCTTCCTCTTCCCCTTGGCCCCGAGGACAGAGCCCCCCAAGCTGCCAGCTTCTCCAGCCTCCCACTCCCGTTCCCCCAAGTCTAACCACATTACTGGGTGGTAGCAGCCTGAACATCCCGTGGGGTGCTGACCGCAGGGCTTTGCCCGGCCGTGTGTCTCCCTTTCTGGCCAGGCTGCCACCTCTGAACTTGGCCATGCCAGGAGGTCACCTGTAGCCTGGGCACCACCCTTGGAGGCATGATGGGCAAATCGCAGCCCGTGGGCCATATCCAGCTTGCTGCCGGCTAGGTGCATACGGCTGTATCAGAGCACGGCTGCACTCGTGTGCTGACACGTGGCTGCTTTGTGCTGCCGTGATGGGACTGAGCAGTCAATGTGGGGATGCTATGGCCCTGGACCATGTGCCATGTTGCATAGAAATCTACCAGGAACGCCTCAGGTACATCCCTGTTTCCTCTCTCTAGACCACCAGCTACCTGAGGGCAGGGTGAGGGTCACCCTGCCCTGCCTGGCACGTAGCAAGATTCCAGCCAACCTCAGAGCAGCGAAGCAGGAGCACATAAACAAAGGAAGATGTCTCTCTGACTTCCTCATCCCCGGGTGGAGTGGGGACCCATCGAGGGCTCGAACATACGGGCTCAGGATTTGTTTGACAGCCATGATATGCCCCTGGACCCCAGTGAGCAGATCCAAATGAAACGGTGACCCAAAGTAGCTTATCTGGAGGACGAAAAGCTGCAACTCGGCCAGTGCTTCTGAGGATGTCCCCCAGGATGCCCTGGGACTACAAGACAGAGCCCCTGGACAGATGGACAGCGGGGAAGCCTGGCGGACTCTGTGTGCACCTGCCTCCATCCAAGGAGAGCCCACAGTCAGATTTTGTAAGGAGGGAGGCCAGGAGACCACATCAGCGCATCATGAACTGGTGGTGGTTTTAGGCATGAAGCTTCCAGCGGCTGGCTGTTCCTCTTTCCCTGGAGGGTCAGAAATGAGCATTCCTCCAGAGGGGCAGCACCTTCACCCTGCAGTCATATTTCACTTCGTCTGAGTCATTGCTTTGGAGCAGCAAGGTGTGTTTTGTGGGGTCCTAGAGAGAGCACTGGACAGGGTGATGGATTCACAGGGACCCAGGCCCGCTACTGCTGGTCCAGGGGCACAAAAGTGCAGCGTGTAGGCTAAGTCAAGCGGAATCCAGGGCTGCTTCCAGCTCCATCATTCTGCAACTCAGATTTGGTCCCCCTTTGGTTTGGGATGCAGGAGTCCCTTCTGGTGCCTGGGACTGCGTGCCAGGGTCCCGGGGAAACGGAGGTGGTGTGTGTTCCCTGAGGCAGCCTGTACCCTCTGCTTCTATCTTCCTTCACTCTCTCTGCTTCTCTTGCTCACAGACCCCACTCCCCAGGCCACCATGACGGGCCCACAACCCAAGCTGAGCCGGTCCTCAGGATGGTTCTGTGGTGACGGACTGTGAGAACTGTCCTGTCTGTGTCCCCTGGAGGCAGGGAGCGCCGTCTAAGAGGCCCCATCACACAGAGAGAAGGGGACAGATGGTGAGCAAAGACCAGGGCCTGTAGCCGGTAGGCCAGCTTACTGGCGCCCTTGTCAATAAATATCCTCTGTCCTAAAGTCAAAGTGGGGGCCAGACCTCCCCAGCACACGGCTGAGTCCTGCCTTCTCTCAGATGTTCAGGTAACTCAAGGCCCCACGGCCCCCTCCTCAATGCCCTTTCTGGAAGACTGTTTGCTGGGTCATGTTGCAGAGTAGCTATTCAAGGGACTCAAGTCAGGCTGGACTACATCTTCATTTGCCACTTACTTGTCACGTGACATTCAGCTCTCGGAGCCTCTGTTTCCTCATCTGCAAAAGGGGTGTGATCCCAGCCTCTCCCTCCACGTGTCAAGGGCCTGCCCGTGGAGTGTCGTGAAAGATGTGGCTGTTTATACTCTCCCTGGGAACTCAGGCCATCTCTGTTGCAACCCAGGAAGTTTCGACTCGATGAAAACCCACTCTCCCTTCGGCATGGCAGGGCGTGAGTGCATCTATCAACAGCTGCGTTTAGCTTTCTGTCCAGCCCCGGCCGGATAGAGCCACTTCAGATGCATTTTTTTGTTTATTGCTCTACCTTGAATCACTTATAGGAATTCGGCACTTGGGCACCACTTCCTGTTTAGGATGCACAATGTTGAAGAGAAACGGTGCGGGTTAGCCTTTCCACCCCCTGGGCTGTCCTCCCCAACTCTGCCCACACAGCTGGATGGCCCCAGGGTGGTCTGAGAAAGATCCAGGAGCTGGGCCACCAGGTGGGGATAGACAGGCAGCCCCGCCCCGCCCTCACCAGCTGTTCCCATCTGTATCCTTTATGAAGGGTTGGATTTCATTCCCAATTAACAAATGAGAAAAATGCCCGGGGGCTTAGTCTGACCTCTGGACCGTGTTCTCGCTCATACAGACAGTCAGAGAGCCTATGGGTGGATGTATTCCAGATACGTGCCTGTCTGTCCTACCTGCCTTCTGTTGTCTCTCTTGGTGGGCGGCGGGGGGGGGGGGGGGGGGGGAATGCCTCTGGCAGGACTACCACCCCCCACCCCCTCCCTCAACAGAAGCACAACTTCCTGACCCCCCATCCTGGGCTGGCAGAGTATCACTGGGGTGAGGGGGGCATCCCCACCGCCATCACCACCAACACGGGACTCCCAGTGCAGTGGGAGGTCAGTCCACAGGGCCAAGTGTGATGGCTCTGGCAAGGACACGCCTTTGGCATCTCTGGGGATGGAAAAAGAGCGACCAGTCCAGGCCCAGCAGGGTGGGGGCAAGTGGGGAGGGCACAGCCTGTGTGGCAGCTCCCAGCTGTTTAGTGCCCACACCTTCCTCCCCACCCAGGGCAGGGGGGGGCGGTTTCCCAGGAGAAGGGGCAGGAGGTCACAGGACGCAGGGTTGGGGTCTTCTCTTCCCATCCCCATGGGACCCGAGCCGGAGGAAATAGGACACACAAGTTTCAGGAACTTTCTGGGGTGACGGGGGCCGGCTGGGAGGCTCCGCCTTGAGGACATGGAGAATGACCCGTAGCGCTGGCTCCAGGGGCCACGTGGCCCACCACGAGGGTGTCCCTTTGGCCAGCACACTGCAGCAGTTGGCTTCTGATGTGATTTGGGTTCTGCTGGGAGTAGGACAGACAAAAACATCAACAAACTTAATCCTCCCTGCAATTGCTGCCTGCCAGCGGCTGCTGTGGGCTCTTGGCTTGCTGGCTGACAGGTGACCAGAGCCCTCGGCTCCGTGCTGTCGTGGCTGAGCCCAGCTTCTATTTCAGGGACCTCGTCTGGCTCCCTCTGCTACCGTGAGCAGTTCTGTGGTCATAGGTGAGTCCTCTCCGGGCCTCTGTCTGCTGCTCTGGGAATTGGGTCCAACACCATCTGAGTCTTGCTCCTAAGAGACCACCTTTGTGAACAGCAGTGGGCATGTACCTGAAAGAGCTTTGTGAGAGACAACGCACTGCATGAAATTAGTTATTACCATAATCATGAGGTGTCTGCAAGGCAGACTCACCCCGGAAGCATTTGGCATCTCCTGATTGAGCTCCCTTCCCCTCTATCTCCTCTCCAAGCACTCAGTATCCTTGGGTACCACAGCCTCGGACGGTGCTGTGGGGACCACACGACCAGCACCACACTGCAGGAGAAGCTTCACCCTTCAGACTCAGATCTCGTTTTATGACCCAGTGAGGTTAAGGGCAGGGAAGGTGTCTTCCCTCTCAGCCTCATGCTGCTCCAAGCTGTCCCTGGTCCCTGCCTCCCTTGCTCTTCAAGGAGCAAGGGTTCTGGAATCACCTCTGCCCTTCAGCACCACCCACGCCGATCCCTGACCCCTTTGCCCTTTGCCAGCCTGGGACTGGTGGCCTATTACTACAATGCCCATGAATATGCTAGAAATACTCTTTATTCCAAATCCAGGCTTGGACCTGACCCCTCAACACTCCCTCCAGAGGGGTTCCCTGACTCCCTCACTTTTGAATATAATTTCAGAGCAGTCATGTCTCGGATAGTCAGCTTATAACCTCTTCTCTGCTGGGAAACCTATGGGGAGAGTGTTTTTTAAAAGGTGGCATCAAAATGCTCTGTAACCTGATTATTTCCCTTTTTAAAAATTAATATTCTTCATTTTTATTTTTTTTGTAAACATGTAGTCGATGCACAGTGGTGTGTTAATTTCTGCTGTACAGTAAAGCGATTCAGTGATACACATATGTATACTTTCTCTGTGTTCTTTTCCATGATGGTTTATCATAGGACACTGAACAGAGTTCCCTGGGCTGTACACTAGGACCCTCTTGTTTGTCCATTCTCTACATGACAGCTTGCATCTGCTAATCCCAAACTCCCAACCCATCCCTTCCCTACCTCCTTCCTCTTGGCAACCACCAGTCTGTTCTCTACGTCTATGAGTCTTTATATTTATCAGTTCAGTTCAGTCGCTTAGTCTTGTGCGACTCTTTGGGAACCCATGGACTGCAGCACGCCAGGCCTCCCTGTCCATCACCAACTCCCAGAGCCCACCCAAACTTGTGTCCACTGAGTCGGTGATGCCATCCAACCATCTCATCCTCTGTCGTCCCCTTCTCCTCCTGCCTTCAATCTTTCCCAGCATCAGGGTCTTTCCAAATGAGTTATCTCTTCTCATCAGGTGGCCAAAGGATTGGAGTTTCAGCTTCAACATCAGACCTTCCAATGAACACCCAGGACTGATCTCCTTTAGGATGGACTGGTTGGATCTCCTTGCAGTCCAAGCGACTCTCAAGAGTCTTCTCCAACACCACAGGTCAAAAGCATCAATTCTTCAGCGCTCAGCTTTCTTTATGGTCCAACTCTCACATCCATACATGACTACTGGGAAAACCACAGGCCTGACTATCCAGACCTTTGTTGGCAAAGTAATGTCTCTGCTTTTTAATAGAGACATTAAACTGTCTAGGTTGGTCATAACTTTCCTGCCAAGGAGCAAGCATCTTTTAATTTCATGGCTGCAGTCACCATCTGCAGTGATTTTGGAGCCCCCCAAAATAGTCTGTCACTGTTTCCCCATCTATTTGCCATGAAATGATGGGACCATATGCCATGATCTTATTTTTCTGAATGTTGAGCTTTAAGCCAACTTTTTCACTCTCCTCTTTCACTTTCATCAAGAAGCTCTTTAGTTCTTCTTCTTTTTCTGCCATAAGGGTGGTGTCGTCTGCATATCTGAGGTTACTGATATTTCTCCCGGCAATCTTGATTCCAGCTTGTGCTTCATCCAGCCTGGCGTTTCTCATGATGTGCTCTGCACATAAGTTAAATAAGCAGGGTGACAATATACAGCCTTGACATACTCCTTTTCCTATTTGGAATCAGTCTGTTGTTCCATGTCCAGTTCTAACTGTTGCTTCTTGACCTGCATATCAATTTCTCAAGAGGCAGGTCAGGCAGTCTGGTATTCCCATCTCTTTCAGAATTTTCCACACTTTATTGTGATCTACCCAGTCAAAGGCTTTGGCATAGTCAATAAAGCAGAAATAGATATTTTTCTGGAACTCTCTTGCTTTTTCAGTGATCCAGCGGATGTTGGCAATTTGATCTCTGCTTCCTCTGCCTTTTCTAAATTCAGCTTGAACATCTGGAAGTTCACAGTTCACGTATTATTGAAGCCTGGCTTGGAGAATTTTGAGCATTACTTTACTGGCGTGTGAGATGAATACAATTGTGCATTCTTTGGCATTGCCTTTCTTAGGGACTGGAATGAAAAGTGATCTTTTCCAGTCCTGTGGCCAGTGCTGAGTTTTCCAAATGTGCTGGCATATTAGTGAAGCACTTTCACAGCATCATCTTTTAGGATTGAAACAGCTCAACTAGAATTCCGTCACTTCCACTAGCTTTGTTTGTAGTGATGCTTCCTAAGGCCCACTTGACTTCACATGCCAGGATGTCTGGCTCTAGGTGAGTGATCACACCATCATGATTATCCTGGTCGTGAAGATGTTTTTTGTACAAGTCCTCTATGTATTCTCGCCACCTCTTCTTAATATCTCCTGCTTCTGTTAGGTCTGGTTCTGTTATATTTCACAGATAAATTTAGTTTTGTCATATTTTAGATTCCACATATAAGTGATATCATATGGCATTTATCTTTCTCTGTCTGACTTTCTTCACTTAGTATGATAATCTCTAGGTCCATTCATGTTGCTGCAAATGGCATAATTTCATTCTTTTTGCGTGCTAAGTTGCTTCAGTCAAGTCCAACTCTGCGACCCTGTAGACTGTAGCCCACCAGACTCCTCTGTCCATGGGATTCTCCAGGCAAGAATACTGGAATGGGCTGCTATGCCCTCCTCCAGGGGATCTTCCCAACCCAGGGATTGAACCCTGAGTCTCTTATGTCTTCTGCATTGGCAGGCGGATTCTTTACCACTAGCGACAGCTGTGAAAGTCGCACATGGACTATAAAGTCCATGGAATTCTCTAGGCCAGAATACTGGAGTGGGTAGCCTTTCCCTTCTCCAGGGGATCTTCCCAACCCAGGAATCGAATCCAGGTCTCCCACACTGCAGGCGGATTCTTTACTAGCTGAGCCACAGGGAAAGCCTAAGAATACTGAAGTGGGTAGCCTATCCCTTCTCCAGTGTATCTTCCTGACCCAGGAATCAACACAGGGTCTCCTGCATTGCAGGCGGATTCCTTACCAACTGAGCTCTCAGGGAAGCACCATCTGGGAAGCCCCAATTCAGATGCTGATGGACAATTATAACCCGGTTACTTCTTCACTTTCCAAAGTAGTTTCTCTCTACCCTAAACACATCAAGTAGGACCTTGAGAATGGGCGGGTCTGTGCCCTTGACCTGTTGCTGTTGCGATGCGTGCCCACAAAGGTCTTTCTTTCACACTGGAGGGTGGGTCAGACTGTTCAGGTCAACGAGTGGGTGTTCAGTGCTCTGTGTTCTGGCAGCTTCCCTCCATTTCTCATAAAAGCTGTGGCCTAGGCCATTCCTGAACCACACAGTGAGATAGGACAAGTGACATTTGGGATGGGATTCAAGCCATCAATCTAGAGTCAAACAGGAAACCCTGTGCCCCTCAGATAAAGGGGAGCTGGAAAAAATCTGATGTCAGATTTGTTTGGATTGGTGCAAACCCCTCAGAGGGGAAAGGAATGCATGATCAGTCAGGATGAGTTAAGAGCGCATCCCCTAGAAAACACATCACTTCCCTGGGGTGGAGATGGGCGCTGTGGAGGCCACACCAGAGCTAGATTCACCAGGCAAAAATGCTCCACTCAGGAAGAGGCCATGGGCAGGGAGCCTGGGATGCTGCAGCCAGAGGGGGTCCAGCGGAAACTGTGTGTTCCTGTCACCCTGGACAAATGCAGTTCCCCCTTGGTGACCAGAACTGATGTTCTGGTCGCCCAGGACAGCCTTGCCCACCCAACGGTGTTGGGTGAGGTCATGGGAGGTGCGGCAGGCTTTGATGCTCTCTGAGCGTCTGTCCCAGACACAGCCAGGACTTGACCCCAACGAGTCAGCTTTGAGTAGTTCTGTAGCCTCTTTGGTGATAACCGTTGTTGTTATTTTAAAACAAATGGGAAATGACCAGAAAGGCTGAAAGGAAACAACGCAAGTATATGCTTCTGATGAGGCCACCAGGTTGGGTGACTCTGGATATGGTACGACGTCACCAGCCCCCCAGCCTCACCTCCCCCACCCCACCCCTGCGTCCTCCAGTCGGCTACTCCCGTGGCCACTTCTGAGGCGCGTGTACCTCAACTTAATGGACCTCAGACACCCTTACAATCCCAAGGTGCTGATAGAATCCTTATAGATACTGACTGATAGGCGTGCATGCTCAATCACTCTATCACGTCCTACTCTTTGCAACCCCATAGAACTGTAGCCCGCTAGGCTCCTCTGTCCAGTTCTCCAGGCAAGAATACTGAAGTGGGTTGCTATTTCCTTCTCCCGGGGATCTTCCTGATACAGGGATGGAACCCAGGTCTCCCACCTGGCAGGTGGATTCTTAACTACAGTGCCATCTGGGAAGCTGGATTAGGTAGGGGGCACATGTGTATAAGTAGGCTGCGGTGGGTGGTTTCACAGACCAGTTAATCTCTGTCTAAAAAAACCATAAAAACTAGATTTTTGGTGCCATTTGAAAAGAATATTCAAATATTAGAGATGATTATACATCAACTGAAATCAACTTATAAAACAAGCTTATGTCTATCTGTTTAAATAAGATATAATCTTGCCATATTTAAAATCCATTTTGAAAATGACATTAGAGGTAAAATTTATTGTTCACAATTTGTCAAAAGTGCATACATAAATATAATAGTTATGCCATCAGAAATGGCCACCTTTTGAATTTTCAAGTAAATGTTTCTAGAAATAATCAAGATTTTTAGAAGTTTTATTTACAGAGAAATTAAGCAGAAAATGGAGTTTACCCATATTTCTGTCTCTTCCTGTATTATGTATTATCTTACATTTAGTGTGGCAATATGCGGTATTATTTTGAAATAATTTCCAACTTACAGAAAAGTGATGAGAGCAGGTCACAACACTCAATACATCCTGGTGAATGATTGGTACAAGAACAGCCATTTTTCAGGGAGCTTACTGGACGCTGGGCCTGTCCTGTTTGGCAAGTCACCAGAAGAGCAGGCCAGTGTGAGAACGTGGTCTGGATGAAGGCATAGAGAACACACATCTAATGACACTGTGTCAGATCCACTGTGATTTTTATCCCATCCCTGAAAATCCAGATGACTACCCAAATTAAACCTTCTTAGAATGTACACACTGAGAAGGCAATGGCGCCCCACTCCAGTCCTCCTGCCTGGAAAATCCCATGGAGTGGGGAGCCTGGTGGGCTGCCGTCCACGGGATTGCCAGGAGTCAGACACGACTGAACAACCTCACTTTCACTTTTCCCTTTCATGCACTGGAGAAGGAAATGGCAACCCACTCCAGAGTTCTTGTCTGGAGACTCCCAGGGACGGGGGAGCCTGGTGGGCTGCCGTCCATGGCGTCGCACAGAGTCGGACAGGATGGAAGCGACTGAGCAGCAGCAGCAGCAGCAAAATGTACACAACATTTCTGCTTTCTGGTACCAAGCCATCTTGTCATAAGCCTCTCTCTTCTTTGAGTTCTCAGACATAGCGTCATTTCTTACTCAGCTGATTGGGGTCTCAGTGAGGCCCCTGTTCTCGAGCCCATCTTGGGCGATAAGGGGTCGGGGCTGGTGACTCACGAGTCGGAGGCAGGAGCTGCTGCAGAAACAGCCTCTGCTGGCCAGCCTTGCAGGGATTCTGGAGGAGTGTTTCCTTCCTGTTCCCCGAGCCCACTCGGTCTCTGCGTTGTCTGTGCCTGAGTTTTATTTTTCTTCCTTGAAAGCAAAAACCTCTGATACAATTTTCCCAGGATGTGATTTCACAAAGATTAATTTTCATTTCCCTTTTTTTCTTTTTTTTTCCGCAGTCATCTTGTGACTAAAAAAATCAAGGCTCCCATTGTCATCAGAGCGGAGTCTCTACTCCCACCTTCTCACTGTTAGCCTTTCCCAGAGTTCAGGAAGGAGAAAAGCACCGTCATACCTAGCAGGAACACAAAGACCCGTTCTTAGGACCCGGGTATTTGTGGGTATGAGTCACTGGATTGTGTTTAGGGGCACAAAGCTCGGGGTACCTGCTGGCCACCGGAAAACTCTCCCCTCTCAACACCAGGTAGCCTGGGTCCAGCAGACAGCTCCTTCCCATTGGAGACCATTTTGAAGTTTAACTGATCAAATATGCATTTTAACTGGGGCCTCCAAACCTGAGGGATCATGTTTCTCTTTTTAAATTTTTATTTTATGTTAGAGTATTTGTGCTTCCCCCAGGTGGTGCTAGTGGTAAAGAACCCACCTGCCAATGCAGGAGACAAAGAGATGCGGGTTTGATGCCTGGATGGGGAAGATCCCCTGGAGGAGGGCATGGCAACCCACTCTAGTATCCTTGCCTGGGAGAATCCCAAGGACAGAGGAGCCTGGTGGGCTGCAGTCCATAGGGTAACAAAGAGTCGGACATGACTAAAGTGACTTAGCAAGCGCACATAGTTGATTTCCAGTGTTGTGTTAGTTTCAGGTGTACAGCAAATACATATACCCATTCTTTTTCAGCCTATTTTCCCATATAGGTCATTACAGAATATTGAGTAGAGGTCCCTGTACTATACAGTAGGCCCTTGTTTTACCTATTTTACATATAGTAATGTGTGTGTGTCTCGATCCCATGCTCCTAACCTATACCCCTACCATATTGCCTATTTCCCCTTTGGTAACCATAGGTTTGTTTTCAAAACATGTGAGACTATTTCTGTTTTTAAAATAAGTTCATTTGTATTCTTTTTTTTTTTTTAGATTCCACATTTAAGTGTTATCCTATGGATATTTTTCTTTCTCAGTCTGACTTATTTCACTCAGTAAGACCATCTCTAAGTCTATCCACGTCACTGCAAATGGCATTATTTCATTCTTTTTTATGGCCAAGTAATATTCCATTGTATACATATATACCAAGGGATCATGTTTCTACGGATGGAATTGCAGGCACCCTGTCAGGGAAGGAGGTCAGGCTGGGGTGGGGGAG
Organism: Antilocapra americana; assembly: GCA_007570785.1. Taxonomy (NCBI): domain Eukaryota; kingdom Metazoa; phylum Chordata; class Mammalia; order Artiodactyla; family Antilocapridae; genus Antilocapra; species Antilocapra americana. Next base: position 27,654,484 of record ML660774.1, on the reverse strand, counting down.
GATCTCTTTACCTGCCCGTTTACTCATATTCTGCCCCTCCCCCCCTCCCCAGTAGGGTCTCTGCCTAGGCTTTCAGAGCCCATACCCAGACTGCTGTCTCTATGTGATTATTCATCCTCTACAGGAGCCCAAATTAAAGTCCTATTTCTACCACTCCCACCCCTGCTGAACCAAAATGCCCCAAACTCCCAAAACCCTCCAAGCCTCATTCTGGCAAAGTAGACTATCTCCAGGCACTCCCCACCCCCTGCCCCTGCCTGTTGGAGCTTGTCTGATGCTGCAGCTTGCCTGGCTCCAACGCACCAGGATATGCCTGACTTGCTCCCCCACTGCCCCTCTCCTGTAATGGCCGTTGGCAGAGCTCTGGTTTGATTAAAATGTAGAAAACTGGTTTGACCTTGGCCACACTAGCCTTATTTTCCAACCCCTGAATCAGCTCTCATCGCTTGGTGAACACGAGTGTGTTTAGGATTAGATATAGGACACCTGCATCGTCCCACACACTCTCCTCGGCCAGCCACCAGCATCTTCTCCAGCATCCTTCCTCATCCTTCTGTCTCACCCTCAAGGTGCCTGGTCTCTGCTAGCCATCGACATAACAGATGCCACACACTGTGCCCTGTGATGTGCCAGGGATCTCGCGCGCTTTGTCTCTCTCTAACCCATACATGACCTCAGACGTGAAAGCTCAGCATCATTGAAAAACTTGACTGAGGTCACATCCCTCGTGCCCGGTACAGCTGATTCAAGCGTCTGCCTTTCCCTACATGGCTCGGCCCTGACTTACGCGTCCTCTGCAGGGGGTTACCAAATCTGACGGGGCATTTACGATTAAGAGTGAACTCCAGAACGCTAAAACACTTCCCAGTGTCGGGGTGGGCGGGGAGGGATGAAGTTTCCAGCACAGGTAGCCTTGTAGAGTCAGAGCATCAGCTCAGCACCCCTACCCCCAACCAGAGGTCCCCCTAGCCCAACCAGAGGTCTCGGGAGCTGAAAAGACCTCAGTAATCAAGGGTTCACTTTATAAAGAAGTGAAGTGATTTCCCCTTGGGGTGGTGGAGCTAGGAGCGGCTCACTCCAGGCTGGGAAACTTTCCACTCAGATCTGCAGGTGGGACCTGCCTACCTCTGCTAACCTGTCCCCACCCCAGCCCCAGGTGCTCCAGCCCGCAGGTGGCTGGCCTGCCTGACCCGCTGTTTCAAATCTCCTGTGTCCAGAGGGGCAGAGTGACTGCTGGAGATTCCAGAAGAACCCCATCCACTCTGTGTGTCTTTGTTTAGAATTGTAAATGCCTCTGTCTCCCCACTGGGGCTTAGAGCTAATGGATCCTCAGGGTCCCTTTAACGAGGCTGAGACTAGGGTTTGAAAGGAAGATAGTTCTTCGGGTTCCCCTCCAACGTCTGGCTCCCAAATTTCTGTGAGTTGTTGATGACATCAGGACCATGAATAATCAGCCTGGCCCCGAGCCAGGATGGGCTGGGCTGCTTCCATGGGGGGAAATTCCTCCCCCCCTTTATGAAAAGAGGCCCGCCCCAGCTTGGCTCTTGCAGGGCCCAGTGTCCACTGGGCATCCTCCTGCGGAGCGAGGCCCGCCCACCCAGGGCCAGCGACCCCACCCCCTGCCTTGAAATTTAAAGGAGGCCGGAGCTCTGCAGGGAGAGCCAGCCAAGGTCCTGCAGAGCCGGCACCGAAGACAACGCCTCTGGAGGAGGGAGCAGGCTCCGGCGCGGTAGGTTGGAGTCCATGCCTGTCTGTCCCTGGCTCCTCTTCTCTCTCTTAAAAGTCTTTCTAAGCCACTGAAGGAACGTCGAACACTGAGGGGGCTGACTCCGTAACTCAGGCCAAAACTGGGGTTCGCTAGAATCCTTGTCCGAAGGGAGGTTTCTTTTTGAATGTGCATCCCACTGGGATGGGCCGAAGCGTTCATGGGGGCGGCGGCGATCAGGGCAAGAGAGAAGACACTAGGGATGTGTCTCCTGAAGCAGAAATCCCTGCTCGCACGGGGGAAAGTGAAAAGGGTGATCCAGGCAGGCTCTGAGTAGACGGCAAGAAACTGCGAGATGGGCTGATGGGGTCAGAGCCCAGAGGGTCCCAGAGCAGTCTGAGCCCATGGAGAAACTGAGGTGGGACTGGGCAGGGAGCGGCTTGCCCACAGAGGATTCACCAGGTGGGAAGTGCTGGCTGAGAGGAAGGGGGAAACCAGCAGAGCGAAGCCTCCGGTCTCCCTCCAAGGCCAGCCGTTTTGTCCTCTGGCTTTTTGCCCAGGATGAGAGGAGAGGGCTCTTTAAGGACTTTTCCAATTACAGAAAGGAATAGCTCAGAGTCTTCTCTTCCCCAGGCTCTCTAAAGGGAGTGTATCGGGCTTTCTAGGCTTTCACTGTTATTACCTTTATTTTCTTAACCTCCTAGGGAGGGAGGGCGGAAAGGAAGGCACCCTCAGGTAACTGATGCCAAGCTCAAGCCCAAAGGCGGGTGGTGGCGGTGACGGATGTGGATGGCCGTGGTGGCCTCCCGCAGCTGGTGGATGACAGAAAAACATTACGTGTGTGTGTGTGTGTGTGTGTGTGTGTGTGTGTGTGTGTGTGCCCATGAAGAAATTCTGAAATATAGCCGCTAAGTGGAATTTCCTCAGAAGGGCTTCCTAGCAAGTCTTTTCCGGAGGCAGGAGACGTCCCAGGATCTGGACACTGACTAGTCCAGATTCAATACATGATGGTCACAGGAGCTGCCGGCTGAGTGCCTCCCTGAGAGCAGCGCCAGACCCGGCGCCAGCAGAGATGCCGCAGATACTGAAATAGGAAGAGCGCCATCCTACCCATCAACTGACTGCACCTAAAATGTTCTCAGAGGCACCGGCTGCAATCGCCGGCTCTTGTCACGAGCAAGCGAGAGGCTGCTCTCTGCCTGAATGGTCCAGGCTCTGTGCAGATGCTCCAGGACCATCTCGGCTCCTTTGATAAGCTGTCAGATCAGATTCTCTCAGCAACGCTGCTCTCGGTGGCTTCTGCACTGGCCCGGGGCAGTTCCTGCTTCTGGAGGAACAGAAATGGTCTTGTGATCAGTTTTCACTCGTGGAGGCAGGACTCGGGGACCTGGGGATCTGGCATGTCGGTGATCAAAGCTGGTGATCAGTACATTTCAAATGACTGTAAAGAGCAACCCAGCCAGATGCCTGGTGGTGTGACTGAAGCCGTCATCACCACGAAAGGCTTTTTGTGAGTGGGTGGCCAGGACACAGGCCATCTGGGAAGTCACTGCCCAGGTGGGGCCTGTCTCTACTTCATCTCCAGGTGTTCTGGTCCTGCCTGGGGTTTTACAGCCCCCAAGAGGGGGCCCTTGGGCTAGACCGTCATTGCAGAGAAGAAGAGTTGGCTTTAAACTTCCAGAGCTTCCAGAAGGTGGGCAGGCTATCTTGGATCAGAGGCCAAGGGGACAACATGGTTCATGGCATGAATAGCAGGCTTGCTCTGTGTGCTAAGTCACTACAGTCGTGCCCAAGTCTGTGTGGCCCCATGGACTGTAGCCCGCCAGGCTCCACTGTCCGTGGGATTCTCCAGGCAAGAATACTGGAGCAGGTTGCCATGCCCTCCTCCAGGGGATTTCCCCACCCAGGGATCGAACCAGCATCTCTTAACATATCCTGATAGGCAGGTAGGTTCTTTACCGCTAGCACGAGCTGGGAAACCCAATAGTAGGCTTCCAGTCAAAACTCAAGATCTGTGTGCTTCTCTGAATACTGAATGTCTGCGGGAGGGAGGAGGGACATCTGTGTCTTGAGCTGAAGTGTTCAGTTTCAATGACTCCTGGGCATGTGCAGTCTCAGAATAAAATCCCTGTTTCCTATGGGTGATTTTCTGTCTTGTTCTGATAAGATGGCCACGGTGGATAATCAGTGATCGGAATACTCTGTTCGTTCCTTCTTTGGGCTGTTCTCTTTGCACAGAGAAAAGCTGTGTCCCTCGTTTCAGGTAGTCAACCTCATCCTAGCTAACCAGCTCACAAAACCAAGGGCTGGGTCTCCAGAGGAGCCAGATTAAAAGGGGAGGAGGATTTAGACTCAGAAAGTTCGAGCTAGAAAGAATCTTCTGAACTATCTGCCCTGGTCCAACCCCCAAGTCCAGGCACATGGTCTCCTGCTATTGGCCTAAGTGTCTACTTATATTTACAGGAGAGCACATTTTCTTCATCATTCTTTGTGCATTTTATAGTCCATTTTCCTGCCTGGGAAAAAGACTTCTATAGAAGGACACAGAGGGATAGATAAACAAACCTCTTGATCGCCTGGAAGTTGAAACTTAGGACAAAGGGAAAAGGAACCAGGTTCTGGGCCCGCAACAGGCATTTTATAAATAGTTTTGAAAGCACAACCTAGGCAAGTTCTGGTTTTGATCATGATTCTCCAGAAAGTGATAGAGGTGGTACTTCCTGGGGAACCGGTACAACTGGGGGGGTCTTCAGTGGCTGCCCATACCATCCATGCCAATAGCCATGATCTGGAGGGTGAGTCTTGGCCGCAAGTCCAGCTGAGCTGCACAGGATGGCTCTGCAGTGCTCCACAGTGGCTTGGAGGGGTTTGTCTGGGACTTGACCTACAAGACCTGATTTCACTTGGAGCCGCTGAAAGCCTGTTTCAGTATCAGGCTAAACCCAGATGCTGAGAGCCCTTGGCATTGAGATCCTTTTCTGCTTATTGAAAGTAAAAGTGAAGTCGCTCAGTTGTGTCTGACTCTTTTCAGCCCCATGGACTGTAGCCTGCTAGGCTCCTCCATCCATGGGATTTTCCAGGCAAGAGTACTGGAGTCGGTTGCCATTTCCTTCTCCAGGGGATCTTCCCGACCCAGGGATCAAACCCAGGTCCTGCATTGTAGGCAGACGCTTTACTGTCTGAGCTGCCAGGGAAGTCTTATTTTGCTTATTACATGGCTGTAAATATTCCTTTAACTTGCAATTAGACATTAGGGAATCCAAGATGGTCTTCTCCTCCGAGGCCCTACATCCTTAGAACTCTTGGGCTTTTCAAGCCACACTTCCTCCTAGGGACGCCCTCCTAGGGGTGCCCTCCTTGAAGGGAGAGCCTGGGGTGTGTGACTCACACTCCTTTGCACAAGGAAATGTGTTTGTGCTGAAGGCTAAGGGGCTCTGGCTGCTAGCTGCTGCGGGACCCCAAACAATGGTCCCATTTTAGGGCTTTGTCAGTGACACCCCTCCAGAGCTTGGCTCACCCCCCCCCCCTTTGGTCTGATAAACAGACTGTATATATAGCATCCATTCCAGAAAGCTGACCAGCCGCCACCTCATCAAGAGTGAGCTCCATCCCCTCCTTCACAGCCCGGTAGGACCCCTTCTTCCTCTGCCTGCTCACCTCCACCTCCTACCCCACCTCCGCACAGCACAGTGGTGGTGGCACCGAGCTGGGGTTGGCTAGCTCTCTGTCCTTACCGAGGCTGTGAGGTTTTATAATTTTATTTATTTATTTTAGTTTTGGCTGTGCCGCGTCTTTGTTGCCTCACTCGGGCTTTCTCTAGTTGTGGTGAGCGGGCTCCAGGGCACGCAGGCATCGGTAGCTGCGGCTCATGGGCTCCAGAGCGCGGGCTTAGTAGTTGTGGCACAGGGGCTTAGTTGTTCCAGGTCCTGTGGGATCTTAGTTTCCGGACCGGGGATCAGACTTCATGTCCCCTGCATTGGCAGGTGGATTCTTATCCACTGAGCTGCCAGGGAAGTCCTAGGCTCTGAGGTGTTGAGGATGGAGCTTCTGTGTCTTCATACCGCAGACTCCTGCCTGGGGCATGATTGGTGCTCTTGTTTGGTGGTGCTTCAGAGTAAGTCATTGCCTGTGAATTCAGGAAGGAGCAGACCAGAGAGCCGGGGCTTCCGGTCGAGGTGGATGGGATGAGAGATCTGAAGGATACCAGGAGGATGGCCCCCGAGCCCTTTGGTTAGAGATCTTTGCAGAGGCAGTTCCTTGAAGGTGTGGGGAGCGGGCTAGGTAGGAAGCTAAACCCAGCAACCGACTAGGAATAATCTGAAACAGAAAGCCCCCCAGCCTCTGGCCTTTGCTAGCTATTCACAGGTCATCCTGCTCACAGGAAAGAGGAACTTGCTTTATTTGGCAGCAGGAGCCTAGGCCTGCCACATGAGCTGGGGAGAAAGAAGGGGCTTTGGCTTTGTTTTGTTTTCTAAGAAGCTCTGGTTTCCTCCTTTTTCTTGCCTTGTGTCTCTGGTTTTCAAACACATGCATGGTCCGCACCAGATGGCCCTTATCAGCATTGAGGGCCTGACCTCCCAGCTGCCTTGGCTGTGACCTCCAGCTTCCTCTGAGGGTCCTGAATGACCCTGGTGTGTGTGGTGCGAATAGGCCTGGGAAAGGCAAACAAAAAAAAAAGATTGAAAATAGGATAAAAGACCCTACCCCGTAATCCAGGAAGTACGGGCTCCTGTTAATACTGATCCGCGCCTACGACGAAGGGCGGGAAACTTGATTTAAGTCATCAAGGATCTGGGCACAGGCCATCGCAAGATGTTCTCATGATCTAGGAGGCGGGATTTGGTATTGACACTTGAACTCAAAGATGACCCCTTGGAACCTGGCTTCCTTTCTAGTCAATGTTCCAGGGAGAGGCTGTAAATTTGGCCCTCCTTCTAAGGGCACTCCTGACAGTAAGTACAATTAACTGTGCTGTGCACCAGCTGTTCACAGAGGCTTTACCTGCTTCTCTCCTAATTGCCAGCACTATCCGGCTGGTACAAAGGACTGGACAGCTAGAAAACCAGGAACACACAGAGCCGGTAAGAGGAGGTTGGAGGGACTATGCTCCTTGCATTCCGATTGCCACTCCTCTCCATCAACAACTCTGAGCACATTCAGAACACAACAATCCAGCATCAGGACCCAGTAAGAGTCGTGAAGAGACCGACTGGGGGGTTTCTACAGAGCCGGTTGTCCTGAGTCCCGACACCTCCCTTTAGATGTGTCACGTGAGGGCAGGTTCATTACATTTTTTTTTGAAGTTCGATTCTCTCATCCATTACGTAAGAGATAATATTGACTTAAATGATTTAGTGGATGCCTGGCAAGCGTCAGCACTCCGGGACCTGATGAGTAAATGGCATTCATCCAGATGCATTTCTCAAAGCCCTGCTGTCATGTCACTTTCATGTGAGTCTCATAAAAGGTGGACAGATTCCACTTAGGGTGATAAGACGAATGTCTCCAATCATCTTTTCCTGACTCATGTGTGTTGAAATCTGGAGGGGAGACTGCAGAATTACCGGGTGATGGCGTATTTCGTTACTCGTGGTGATGTTTGCTTCAGGGCGTGGAGGGAACACCAGAAACCGCCTTGCTGCAGAACAAGACTCTCTCTTAGATTAACGTGTGATTGAAGGTTTGCTGAGATTCAGACTCAGGCAGGGATCGTATCTCCTTGCCCTGACTCACGGGGTTAGCTTTGCCAGCTGCACTTTGCATTTTCTTCACAAAGATCTAAGTTTCTCTTGCTTTTACTGGAGGAGGAGGCAGGATGGGCTTCGTTTTTCCCACAACAGCACTCCCTGAGTACCTCCAGATAAGCAAGGTTACCTCGCAGAGGGTGGAGAAGTTCGGTGACGACAATGCTCAGGATAGATTGCTTTGAGTAGGTCGATGTTGTATAAAACTTAGACACAGGTCATGTGCCTATGGGGGCTTCCCAGGTGGCGCTAGTGATAAAGAATCCACCTGCCAAGGCAAGAGACATGAAACACAGGTTCGATCCCTGAGTCAGGAAGATCCCCTGGAGGAGGGCATGGCAACCCACTCCAGTATTCTTGCCTGGAGAATCCCATGGACAGAGGAGCCATGGAGTTCTGACCATCTCTTTTCTAATGTGGTGGCATCCGTCCGGGGAATAGTGGCTGGGTGGGGGGAGGGAGTCCATGGGGTCGCAGAGTCAGACACGACTGAAACGGCTTAGCACACATGCAGACATGTGCCTATATTTCAGAGATGCTTTGCAGAGAATTCCATCCTGAGTAAGTGGAGATATGGGAGTGGGTGGGAGGTGCCAGGAGAGGATTTTATTCTATTTACCTCATTGGAACCGATCCAATTAGATAAGAAAGACTCGTCTCTTGTTCCTTAGGTATAAAGAATTCTGTTCAGGAAGAGAGAAAGTAAGCTTTAGCACACTGGAAATTACCTTTAAAATTGTTTTTTAATTGGCGTATAGTGGATTTACAATGTTGTGTTCGTTATAGTTATAACTATGACTATAGTTATAGTGATTCAGTTATACATACCTTCGTTCTTTTTCAGATTCTTTTCGCATACAGGTTATTATAGGGTATTGAGTACAGTTCCCTATGCTGTACACTAGGTCCTTATTAGTTATCTATTTCATATATAGTAGTGTGTATATTCTAATCCCCAGCTCCCAGTTTACCCCCACCCCACCTCCCATGTCCCTTTTGGTAAAGAAGTTTGCTTTCAAAATCTGTGAGTCTATTTCTGTTTTATAAATAAGTTCATTTATATAATTTAAAAAATTAGATTCCACATATGAGTGATATCATATAATATTGGTTTTTGACTTACTTAGTATTATAATCTCTAGGGAAGAGCTAGGAATGGCTTCTGTGATGGCAGTTTTGGAAAATGGTTTCCATTCTTAGAGATAAACTCTAAAAAAAAAAAAGTGTTAGTCTCTCAGTTGTGCTCTTTGGGATCCCATGGACATAGCCAGCCAGGCTCCTCTGTCCATGAAATTCTCCAGGCCAGAATACTGGAGTGGGTTGTCATTTCTTTCTCCAGGGGATCTTCCCAACCCAGGGATCGAACCTGGGTCTCCCACATTGCAGGTGGGTTCTTTACCCTCTGAGCCACCAGGGAAGCGCTATAAAAAGGAGGCCCCATATAGGAGGAAGATGGGTACACAGCGGCTCCCCGTAGCGCCAGCGGCTCCGGCCCTGGGCTCTGACGCTGGTGCAGGCACAGGTGCACTTCGCTGTGGGAGTTCAGCCCCGATTTCCAAAGCCTGCTTCCTCCTCCCATCTCAGCACGTCTCTTGTCCTGACTCAGTGATGGGCCTTTGCTGTTTCAGGGAGTTCTGACCATCTCTTTTCTAATGTGGTGGCATCCGTCCGGGGAATAGTGGCTGGGTGGGGGGAGGGAGGGCATTGTTTGTCTTAAAGCTGTGAGTCATTTTGGAATATTGCAGTTCTTGGAGACTGACTTTCTTTTACTCAGATTTCCAGAGACAGGCTTTGCCAAGTAATAACAAACCAAGGCTTCTCTTTGCCAAAGATTAAGCGAGCAAGCCTTGCACGCTTGCAAAAATTCAATAGCAGTATCAACTGAACTTTATCTTTCCCTTGCAATTTCCATGGTCCTCCAGCTGGCTCAGTATTTCTGCTTTGTTTTTGCTGCCAAGAGTAGAAGCAGCTTTAACATCCTGGCAGATATACTGTTTGTACCTAGAATCATAGAATTTGATTGGTTGGTTCCGGACCTTTACTGTAGGTCACGTTATGGGATGTGATTGAGTGTTTACATGAAAACTCTCATCCCCACGCGTAAGTGTTTCACAGATCACACAGCACATGCACACTCACAACAGCAGAAATCACAAGACGTCAGCCCTGGAGGAAGCCTGGAGAGTCTAGCCCACTTGGTTTTGCATCCCTGGGAGCAGATTTGATGTTTCAAAACAAAGATGCTTTTTGGAAGGACATCACATGAATTTCTTTTTTTTTTTTTTTGGCCACAGCGAACAGCGTGTGAGATCTTAATTCCCCCACCAGGGATTGAACCCATGCCCCCTGCAGGGGAAGCACAGGACCATTGGACCCCCAGGGAAGTGCCAGCATGTTCCTTTTGATACAGTCAAACCAAATGCAAAGGAGAGTGTCTGTGCTTTTCCCAAAGAGCAGGCCTTTCTGGGGGCAGGTGGTGGGAATGGGTCATGCGAAGGGCAGTGAAAGACGCTGAGGAAGCCACCCACTGCACTCCCAGACCCTTTCCCTGGCTGTCCTGCTGCTGTTCCCATGGCCTCACCCCAGCCAGACTCCAGGGCCCATCAATCAGCATTCTCCTTGCCACCGCTGCAGAAAGGAGTCCTGCACTTCTGGCTGGCAAGATCGGTTTCCCAGCCACAAAGGCACCTTTGGCTCCTGGAGACCAACCCTCCTCCCTGGTTACCAGACCATTGTTCTCCCCCGGAGCAGTCATCACTCACGGCCAGAGAGGCCAGAGAACAGAGTCACTTTGTCTCTGCAGCCAAGCGGGGCCCTTCAGGGCTTCTACGAAGATTGGGTGGGGGAGGGGGCACCCTGGAGGCAGAGATTGCAGGCTGCTCCTCCACAAGGATGCCTGCGGGCATAGCCTGCGAATCCAGGCCACACTTTACTCCCCACGTGTGCTGATGTTTCTAATCTGCACAGATTCTTCATCAACTTGCCGAGCTCTGTGTCTCCAGAGGTCCGTCCACAGAACCTTTTGCAAATCTGCAAAAACTGACTATGTGCCAAGGTGAGCCTGCCAAGGCTGGAGCCTTGGGACCTTGGGGACCAGTGGTCTTAGAAACATTCCATATACATCCCCCCCCCCCCCCCCCCCCCAGTGATGCTGCTGGTGACTCAGGGATTCTAGTCCCACAAAAGCCAACCATCCTCATCCTTGTGGTTTTCTTTTTCTTGTCTTTCCTCCCTCCCTCCTTTGCTTCTTTGCTTTTTTTTTTTTTTTTAATGTGGACCATTTTTAAGGTCTTTACTGAATTTGTCACGATATGTTTTGGTTTTTTGGCTACGAGGTATGTGGGATCTTAGTTCCCCAATCAGGGATCAAAATCGCACCTCTGGCATTGGAAGGCAAAGTCTTAACCCCTGGACCCCCAGGGAAGTCCTTTCTTTGCTCTTTCAGTTCTTTGATTCTGGGAGACTATTAAATACAGTACAAGAAAAGGAACACACCAAAAATATGACAAGTTTTGGATTTACAAAATGAGCCTGCAAGAGACTTCTTGTGCTTTACTTCTCAAATCTCCCCTCCTACCAGTCTCACATGGGCACAGGCACCTCTCCCTTTGGTGGGAACCTGTGGTCCAGGGTTGAGGTCCACAACTCCCCAGGGTCCTGAGTGCTTCTTGAATTTCTGGGGTCACTTGTTCTTTGTCCAGGCGCTGACCCCATGCCTCTGCACTTCCCTCCCCACAAAGGCAACACCAGGACTTGGTTTGCCTCCTTGTCTTGCTCCCTTGTCTCGGGAAGGCGCTGACTGTAGGCAGGATGACTCATTTCTTTGTCATCCTCTCGCCCTACTCGGCCCGTCCAGCTGTTCCCATCGCTTCTGTGCAGCAAGGATGGAACGTCACATGGTTTGTGCGAGGCTCTTTGGCTCTGGGTCAGCTCCAAGTCTCGAAAGGCCAGAAGAAGCAGAGGAAGATAAGGACTAATAGAAGAGAGACAGGCTCCGACTGTCCCGGAGCAGAAGACAAAAATATGCCCCTTCTGCTGAGCCTTCAGTTGCAAAAGGGTCTGAGGCGCTGCAGCTGTTGGATCCTTCCTTTACCCTCAGCCCTAAGTGCATCCCTCCCCAACTGGGCCCCCTCCCCCCACCACGGGTCCCCCTCTCCACATCTGTCCAATAAATGCAAAGGTCTTAATGTTCCACTTGTTACTTTGCAATTTTCCAGAATCTAGACTTCTGCTCCATGTAGAGCCCATTCATGTGCCCCTTGAATGTGCTCCATTCAAGGAGGACCTTGAATTCTTGAAACAACATAGTCATTTGATGACAGGCATCCAGAGAAAAGACAAGCCCCCCTCCACCTCCGGCTGAGGGGAACGAACTTGCTGGAAGGCCTGGCTGATTGTCAGGCAAGAGGAAGAGGAGCCAGGTTCCCCAGTCGCAGGCTGGTTCATTGCTTCATTCAGAATTTCTGCCAAGAGCCCTGAGCAGACAGACCTCTCCCCATCCCAAGGCTTGGCTGAGATAATAAAGCTGGGACACCTACAGATATGCAAAACATGATTAACAGCAGGGAGAGAAAGAGGGAATGTGTTTACCAAGAGCTTTTTTAAAGATTCAAAGTACCGGGATAATTGGGAAAATTTTGAGAAAGGGGAAATTGGAGGACTGCTGAACACCAAATATAGAGGTGATGGCCTGTGATCCGAAGACTCCCCACTCTGGGTCCTGTTCGGATGCCCTTGACCCCTAGGTCTTCCTTCTGAAGCTGCCTGGAATCAGCAAATGCCAGCAGGCTTCCTGCTCTGGGTGAGAAAAGGTCCCACCCCACCCCCCAGCCCCTGCAGAACACACTGCCCTGCCCGGGAAGGGCCTCCCCGGGGGCAGGCCAAACTGGAACAAAGACCCAGATTCTGGCTTCTTTCTGTTTCTTGAGCAGAGCGGGAGGGGCGTGCTGGTTGGCAAGACTGAGCCCGAGGAATCTGCTGGGACTGTCCGTCCCTCTCCTCCTCCCACAGCTCCTTGCGTGCCTTGCCTGTCACCAGCGGCCCCAGAAGGTCAATGGAGCACAGAGCGGCTCCCGCCATGTGAGACGACAGCATCTCTAACAGCGAAGGAGCCCAAGCCAGCGCCGGGGTCAAAGTCCTGGGCTCTCTGAACCGAGCGGGCCCTGCGGATGCTTGGGATGAAGGTCGGGGGAGGGATGAGAGCAGAGTTGTTGTGACTGAGGGGAAATGAGTCAAGGGGAGAAGAGCCCTGGTTTAATCCTTGCCGACAAGAGAGCGAGTGAGGCTGCCAGACCACAGAATAACACCCCAACCGACTAACCCACTGTGAGCGGCTGAGGGCCACAGCCCTAGCTAGGACAAGGCAGGCGGAACCAGGGATGTGGGTCCAGGAAGATTTGAGTCTGAACACCCAAACCAGATGCCGCCCCTCCTCTCTGCAGAACTGCACACTACAGGGCCTGAGTATAAAAGGATGCCGCCTTCCCAGTGGAGCAGGGAGGCGGTGGTGGAGGAGACTTCCCTTTGTTGGACAAGGAGATGTAGAAGTCCTCCGGGGCTGGTCTCAGGCCATCTGAGGAGAGCTGGCTCAGAGATGTGCCCACCACAGATTTCCTATGATTTCCTCTAAAAAAGTCAGACATGTTACAGCAAGGATGGACCCCGAGAACATCATGCCCAGTAAATGTCAGACACAAAAGGACGAATATTGTAGAAGTCTGTTTCCCTGAGGGACCTGGAGTAGTCGGATTCATGGAAAGAGTAGGTAGGATGATAGTTGCCAGGGGAACGGGGATTTGGGGTTTTGGGGGTGCAGAGCTTCAGTCTGGGAAGAGGGAAGTTTGGCGCTGGATAGTCGTGATGGCTGCACAACCGTGTGAGTGAACTTAATGCCACTGAACTTGCACTCAGAAGTGGTTAAAATGGGGAATATTTGTGTTTTGTGTATTTAGCCACAATAACAAATATATACATGAGAACAAAAATACCATCTCCCAGACGCTGGCTGCGGCATCTCCTGCCCTGGGAGCCAATGCTGGGAGGACTGACTGGCTCCTGAACTCTGCTGCCCACTTGGACCTCTCAGGTCTCACGCTTATTTCCCCCTTTTCTTCCAGCATTTAAGGGACACTCTGAGGAAATGATGAACACAACGAGGACGGAGTTCCTGTGCGTGCTGCTGCTCTGTGGAGCCGTCTTCACGTCGCCCAGCCAGGTAGGTGTGCCCTCGTGTCTGTGCTGGGACACACCGGGACACGCTCCCCTCAGTGGACGAGGCTGGAGATGCAGGCTTCCGGCGGGAATCCTGCGCATCATTCTGACTTGAGTAAGCTCTGCCGCTCAGTGGCTTCTTTGGCGCTGTTTTTAAAGGATTTGCTTGAATGAATCCGTGAAGGTTTTTTTTTTTTTTTAACAAGTTTTTTCAGCTGTGCTGGGTCTTTCCTGTTGCACCGGGGCTTTCTCTAGTTTTGAAGAGCGGGGGCCCCGTCTCTAGTCCCAGTGCACAGGCTTCTCAATGCGGTGGCATCTCTTGTTGCAGAGCATGGACTCTAGGCGCATGGGCTTCAGTAGCTGCAACACAGATGCTCGTAAGTTGTGGGTCTCAGGCCCTAGAGCGTGCAGCCTTCAGTAGGTGCAGCTCCCGGACTCCGGAGCACGGGCTCAGTGGTTGTGGTGCATGCGCTTAGTCGCTCCGTGGCACGTGGGATCTTCCCAGACCAGGGATCGAACCTGCGTTGGCAGGTGGATTCTTACCCACTGTGCCAATGGGGAAGTCAGAATCTGTGAAGTTTTTATAAAAGTGCAGGTGCTGTGAGCAAGCTGCCCGGGTATTGCTTACCACCTAGTTAGGATATGCTCTCCGAAGATCCCCAGCAGCTAAGACCATCATTCAGGCCAAGCCCGTGATTCAGACCAAGTGAGCGATGCCCATACAGCAGGATTTTAGAGAGAGGAGAGTGTGGATGGTTACACGGAGGAGATGGGGTGAGGGCACATATCCTCACTCACCCACAGGTGGCTATTTTCATCTACCATTAATTGAAATGAAACTTAAATTCACTTCGGTCATATCCCATACGAGTGCTCAGTCGTCACGTGTGACCAGCAGCTGCCGTATCACACGGCACGGGTATTAACCATTTCACCACTCAGAATGTCCTTTTGGGCAGGATTAGGCTAGACAGGGAAGAAGAATCAGAGGGGCAGCCAGGTGTGGAGATTGCACCTGGCCAGTTACTTGCGAGGAATGCCCTGGATGGGCGGGTTGATGGCGGCCTTCTGGTTTGACCACCTTTATTCTTCAGATGCCTGCAGGTGCTGACTCTTGCCCACCCCTGGTTCCTTTGCAGGAAACCTACAGACGACTCAGGAGAGGCGCCAGATCTTACAAAGGTGAGACATCGCTGGGGTGGAGGGAGGTCCACGGAGGCAGGGGCAGGGTCAATTGCCTGAGGCTCCAGTGGGGATTTTCTTCCATGTGACCTGCTTACTCAAGCTCCAGGAAAGTCAGAGTCTGCAGAGATGCCCGCATCCTCTCTTATCACACGCACAGGAACAGGCGTGCTGGCAAGGTATCAGGATGTCAGGGAGTCACACACTGCTGGGAGCCAGTAGCCCAAAGACGAGCTGCGCAGATGAGAAGGGAGCCCAGAGAGCCTGAGTGACTTGCCCAGGGTCACACAGCCACCAGGCCGCGAGGTCCTCCAGGGCCTTTCGCTGGGCGGTGATCCCCTTCCCCCCGGACTCCACGCAGCATCTCTGTTAACTAACGTCTCTGTGCCTCTGTTTCTTCGGTTGGTAATTCAGAGATGACCAACCTGGGTTACTTTATTTCACGGCAGTACTGTGGGAAGACCTTCTCTTTAAGGCCGTGTCTAGAGTTGAGACTAAAAGCATATGCACCATTTCCACTAGGATCCCAAGAATAAAAGATGCTTAGGCTTGAGTGTCTTGAGTCTGATTTGAAGAACTGCAGGTCCCAAATACTTCAGGACCTACTTCCCTTGGGGCTGGAAGGCTCTGCAACACCCGTTTAAAGTGGAAGCGGCCCCAGAGTGAGTCACGGGTTAACTCTCATTGCCTTTGCCATCAGACAGCTCGGCCTTTCCTGCTAGCGTATCTTGGCGCCAATGGCCCGGTGAAAGAACAGCAGTATTACCAACAATGAACCTATGCCACTTCTTCAATCCACTAAAACTTATAGATTTTTTAAGATGGCATTCTGACTTGCAAACAGAGAGAAAAAATGGGAACACCTATTAACGGGACTCTTTCAACTATTTTCATTATACCCGAAATACTAATGGAAGTAGCACATTTTCTGCACAGACTAAAATGTCACTTTTCTTTGTTTGGGGCCAGAATTGCATCATCTCAGTGTGATAATACTCGTGAATCAAAAATTCTTGTAGGCAATTGTATACATGTGCCTCTTTATTAGATGAATTAAAATGAAAAATAAATGTGTCTTAATAAATCAATTCTTTCAAAATAAGGTCCTATCAGAGGAAAAACAATTAAAGAGGTCTTTCTTAATTGTTTTTCTCAAGTGGGTTTCATGTTTCACTGAAGCTAATATAAGGAGACAGTAGAAATACACCATTATATTCTATTACTTATTTCAAGAAAATAAATGATTTTCATGGGAAATTAAATGTAAAGGTTGCATTGTTATATGGAAAATAATATTGGCACATCCCCCTAATAAACTGAATTTGAAATTTTTTTTTTTTTAATGAAAGGGGTCTTTGGTCACAAAATATGGGGTATTTGTTGTATTCTGCTGAGAGCAAGGAAGGAATAAAGGATGGATTTTCCTGAGAGTGAGCAGGATAGAAGAGGGGAGGCATCAGTGTGGTGAGTCGGGCCCTCAAGAGGCCGGCCTGTCTGTCGTTACAGCGACCTGCAGAGATGAAAAAACGCAGACGACGTACCTCCAACACGAGTCCTGGCTGCGACCCCTGCTCAGGGGCAGCCAGGTGGAGCACTGCTGGTGCAACGGCGGCCGGGCCCAGTGCCACTCGGTGCCCGTCAGAAGTACGTGTCCCCCCACACCAGGCCGTGAGCCTCGGGCGGCCCCACGGCCCAAGCCCTGTCTGTCACGATCTCCAGCCAGCCCAACCCTCTAACAAGGCCTCCGGCACGCTCTGCCTTGGGCCGAGGTGAAGGTGTGAGGCTGTGGGCCTCAGTTTGCTCATCTGTAAAATGGGGGAACAGTCCTATAGACTTTGGGGTCAGCTGTGAGGAGTCAATGAGTTTGGTTTTTGTAAAATGTTCAGAATTGCGCCTGTGGGGAGGGTGCCCTTTTCAACTTTGACTCATGTATTCTTGGGGTGCCTGGAAAGTAATTCGGGGTCCCCTTGCTTCTACTTGGCAGGTTGCAGTGAACCTTGGTGTTTCAATGGGGGGACGTGTCGGCAGGCCCTCTATTCTTCAGACTTCGTCTGCCAGTGCCCGGAAGGGTTCATGGGGAAACGCTGTGAAATAGGTGAGTGGTGGGCGGGTGGTTAGGAGACGAGGACCTACCAGGGGAAATCCCACCTGCAAAATGATCCAGAAAGGAGAGCAAAGTATGGGGTGATGAGGGAAGGGTCGGGGTGGGATCATCCGAGGGTGGTTAGAGCCCCGGGATCAAGTCTGGAGCCTGGCGCTGCCCTGGCAATGGGGAGACCCAGCCTCCTGCAGCAGCTTCCGCCTCGGCGGTCTGCAGGGATGACAGAGGCGGCACTGAGCCCCACATGGAAACTAAATGAAAAAGGGCCTCACATGGGATGTGTTGTGTGCCCTGCTTCCCATCAGACGCCACCGCCACCTGCTATAAGGACCGGGGAGTTGCCTACAGAGGCACATGGAGCACGGCTGCGAGCGGGGCCGAGTGTGCCAACTGGGACAGCAGCGGCCTGGCCATGAAGCTGTACAGCGGGCGCAGGCCCAACGCCGTCAGGCTAGGCCTGGGGAACCACAACTACTGCAGGTGAGACGGCCGCCTCCCCCCCAGGAGGGTTTCCTCTGGGGCAGTCACGCAAAGACCTGTGCCAGGGCTTCCAGAGGAGCGGAACCCATAGGAGGCACACATAGACAGAAACAAAGATACACATGGCAGAGGAGGTTCAGTTGCTAGGTCGTGTCCAACTCTTGTGACCCCACGGACTGTAGCCCACCAGGCTCCTCTGTCCATGGGATTCTCCAGGCAAGAATACTGGAGCAGGCTGCCATTTCCTCTCCAGAAAGATGTATCTATATATATAGACATAAATACATATATATCTATAGAGAGAGATATAAATAAATTTCTATCTACATAAAGGGATTCATTTTAAGGAATTGGCTCACATGACCATGGGGCGGGCAGGTCTGGAATCCGTAGGCAGCCCCCTCCCCAAGCTGGAAACTCAGACCCGACTTGACACTGCAGTGTGAGACAGAATTTCTCAGCTTTTGCTCTTCATATGCCTTCAACTGACTGGATGAAGTCAGCTGACCACATCCGTGAACCATATTGACACATCCCTTCCTAGCGCCGCCGAGGCTGGTGTTTGATTGAACGACTGGGTGCAATAGCCCAGCCGAGTTAACACACAGACTCACCACCACGGTCCGCCCCTTGTCAACGCGGCAGCCGTGTGCATCTCTGTAAACCATGCTTAGTCTCCCAGTAAAGGCGATTACAAGGTCATACCTCCACCCAACACGATCAGACGCTCCTGTGTACAACGAACGTAAATCACTCTCTCCCCAGAAGAGTGAAGAGTCCTTGGCCTGAGAAACAGGCTTAACTGTTCACGTCCCCTGGCCTTCCTGGCTGATTTTTCAGAAACCCGGACCAAGACTCACAGCCCTGGTGCTACGTCTTCAAGGCAGGGAGGTACGTCTCTGAGTTCTGCAGCACTCCAGCCTGCGCTAAGGGTAAGTGCAGCCTCCCCAGAGCCCCTGCGGCCTCATGGAGTCCTGGGGGGCGGGGTGGGGAAGGGAGATCTAGGGAGATCTGGAGGACAGGCTGACCGTCCTTCTGCAAATGAGGAGACAAAGGAGCGACATGGTTAGTCACTTCGGCATCAGAGGAAGGAAGTCAGGAAGCTTAGGGCCTCATCAGGCCTGGCCTCTAACTAGCTGTTCGGCCTTGAGCCAATCTCTGCACCCCGCTGACCCTCTGATTCCTTGTGGATAGAGAAGATGGGGCTCTATCAGTGGTTTCCAGTCCTTCTGAGAATGCGTGGAAGTTCTTTCTTTTTTGATTAATGGGCCTGTTTCTCAAGATCTCGCTCTGTCTTGAAAGACTTTTAATGTGAGAAAACATCCCAGATTTAAAAAGTACTCAGCTACAAAAAGGCACCATGAATTCAGTTGTGCTTTCCCAAATAATGATATGTATCACAACAGTGTAAAAATATGTTTCAAAGTTCTAAATATACATGTATAAAAATGCACATTCAGCCTACAAGTGATACTGATAGCCTCGTGAATTTGAGAGTTACTCTAACCCTGGAGGAGGGCTTGGCAACCCACTCTAGTATTCTTGCCTGGAGAATCCCTGAGGACAGAGGAGCCTGGCGGGCTACAGTCCATGGGGTCGAAAAGAGTCAGACATTACTGAGCGCCTAAGCAGAGCACAGCACAGAGTAACTCTAAAGCATCCTGCCCACCCCTAGATCTGGCATAAACTGGGATTCACTGGTACTGATGATCTTAAAGGCCCCTTCTCATTATGTTACTGGTGTTTGCTATTGTACTGTGTCAGTTTCAGATGGGGAGAAAAGAGGGTAAAATGGGGGCAAATATGCAGCATTTGAAGGCTCATACTCTTGCTTCCCTCCCAAGTCCAATAAACCCTTCAAGGCCCTGGCAGACAAAATCCGAGAAAATTGGGCCTGCACATGTGTCCCCCCCACAGAAGCCCCCAGGTTGACAGCAGCCTGTCAAGCAGAAACAAGGAAACCCCTAACAGCCTTCCAAGCAGCTTCAGAAATAATCAACCCCCACTAGCTGACCTGGGCAGCCTTTCCTGAACCTGAATATCCCTCAGGGTCTCCCTTAACACAGCCCAGTGACGGGGAGGCTGGCACCAGGTGGAAGCCGCTGACCACCCCGAGGGAAAGCATTTGAGAGAGAGAGAAGGGCGAGGTGGTCGGGCTGGCTCCCCGCCCCGACCCCGGCGCTCCAGGCCGGCAGCCCCAGGCGTCAGGCCCTGCTGCAAACCCCGCTTGCTGCTTCGGCCCTTCAGAGGCCGTGTTTCAGTTTGGATCTCCTGCGTTGCAGTTCCAGAAGAAGATGGGGACTGCTACACTGGAAACGGGCTGGCATACCGCGGCAGCCGCAGCCGCACCAAGTCTGGGGCCTCCTGCCTCCCGTGGAATTCCATGTTCCTAGCGAGCAAGATTTACACCGCCTGGAAGAGCAACGCGCAGGCCCTGGGCCTGGGGAAGCACAACCACTGCAGGTGTGCGGCGTGGACCCCCGGGGGCGTGTCCCCGCAGAGGGCAGGGCGGGGCCGACGTGGAAACTCACACACGGAGGGCACGTGGCTGGGAGGGCACCGCTGCTACGGTTGGCCCCATATCCCAAGTTAAGAGGGGCTGCCCTCACCTGCTCCATCCTCCCGAGGCCCCTTTACTTCATCCTGGGGGTTTTCTCTCAGCACAGCTGGGAGATGAGAACAAAATGCAGAGCATAGGAATGATTTCCTAGCGGCGGGGTGGTGGAGAGAGCGGTCTGTGGCAGAGCCCAGCCCAGGGCTCAGGGTCGTCCCTGTCCCCTGGCTGGGCTGCCTTCTCCTTCTCCCTGGCCTGTGATGTGATTAGAAACCGTCCCTCCTCACGCCCAGGAATCCTGATGGGGATGCCCAGCCTTGGTGCCACGTGTGGAAGGACCGCCAGCTGACCTGGGAGTACTGTGACGTGCCGCAGTGCGGTAAGGCCAGCTCCCCTCGCCAGGCCTCACTCTCGCCCATGTCCTCTGCAGCTTCCCACGTCTTCCCGGCTGTCTGGTTCAGGCTATGCAGTGGCCAGCTTTTCAGGGAGGCTGGATCTGGGTGGGGGCGGGGGTGGGGGTGGCTTCCCGGCTGGAGCTGTGATGGATGGCGACACTGTTGGGCAGGTGCTGGGAAGGGCAAGAGAGAAGGAAAGGATGCAGCCATTTCTCATCGATGGCCTCGGGCTCCAGGCTGCTCTCTGGAGATGTCTCGTTAGTCGTGATGGCGGCCGGGATGCGAGGAGGAGGGAAGTACAGGCTCCATCACTCTGTACAGGCACTGCAGAAGCGCAGCCTGGAAGGAAACCCGGGTTTCCAGAGGAGACAGTGGGCGGGGACTCAGGGACCTCGCCCAGGCTTGCAGGTCTGACCCCCCGCTTTGTCTTCCCCTCCACAGTCACCTGTGGCCTGAGACAGTACAAGCGACCCCAGTTCCGCATCAAAGGAGGCCTCTTCGCCGACATCACCTCCCACCCCTGGCAGGCCGCGATCTTTGTCAAGAACAGGAGGTCCCCAGGAGAGCGGTTTCTGTGTGGGGGGATCTTGATCAGCTCCTGCTGGGTGCTGTCGGCCGCCCACTGCTTCCAGGAGAGGTAGGGATGCGCGCCCAGTGGGCTGGCCTTCCAGCTAAGGCCTTGGACCTGGCCCAATACAGAAGAGCATCCTCACGTCTGTTTCTCCATCAGGTACCCGCCTCACCATCTCAAGGTGGTCCTGGGCAGGACGTACCGGCTGGTCCCTGGAGAGGAGGAGCAGATGTTTGAGGTAGAAAAATACATCGTCCACAAGGAATTTGATGATGACACTTACGACAATGACATCGGTAAGATGTCCAGCTCTCCCTGGCTCCAGTTAGACCCCCAGACCCACACCACCCACCCCCTCCTCCCAGGCCCCTCCCTCCTCTCCCCAGAAGTCCTCACTCTCTTCCTCAACCCCCCTCTCCCAGCGCTGCTGCACCTGAAATCAGACTCGCTGACCTGCGCCCGGGAGAGTGACTCAGTCCGTACCATCTGCCTCCCGGACGCCAGCCTGCAGCTGCCCGACTGGACCGAGTGTGAGCTGTCTGGCTATGGGAAACACGAGGCCTGTGAGTGGGAGGAAGTTGCTGTGCCATCCTGTCTGTCTGGGGGCAGCGTAGCGGGGCGGGTGCTGGCCAGAGCGAGGAAAGAGCAATCCTGAGACTGTCCAGTCCAGCCCCGGGGCAGGCTCCGCCGCTATGATAGTCTGGGCAAGTTCCTGCTAAGTGAAGCCCCGCCACCTACCTTCCCAGCCGGTGGCAGGGTCGGTCAAGCAAGAGGTCTGAGTGGCAGGAGAGCTGTAAGGACTGAACATTTCAAGGAGGTTTTGAAAGGACATGGAGCGAGCTTAGTTAAGGGTGTGGTTCCTGGACTCTGCCTGCCACCCAGTAGCCCTCACCCTGCACCTCATGAGCCCTGTGATCCAGGAGTGCATTTTTCATTTCATGTTGCTCCAGGCCTCAGTTTCCTCGCTGGTAAGAAAAGAATAGATTGTATGAGGCTTAAATGAGATTTTAGGCTAAACCCGTGGGTCTCAGCGAGCGTGCTCTTGCCTGCTAGGCAACATGTGGCATGTCAATTATTATGACGACCCAGGATGGAGGTTTATACCCTCGTTTACTGAGTAGAAACCAGTGATGCTTCCTGGTGGCTCAGCTGGTAAAGAATCCGCCTGAAATGCGGGAGACCCAGGTTCGATCCCTGGGTTGGGAAGATCCCCTGGAGAAGGGGATGGCAACCCACTCCAGTATTCTTGCCTGGAGAATCCCGTGGCTACAGTCCATGGGGTCGCGCAGGGTCAGACACGACTGAGGGACTAAGCAGGCATGCACACACAAGCCAGGGGTGCTGGCAGACATCTGCAATGCACAGCGCAGCCCCTGCAAGAACTGCTGTAGGGCCTCAAACGCCACTAGTGCTGCTCTTGAGAAACGCTGGGTGAAACTCTAGGAAACTGCCACTTCTGTAGGTCAAAAGGTTAAAATATTGGCAATTTCTAGGATTCAACTTAATACATGTGAAAGATTA
The DNA here is from genome assembly GCA_007570785.1 of Antilocapra americana. Lineage (NCBI taxonomy): Eukaryota > Metazoa > Chordata > Mammalia > Artiodactyla > Antilocapridae > Antilocapra > Antilocapra americana. Next base: position 27,632,021 of record ML660774.1, on the reverse strand, counting down.
ATCAACATTAGCTCTCATTGAGAAGTTCAGCTTTCTCCTTCCAAAAGGTTTCTAAACAACTTTCCCTAAAGCCACACGCTGTCTCCCCTGCTCTCTTTCAGCGTCTCCTTTCTTTTCCGAGCGGCTGAAGGAGGCTCACGTCAGGCTGTACCCATCCAGCCGCTGCACCTCCCAGAACTTGTTTAACAGGACCGTCACCGACAACATGCTGTGTGCGGGAGACACACGGAGCGGCGGGGACCACACGAACCTGCATGATGCCTGCCAGGTACACGCGGGCGGCTCGCCTCTCCTGAGCCTCCCCCAGCCAAGGGCAAACGTGTTCCTCGACCAACTGGTTCTTAACCAAGGGAAAAAAAGTTATAGCCAGAAAGCAGTGATTCATCTGGGCGCGGGGGATGGGATCTAGATGAGAGCCTCAGAGAATAAAGCCACAGGAGCCAAGATCAAAGTCACCCAAACTGAAGACATCTAAACGGCAGTAAATTTCCCCAGTGTCTGCACCGGAACCCCTGCCTGGTACAGGATTTCCTGTAAGCCCAGGCAATTAAACAACTATCCAAGTGATGGATAAAGCCACACAAGTTAAGACAGCTTTGGCTTCTGTGGGTGCTGGGAAATCGGGGTCTCTTGGGTAGTGTGGGAGGCATAGCAGCTTACTGGAAATAGGAGAGGGACGATCTGTGAGAAAGAAATTTTAGGAACTCGCATTCAGCCCTCTGATGAGGTCTCCTCCTGGGAAAGCACACTATTACAGGGTCTCTGCATCGGCGTCCCCATCAGAACTGGTACGTACTTGCATTTCATGATAGCTCTGAGCATAAGACACAGACCGGTGTAAGGGAGGACCTAATGGAGCAAAGGCACCCTCCGTGCGGGGCTGTTTTCACGTCCACTGTGCTCTGGGCTCTCACCGAGGCTGGGGGACGGGGGCATGGCTGGAGGCAGTGGGGCCGGGCACTCCCACTGAGGACCATGGTGCTCAGTTCTGATGCGGGGATCACACCCGCATCTCTTGCTTCCGTGATGGCCTTTGGTCTCTTTTTGAAGGGTTTTCCCAGACACCTCTGCCACCTAGCTCGACAGTCATAAAAGGTTGTGTGCAAAGTGAAACCATGATCTCTCAGCTAGCGTCAAGTTAAAAACAAGTCATTTCCATTCAATAAGACAGTAACAGCTAACAGTTGCCCAGAGTTCTACTAAATGCGTGCGTTGTTCTCAGGAACTTCTCAAGCTTTCTTCCAGTTAATTCCCATAACCTCATAAGGGAAGTACTGTGACTTCTGTTTTAGATTATTATTATTTAGTACCATTCAGGTAAGAATACCGAAGTCCAGTTGCCTGGGGCCGCACAGCTAGCGGTGGCTTTATAACCCTGCTGGGACCAGGTATCACTAGCGGTAAGGAATTTGCCTGCCAGCGCAGCAGACGCGAGAGACCTGGGCTCCATCCCTGGGTCAGGAAGATCCCTTGTAGAAAGAAATGGCAACCCACTCCAGTATTCTCACTTGGAAAAAACCCATGGACAGAGGAGCCTGGCAGGCTACAGTCCATGGGATTGCAAAGAGCTGGACACGACTGAGTGCTTGTCAGCAATCTCTGAGCTCAATTCCACATTACAACAAAGCTCCAACCTAGTTCTCTAATGGTCCCAGATTGGGGAGGTAAGATTTCCCTCCCCGAAACTGAGCCCTTGGAAGAATACATTTTAGTGCTGCCTATTAGCGGTATGCAGAATACATATCGGCACCACAAACCTTCATCCTGACATCCCCCCAGAGAGTCTGCGTTTTTGCACACAGCTGACCTCTTCTCCCTCCTGCAGGGTGACTCGGGCGGCCCCCTGGTGTGTATGAAGGACAGCCACATGACCTTGGTCGGCATCATCAGCTGGGGCCTGGGCTGCGGGCAGAAGGACATCCCGGGTGTGTACACCAAGGTGACTAACTACCTGGACTGGATTCGAGACAACACGCGACCGTGACCTGGGACACCCAGCTTTCCCCTGCATCACAGAGACCCCGCTTCTCCCACCTCTGAAGACTCACCACCGCGGGGGCTTCTTCACACAGCGGAAGTGAGGGGAAGATGTAGTTTCACAGGTACTTTTCCATTTTGGAAGTTTTCAGGGCTTAAGGGCTGAAATGTACTGTCAGACGGGAAGATGGATAAACACCAGTCCCTCATGGAAAACCACTCCCTAGGGCGGAAGCCCGCTTCCTCCTCTATGCACCCGAGCATCTTTGGAAAGGGGACCACAAAGATGAAAGCATGTCTCAGTAGGCAAAGATAACTCAGCCTTCAGAAAAGAAGGATTAGACGCATTCTACTAGAAATAGAATGTCTATTTATATTCCCAAGGAAGCCCAGCAGGAACGTCCTACCAAGGGATGGGCTGGCTGGCCAGATCACATTCCTCGGCTCCAGCCCTTAAGTCAAGTGTTGGGCTTTCCTGTTCTCCTGCTGCAGCTCTTGGAGGGAATCCTGTTGTGTACAGTGTAATTCTTTTTCTTTATAAGTTTCATCATAGAACCAGGAGACACTTATCATTTTAATAACTGATAAACTAGGCTCTAGCATATTTATAGCGATTCATTTTTGTTTGTACTTTGTTGCCACTACCTGTATGATACTGTACTGGAATAATAAATTCTGATCTATTTTTCACATATTTTCCCGAATCAGAGTGGAATCTTTCTGTTACACACAGTACCTTCACAGCTTTTATTCCTTACCTGCATCCACATTCTTTGAATCATTGGGAATATTTCCTTTCATTGGCTTCCCAGGTAGTGATAGTGAAGAACCCACCTGTCAATGCAGGAGACTTGAGGGGAGAGTTTGATCCCTGGGTCGGGAAGATCCCCTGAGTAGGACAGGGCAACCCACTCCGGTATTCTTGCCTAGAAAATCCCATGAACAGAGGAGCCTGGCGGGCTACAGTCAGTAAGGTCACAAAGGGTCAGACACAACTGAAGCGACTTAGCATGCACACACGCATTCATGATAGGTGCTGTGCCAGGTGCTGTAAAAGGTAAGAAGAAAGAAAGGAGCTCTTGGTTTGAAGAGCTGTTCCCATTGAACAGGGAAATGGGGGTTTAGAGAAATAACAAGGCAGGGTGGAGATGAACCACAAAATTGTGGAAAGAAAGTTTCGCTGAAATTCAGCTCAGGAAGGATTTAAGAATCTTAAGAAAAGAACTTCCATAGTGGTCCAGTGGTTTGAGACTCTGTGCTCTCAGTGCATAGGGCCTGGGTTCCATCCTTGGTCAGGGGACTAGATCCCATATGCCACAACTGAACATCCCGCACGCAGCAATGAAGACCTCATGTACTGTACCTAAGACCAAAAAAGAGGGAGAAACTTAAGGAAAAAATAGAATTGGGTAGGCTTTTCAAAAATTGAGCAAGACTTGGGCTGGTGGAGAGGAATGGGAAAGGCATTCTTTTTAAAATTTCTCTTAAAATTTTATTGAAGAATAGTTGATATACAAAGCTGTGTTAATTTCTACTGCACAGCAAAGTGATTCGGTTATACACATTTATACATTCTTTTTCATATTCTTTTCCATGATGGTTTATTATAGGATATTGACTGTAGTTCCTGAGGCAAGGAACTACCACTGCACGAAAATCGGAAGCTCTGGAGGGCAAGAAAGACAGGGGTCTGTGGGGAGGAACTGAGTTATATTTTGTCCTAAGTGAAGTTCATGAAAAAGAATGCAGGTTGGAATTAATGACGGCACTTTGAATGCTAAACTGAACTTTGGACTTAATTCTCCTGGCAACAGGGAGCCGCAGACACTTGGGGTTAGGGAAGCAATGGACCAAGCAAGGCTCAGGGAAGACATTCACAGGAGGGGAGTAGGTGGGGAGACACCCCGGACAGGACTCCAAGGTAAAGGAGGAATGATGGTTAAGAAGATGCTGACACAGATTAGGACTGACATATACACACTGCTATGTGTAAAATAGATAACTAATAAGAGCCTGCTGTATAGTACAGGGAACTCCACTCAAAGCTCTAATAACCTACATGGGAAAAGAATCTGGAAAAATAAGAGTGACTATATGGAAATAGATAACTGATTCACTTTGCTGTATACCTGCAACCAACACAACATTGTAAATCAACTATATGCCAATAAAATGTTTTTTTGAAAGAATTCACTCCCAGACCAGTCCACACAAGCATGTTACTTAAGCAGTGCTGCTTTCCGCTTCTCTTAGACTTTCTTACTGCTCCTGAGATGCAACTCATACAGCTGGCTGCTGCCTGACAGTTTGTTATCACTGACAGCCCAGATCTAAGAATAAACCTGATGATGCAAGGCTAGCTGTTGGGTTATGTGCTGACAGTTCCTTGGAGCAAACGTGGTCGTAGTTCTCTCTCTCTCTAGAGAGGCTGTCAGAACTGCTCAACTTAGACGTTCTGAGAAGAATAGTTTCAACTTACAAAAGAAAGAGACTCTAGAGCCCAGAAGCCTGATTCCAGCGATGGGTGGTGGGAAGGAGGGCACTGATTTCTCTGAAAATGCTCGGTCCCTGGACAGTAAACGCGGATCACAGAAATGTAAGTCACAGATTTCCTGACTTCAGCCTGTGAAAGGGGCAGGTTTTGTCTTAGGCAGATGTGCCCTTTAGCCCTCTGGGGAGAAGAGGGTTGGAAGACAGTGGTGAGGAAGACCCCTGTTACTGCCGCTCTGGTCGGAGTTCTGCTGGTTTCATCCCCTCCTCCGCTTGCAGAACAAGCTTTTCTCCTGACAGTTGTGTTATTGAAATGAACTGAAGCAGCGGAGGGCTCCTTTGATGGAAATGCAAAGTTAAAAGGCCCCCACATTCCTCTGAGTGAAGCCCTGGAAACACAGGCTGCTTGAAGACAGGTGTTCAGCAGAGGCCACTGACAGAGCCCCAGGCAGGGCCCCCAGCCCTGCAGGACGGATGTGGATGAGGCCAAAACCCGCTCAGAGCCCAACTCGTCACTACCCTGTGTGGGTTAAGAGAGTCAGGATAAAATGTCTGGGACCTGTCAGGGGAAGGAGAGGGTGAAAAGGGGAAATAAGTAGTACTGCCTTACTATCTCTGGCTGGTTAATAAAACTGACGCTAATAGGCCCAAGAACAGAAGAGCTCCTCATACAATTGTGCAAATAGCTTTAATGGGTAAAGACCTAGAAAAACTCAAACAATTCAACCTACCATTACCCTGGAGCTCCCATCTTAGGTCGGGGTGTCGGAAGAGGGTCATAAACTCTGGTTCCACATCCAACCTCGAAAGTCAAAGACTCACAAACTTGGGATCTTGAGGGAAAGATTAAGAGTTTCAATTTCCTTAAAAAAAAAAAAATCTAACAATTAAAAAATAATTGTCATTGCTGGCACTGAGTCACCACCTACTGGCCACAGAGGAAAGTACACGTGTTATAAAACACACCTGTCACACTGTGAGGCTAAGGAAACAGCCAGACCGAAGGCAGGGAGATGTGTCACTGAGACAGATAAGGTGGGGTAGCAATATACACACTGGACAACACTTGTGGTTGGAAGGCAGAAAGAAGTCCTCGTCTTAGCCTCCCCCGGCCACGAGAGACAGGACAGATGTGGGAGCAGGACCCTCGTCCACACATCCCAGGAGACTCTGGAGATGTCTCACTCCGGGAAGCCTTCACGGCAATTAGGGTAACCAGGACCCCTGCACCCGGCTTCACGTCCGAATTAATCAACCTAAGAAGCATGAGGCCAGGATAGGGGAAAGTACTAGAACAGACAGACAGCAGCTTCAGTGGTTTTGTCTTTTGTACACTGGGGAACGTAATGTGGTTGATGTGGACCTTTGTTCTCACGACCTGCAAGACGACATACCCAAACCATATATACAAAGCTTTGGGTCTGCTGGTTGGAAAGTGAGGACGCAGTGGGATCCCCTGAATTCGTGTCTTTCTTCCTGCTTCCGCTGGGTATGTGTGCAGAGCATCGCCCATGGTCCTAGTAACAAGACACTCAGGACATGAAGGACTGGCAACACTCAACTTTATTAAGATTTAAACAGAGAAGATGCTTCTGCTGGTTAAACACGTGTGGAACCGAGCAGCTCGGCGGGGACGCCCAGCACCACCTAGGCTCCCACATCACGGGGTGAGGGGTGTCCAAGGGTCTGCAGCTTGGGGGGGCGGGGGTCCTCCTTTGCTATGGTCTGTGGGCCCCACAGCCCCAGTACTTTATTTCTCCTTAAATTCTTCCCTTGAAATTAGGATGAGCTGCCCTGGAGGGAATAAGACTGCTGGACTTACAAACCTAAGGGTATTCAAGGACCAAGATGGGCTGTTTCCTGTGACCGAGGAAACCCTGAAATCCTCCAGAGCCCTCAGGAGTAGTAGTTCCGTTGTTCTGGAACCAACGGGCAGAGACATTTCCCTACCATGGCAGGTGCAGAAATGGGATCTTGGATCCAGGACAAATTGTGGAGCGATGGGCTGTGAGACACAGCACAACGGACCCCGGAGCAAAACCACAAAGCAGCATTATTCTGCAGCAAAAAACAAATCCAGGAAGTAGGAAGAGAAAACTATAGGAAAAAAAAAAAAAACAACCACTACCTAAGTACTTGGAAAACAGGGCATTAGAGAAAAATTGTAGGGTTTGGAGAGCACAGGGTCTTCATTTCTCTCCGTGCACAGAGCAGAGCACAATAGCGCATCGTAAACTATAATTTTTAAACACCTGTCTGATCTATAAACATTTGAATGGGTCATGGGCATACTGAACTAGATGCAAAGTTTCCCTCTGGGGAGGCCCGTAGACCACCTTCAGCTGCCACGTCTCCTGAACCGGGCTGCGAACACGCAACCTGACCCACCTTCCTGCAACGTCGGTTTTATTCAATGACTGAAGGGATCTGGGCCAGGGGGCGGTTCTTAAAAACAAACATGGACTGGTCGATATACACTGCTAAAAAATAGATTATTAGGGGGGGGGGGTACAGAACAGAAGAGACTCTGAGAAATGTCGTTACTGGACGGCCCCCAGGACCGGCCGCTGCTCTCAGCATCTGGCTGAGAGTGACCGCGGGAAAGCGTGCCGACGGGAGGGTCGGGCTCCAGCCCCCAGGGAGCCCCAACGACAGACGTGGACGGGGAGCCGCTGGCACCGCAACACCCAGCCTGCTGCCCGGGGGGCGCCGGGGCTGGCTTCCCTGAGGAGCGGCAATTCTGTGGGGTGGAGCTGTTTGGGAGGGGGGTGGGCGGGTCAAGGAAAGAGGTGTTTGAGACCACCGCCCCCCGGGGAGCGGGCAGGGGCCCCTCTCACCGGAGAGGGGGCCCCGTGTTGCGGGCAGGCAGCCCTCAGCATCTGAAGGCTGGTGGGAGCGGTGTCCTAGCCTCTGAGGGAAAAGTGTCCCTCCGCTGTGGGCTCCAATTTAAGATGCTTCCAGTTCACTTCTAGAAGTACAGACTTGACGCTTGTATACAAACAGAGGGGTCGGAAGGAAACTCACTCCACTCCGTTCCTCCCAGCCCTCCTGGGGGTGGAGATGGGTGCCCCTCTCTCTTCACTTTAATGGGGGTGCACACACTCCATGCCTTTCCCTGCGCCTTCCTCCACTAACATTTGTTTCCTTCCAAGTTTGCTTTCTAATTCTCTTTTCCCCGGCTTAAAAAACAAAAAAGAACTCTTCCCTTGGCTGAAGAAAATTACAGCCGAACAAGTAACAAACGCTGGTCTTTTTCCTGGGGCAACCCCGTTACAAACGGTTCCCCTGCGACCCATGCCTCCGCTCTGAGAACTGGGTTGGAGATGCTGGCGGGTGGGTCCTGCCCCGGCCCCCGGCGACCCTGTCTCCCGGGATTCGCTCCACGACACGGATGGCTAAGGAAAACGGGAGCTGGTGGGTCCAGAGGGGGTGCGGACCTACGAGACAAGGCTGATAGTTTTTACTTCTAGACAAGTTAAGAAATGAAAACGTGTTCGTGACGGTCCACTTTGGGAAATTCTCGCTTCAGGTTCTAACTTGGAACTTTCCAGCTTTGGTCATGTACTTTATGCCCTTGAAGGGTTTGTACTTCTCTCCATACATATCCAGACGATTCACTTTGAGGCCTGCAAGGAAGGAAGAATCAGACCTAAGCATTATTCCAAAGGAGCAGGTAGCATAACTGGTTAATTCATGTCAACTCAAAGAGCTCCCAGGGCTGGAGGAAGTTGTAACCATGGACTGGAAAATGTGTGTGTGCCCAGTGGCTCAGTTGTGGTCAACTCTTTGGGATGCCATGGATCCTCTGGACCATAGCCCGCCAGGCTCCTCTATCCATGGGATTCTCCAGGAAAGAATACTGGAGTGGATTTCCATTTCCTTCTCCAAGAGACCTTTCCAACCCAGGGATGGAACCTGAGTCTCCTGCATCTCCTGTATTGCAGGCGGATTTTTCACCATTCCACCACCTGGGAACCCACACTTAATTATGTCACTTAACCACAGCTGACAGATTCTTCACCCCTGGAATATAGGCTGAAAATGAAAACCTGCTCCAATAAAAAGCTAGCCAATGAGGAGATCTGTGCCTGTGGTGGAAAGGGCAGAAAGTTACATGCAGGCTGAAATGAGGGTAAGGAAAAATAAGACCACTCCAGACTTTTCTCAAAGTTATGGGGCTGAACATATGAATTCATAATAACAAAATTAAGAAATTCATAATCAAATGAAGGTATAACTGAATGAATAAACTAATGATGAAAAGTGATGAATTAATTCTTCAGTGCTTCTTAAATATTCCCACTGGACTAAGAAAAGAACATTTGATACTATGCAGAGCTTTAAAGGTTATTAAGCATTTTAAGATGAAAAGAGCTTATTATTTAAATGAATTCTAATCGCTTAAATTAGATGTGGTCCATTGGTAAAGAAAACAAGAACTTCACATAAAGCTGAAGTCATCTCCTATCCATCTGAAAGGGTCATCCTAAGGATTAAATAAGGAAATATATGAAAAGGGCTTACATTAGTGCCTGGCACGTAGCAGACACCTGCAAAGAGGTAACTTAAGTCTTGCTATCACCCTGGGGGGCGGGGTGTAAACTACAGTTGACAGCTCAGGTCAGCCAAGCGTTCCAAATGACCATAGCACATGTGAAATCTTCTGAAACTGGGGGAAGGAGGGGAATTCTTTTCACTCACCAGAAGAGAATGCAGATACATCCTCGTACTGAAGACCCTGGGACGCCCCAACCAGCGCCCCAGGGTGACTCAACAACGGCTCATGAGCACTTCCATCTCCAGTACTGATGGAGGGTCACAGACTTCCTCCAGAAATGGGCTGGGAAAGATCTGACTAAAGGTCACATATCACCTAACAAAACCAACTCTATAAACAGGAAGTGGCCAGGGGGCTTTGTGACATCGCCGCCTTGGGCCCCTGCCCCCAACTCGGAGCTGGGCATCACTCACCAGAAATGGCCAGCTGCTGGATCTTAAACTGCAGGTTGATCGTGGGGTTCTCATCCGGTTTGGAAGCTCCAGCCTGGAGACTCATGGTTCCCTTCAAACTTGGGAGCTTCTGGGGATTTATTTTTCCTACATCCCAAGACAGCATCTCCAAAGAGAGAGAAAAGAAGGAAGTTATGGTGGAAACGGCATCTGAGATGCCTGAGCTCAGAGACCTGGTTCACTGTCTCCTTATGACCTCCTGGGGGTTTCCCAGAAGAGAATGCTTATTGTTACTGTAAATTATCTCAGTGTCCTTGACCACCTTTGGTCAAGCTCACCTTTCCACAAGACAGAAAGAGGTACTCCTGCTATTTCAAACCCGGGCAACTCAAGCCCCTGCGTATTCTCCTACCTTGGTGACTGGGTCAAACGTGTGTGTCCCCTGAGATGGCGTGAGGCTCATGTTCAGGACGCCTCTGGGCATCTGGCTGGTGACGGTCACCCCCTCTATGGTCTTCCCCATGGTCTGCTTAGGCCCCACCGTTATTTCAAAGCGGCTGAGTGAGCTACTGTCCCGGAAGCTGATGTTATGTTTAACATACACTGGAATTGCCACCAGGCTGGAAAAGAAAAGAGACAAAAAGCCCTCCTTGTCACCATATTGGAAAAACGGCCACTTTTCCCTTTTCTGTTCTGCCAGCAGCTTTTCCTCCCTCACCTCCTTCCTTATCTTACAGAGTATGCAGAGAAAAACCCTCTAAACATCTTTGATTGTTTTCTTGCTGTAAATCTAAGATGTTGACTAGTAAGTCAACTAACTCTTCCAATGACTCTTAGAATGAAATCAACAAAACCAAAGAGCAGACTCAGTGGACTCTGAGAAAAAGACATGGCAAACAAAAATCACATTTCCGGGTTTTAACGTTTTGCCGCGTGACCGATAATTATTTGCACTTGGGAGAGTAACATTCATACCTCATGGGGCTTTTACAAATTTGTGAGAGCGCTTTTAACTTAACTTTGATCCTTACAAAAACCCTAAGGGATGGGGTCGGCATGATCTGACAGAGAAAGTACAGGGTGATACTAAAGTTGCGACCATCCTTGGCATCTGTGGAGTAGTCCTCCCTGCAGCCAGCACAACCCTACAGGTTTCCCCCTGATTACTCATTTAATCCTCCCCATAAGTATGAGGCAGGCATTGCTTCTGTCCTGATGTCATTAACACCGATGTCCTTATACTTAACTGAGGTTAATGATTCAATAACTTGCCAAGGTCATGTATCAGCAGTACTGCAGGTGGGGCTGAAGTACGGGCAGTCTGATTCCAGAGCCTCTGCTCTCAAGCACGCACACATTTCCCCAAATTACTTATTCTGAATCCCTCAGGAAGGCCTCCGTGGCTGTGAGGTCCAAAGCTCTCTTCCGTCTACACATCTGTTCTACGCCTTCCCCGAGAAGCACTCAGAGTCCACAGTAAAGAGAATGTTCAAGACCAAAAAAATCACTGAATCGTACAGCTCTCCACAGTACTATTCACTGCTTTTTTTGGGGGTGAAAGGGATTGAAATGCAGGTGTTCTCAGATTCCAATCAGAGGAAAAAACATTCCTGTTTGGGCACAGAATAATAACAAAACTAACAGCAGCAAAGTTAATGAGCACTTCTTTTGTGTGGAAGCCACTATTTAGAGTTTCTTCTTTAACCCTCATAACAAGGCACCTTTACTATTTTCAAGTTACTTATTACTTTACTGTTGATGTTTAGTCGCTCAGTCGTGCCCGACTCTTTTGTGACCCCATGGGCTGTAGCCTGCCAGGCTCCTCCATCCATGGGGTTTCCCAGGCAAGAATGCTGGCGTGGGGGGCCATTTCCTTCTCCAGGGGGCTCTTCTTGACCCAGGGATTGAACCCACGTCTCCTGCATTAGCAGGTAGATTCTTTCCCACTGAGCCACCGGGGAAGCCCCTTACTTCATGACCTGTTACTTTCACCACTTCAGTGTTCCCAGATAAGGAAATGGACAGGGAAAGGATAAACAACTCACCTGAGGTTACCTGGTTAGTTGGCTGGAGCCCAGGTAACTCCAGAGCCTGAGTTCTTCAGCGCTGTGAATACTGCCTCCAAACACACACACACACACACACACACACATACACACACACACACACACACACACACACACAAGCGCGCGCACACACTCCACCCCCAGGTTTGAGAGCCGCTTACTTCTGCGCGCTGACGTGGTAGGAGAGCAGGCGGAAGTTGCCATCGGGGGGGATGAAGGAGAGGATGCGCTCCGACTCCCAGCGCTTGAAGCGGACGCAGGGGTGGAAGCTGACGTCGTCCAGCAGCCTGGGGTTCTGGGCGACACCAAGCAACAGCCATGAGTGGGAATTAGAGCCGTGCGTCTTTCAGGAAAGTAACTTAGGGGCTGCTTTCACTAAGACATATGCATACATTCTGCTGTTACTCGGGGAAATTCAAGGCTACCCGTGAGCTTCGTGGCTGGCCCTGACCATCCCTTCCGGTTCCATCCCCTCTTGCCGCTCTGTCTTTCCAGAAGCATCCAACTTCCCAAGGACTAGTTCTCCGGCCCAGGATTTTACCATAAAGGAAAGCGTCAGGTCGGGCATTCCGGTCAGCTTGACGCAGGCGTCGATCACCCCTTGGATCTCGGCAGTGATGGTGGACCCTGAGACGGGATGAGACAGGAAGAAGGGGAGACCCTGTCTGTCCTCCGAACGCACTTAAGTCCTTCCTCCCTCCTTAGCCTTCTCTTCCCCTCCCGTCCCATTTCGTTCCTCCTCCCCTCCCTCATCCTTCCTTCCTTCCTTCCGTCCACCCATCTATCCAAACCATCTACCCAATCCATCTGTCCTCGCAAACCTTTATCAACTGCACAGTAAACCCAAGACACTCTGATGAAGCAGTGGGGAGAAAGACTGGTGAGACTCAGTCTTCAGTCTAGTGCCAGAATCAAACACAACATCGCTATCTTGACCAACGGTTCAGAACACTGAATTCACATCAGGAACCGCTCTCCCTGCAGACACTAAGGACTTCCCTCGAGGCTCGGCTGGTAAGGAATCTGCCTGCAATGCGGGAGCTCTGGGTTCGATCCCTGGGTTGAGAAGATCCCCCGAAGGGAAAGGCTACCCACTCCGGTATTCTGGCCTGAGAATCCCATGGATGGTCTATTCACTTCACAGGCCCCCCAGGAGCTCAGATGCCAAATGGAACTGACACTTTGGTCTTCAGTTTGCAGGCTCTCTCTCCTGCAGCCCCTGCGACCACTTCTTTCTTTCGAGTGTTCCTTTCTCCTAACGCCTCCTATTTTCTGGTTTTCTTGCTCTTCTCCTTCTCCTGGTATGATCGCACTGAAACTTATTCATCTTTCCTATTGCTGATGGACATTTGGGATCTCTCCAGTTTGGGGATAATACGAAAAGCTACGATGCCTACTTGGTTTTAAAGCCTCATCAGTTACTTTTCTTTCTTTATGCATCTCAATCCAGTCATCCTGAGCGACTTAATTTCCCAACAATATTTCACTCTTCTTAAAAGTGTTTGCACGTGCTTTGCTCCCAGATCCGTGCAGCCTGTGCTAACTCCTACTCATTCTAATCATGAAGCATTTGTTAGCTTTATACTTAGGTCTGGGTGGGAGGGGACCTTACTTTTTCCCTTTCTCACCCCCTCACTAGACTTTCACAAAGCTTCCTGCAGCCACAGACCCCGTCTTGGTCACTATCACATGCCCACCACCTGGTGCTCGGCTACAGGACCATGGATTCTCCATAAGCGCTTGCTGGATAAATGAGTTCACTCGTGTGAAGAAACCTTTCTATAAATTTCCACACTCTAAGGACTTGTAGTCGTGTTAACCTATCCAAATGGATAGAAAAGAAGACAACTCTCTGAATTTTAGTGATTAAACTTCAGTTGTGCCACGACAACTGAGAGTCAAAGACTTCCAAAAGGAAATTTGGAAATTTTCTTCCAAAAGATCAGTTTGTTACTTTTTCACTTGAGAGGAAAAAACCACTGAAAATGTGAGCCCGGCACTGGTCTACATTGTGTTTTTCTATGGCTTTTCTTCAGTGTTGCTGAGGTGTAGTCAACAAATAAAAACTGTACCTAGTTAAGGTACATGACTTGATGTGTTAATACACATACACCCTGAGAAGTGATCACCGTGATGAAGCGGACGAACACGTCCATCCCCTCACACAGTTAGTTGGGTTTTTGTGGTGAGAGCCCTTAAAACTTTCCCTTTTAGTAAATTTCAAATAGACAATGTACTTGTGAGGTGACAGATGTGATAATTTAACTAGCTGGCGGGGCGGGGGGGGAGGGTGCGGATCCTTTCACAGGTACCCGTAGATCAAATCACCATAATGAACATTCCGAATGCCTTACAAGTTTGTCAGTTATACTCAACAACATGGAAGAGAAAGTATATGGCGGGAGTCACCGTGCTGTGTGCTAAATCTCCAGAACGTCTTCATCATGCAGAACTGAAGCTTGGAGCCTTTCACCAACCTCTCCCCATTCCCATCCTCCCCACCCCGGGTAACCACCTTCTACTCTCTGCTTCTATGGACCTGACTGTTGCAGATTCCACATATAAGGTGAGCCCGGCGCTGGTCCGCATCAGGTTTTTCTATGTGAGATCACGCCACGTTTGTCTTTCTGAGTCCGGCTTCCTTCACTCAGCATCATGTCCCCCAGATTCACCCATGTTTTCACAGATGGCAGCATTTACTTCTTCATACGGCCAAGCAATATTCCTGTGTGTGAGGGTGTCCGCCTCGCATCTTCTTTATCCATCAGCCATCAACAGACACTTGGTTTGTTGCCGTGTCTTGGCTGCTGCCAACAATGCTGCTGTGAATGTGGGGGTGCAGACACCTCCCCGAGGTGCTAATTTCACTTCCTTTGGATCTAGACCCAGGAGTGGGACTGCTGGGTCATTAGGGAGTTCCAGTGTTTTGAGGCACCTCCATACTGCTTCCACAGTGGCTGCACCAATTTACATTTCCCCTGGCAAGTGCATAGGGTTCCCCTTGCTCCACATCATCGCCAACACTTGCTATGTCTTCTGTCTTTTGGATATGAGATGTGAGTGACACCTCACCGTGTTCCGACTTGCTTTTCCCCGCTGGCTGGTGACACCGAGCACCTTTTCATTTACCTGCTGGCCATTCGTACGGCTTTTCTGAAGTACGTCTCTTTGGACCCCTTGTGTGCTAAGCTGCTTCAGATGTGTCTCTTTGCAACCCCATGGACTGTAGCCCGCCAGGCTCCTCTGTCCGTGAGGATTCTCCAGGCAAGAACACTGGAGTGGGTTGCCACATCCTTCTCCAGGGGATCTTCCTGACCCAGGGATTGAACCCGCATCTCTTAAGTCTCCTGCATTGGCAGGCAGGTTCTTTACCACTAGCGCTACTTTCAGATCCTTTGCCCACTTTTTTAGTCAGATCATCTGTTTTTTGTTTTTTGTTTTGCTATTGAATTGTATAAGTTCCTCGTGTATTTTGGATATTAACCTCTTATCAGATATATGGTTTGCGTGTATTTCCTCTCATTTGCAGGCTGTCTTTTTCCTCTGACTGGTTCCTTTCTTGTATGGAGGCTTTTACTTTGATACAATCCTATTGGTCTATTTTTCCTTTTGAAGCCTTTGCTTTTGTATCATATCTTAAAGAAAAAAAAAAAAAAAAAACCATTGCCCAGACCAGTGTCAAGAAGCTGTTCCTATGCTTTCTACTAGTAGGTTTATAGTTCCAGGTTTTACATTTAGGTCCTTAATACATTGTGAGTTGACTTTCGTGTGTGGTATGAGATTAAGGGTAATTTTATTCTTCTACATGTGAACACCCAGTTTTCCCAACACCACCTCCTGCAGAGACTTAGCCTTTCCCCATTGCATGTTCTTGGCATGCTTGTTGCAGATCAGTTGACAGATTTATTGCTGAGCCTTCTAGTCTGCTTCACTGGTGTATATGTCTATTTCTATGATCTTACCACACAGCTTTTTTTCCCCTTTTTTAATATCTGTGTGTTAGTTTTGGCAGCACTGGGTCTTCATTGCTGCATGCCGACTTTCTCTGGTTGTGGCGAGTGGGGGCTACTCTCTCGTTACCGTGCATGGGCTTCTCGTCGCAGCGGCTTCTCTTGTTGTGGAGCGCAGGCTGCAGGCGTGCAGGCTTCAGCACTCGCGGCACATGGACTCCGTAGCTGTGGCTTGAGGACTTAGTTGCCCCTCAGCAAATGAGACCTTCCGGGACTAAGGCTAGGACCCAGGTCCCCTGCATTGGCAGGTGGAGTCTTAACTGCTGGACCACTAGGGAAGTCCACCTTACAGTTTTAATTACCGTAATTTTATAATATATTTTGAAGTCTAGAATTGTGACATCTCCAGCTTTGTTCTTGCTCAAGACTACTTTGGCTATTGAGGTCTTTGTGGTTCCAAACAAGTTTTGTTTTTCCTATTTCTATAAAGAATGCCATTGAGATACTGATGTGGATAGCATCTGGGATTTTGATGAGGATGTCTTTGGATATTTCAAACATTTTAACAATACCAATTCTCCCAATCCATGAAAATATAGCATCTTTCCATTTATCTGTTCTTAATTTCCTCCATCAAGCTTTGTAATTTTCAAGGTATAAGTTTCTTTGGTTAAGTTTATTCCTAAGTATTTTATTCCTTTTGTTGCTATTGTAAACAGGATTGTTTTCTCAGTTCCCTTTTTGGATAGTTCATTGTTTGTGTATAGAAACATTACCGCTGCTGCTGCTGCTAAGTCGCCTCAGTTGTGTCTGACTCTGTGCGACCCCACAGACGGCAGCCCACCAGGCTCCCCCATCCCTGGGATTCTCCAGGCAAGAACACTGGAGTGGGTTGCTATTTCCTTCTCCAATGCATGCACATGAAAAGTGAAAGTGAAGTCGCTCAGTCGTGTCCAAATCTTAGCGACCCCATGGACTGCAGCCCAGCAGGCTCCTCCGTCCATGGGGTTTTCCAGGCAAGAGGACTGGAGTGGGGTACCCTTGCCTTCTCTGAGAAACATCACTCATTTTTATGTATTGATTTTGTATCCTGAAACTGTCTTATGTTCATCAGTTCTCACAGTGTTAGGCTGGAGTCTTTAGAGTTTCTACGCATCTAATCACATCCTCTACATCATGGTATTTCAGTCCAGTCCTAATACACAATGCCTGACACAAAGGAGACACGAAGTCAAATGAATGACCCTAAATGGGGGATAATCCTGATAATGAGCCCAGCGCTGTCTGAAAGAGGCCTCTACTTCCACATTCTGTAAACAGGCTGAAGGCACCGACCTGACTTGTCAATGATGGCATCGATCTCTTCAATCACGTCAAAATAGGCCTCATTGTTGGTGTATTTCACCCCCGTTCGGCGCCAGGGTACCACAGACAGCTGCCCAGTGGGAAGCTGGTCGCCCACATTGGTGCTTCCTGAGAGAATGAATATTGTAATTAGATGAAACCAATTACCTAATAACCAGAGAACACTTCTCTAAAAGCTTCTATGCACCCACTATTTACATGCTTACTTGAAAAATTTTTCCAAAATAGAGATTATAGTTTTCCCAACTTTTATCTTGGTAACCTAGTCCATTTAAAAAAACTTGTCCCCAGTTGGTGTGCCTCCTCAGGCAGAATACCTGTTAAAAGTTACCTGAGAAACAGATATCATATTATTTTGGTTTTGAAATTAACCTGAACTCGGTCTCTCAAATTCCCCAACAGCTTGCAGCTTAAATAATGCATTGGGTTTCAGTAGGGATGGTAATCTACATATTGATATAAAAATTTCATGGGTAAAAACAGCATTGTAATCCGTTTCTAAAAATTCCACCTGTCCACCCATTATCCGTCTCACCAGAAAAGATAAAATATATATATATATATATATATATATATATATATATATACACTGTATGTTAAAAGTGATTATGAGCTTATTTCATGTTCTTTGTGCTTTTCTTTATTTCTGACCTTCTACAATAATCATGTGCTTCTTCTATAATCAGGAAGAAACATTATTATTATTAAAGATTTGGTTATTTTATTCTTTGGCTGTGCTGGGTCTTCCTTGCAGCGCACGGGCTTCTCATTGTGATGGTTTCTTGTTGCTCAGCAGTTCTGGTGCCTGGTCTTAGTTGTTCTGTGGCATGTGGAATCTTCCCAGACCAAGGGTCTAACCAGTGTCCCTGGCATTGCAAGGCACATTTTAAACCACTGGACCATAAGGGAAGCCCAGGAAAAATTACTTTTCAAAGGAGAAGAGTTTATTCTGTCATTGAAATCAGAATATTTTCTACACACAAAAAATTTTTATTTCTGGTTATACTAAAGACTACAAAGACCAAAATAAAAACACATGGACATTTGAGATCCCCCAAAACAAGCACCCATAGCAAGGCACAACAGAGCGGGGCCCCTCTGGTACCTGTGATGGTGTTGACGACGGTTCGAAGGATAGTGGGCGGCTTTATCAGTTCTTTGAGGATGTTCGACTCGGTAGCCAATGGAAACCCATTGTCAAGCATCTCTTCCAATACCTCATAAACCACAACCACATTGTCTTTTATCACTGGCTCTGAACAGACTCCAAAATAATCCTGATGAAAACACAATACGTATATACATTTATCACTCAGAGACTGCGATGGGTGAAGGAATGCGCCCAGAGATTCTTGAGTCCTGTCCGCGTGTGTTTATGCAGCGTTTCTGGGACCTTCTTCTACAATAAGGGGATGAAGCATAACCCTGGTTCTCTTAGGCAGTCCAGTGTGGTGGAAAGAAAACTAGACTGGATTATAACACAAGCATCATTAATAACTTCTTTCATGTACTAAAGTGAGTCATTTAATCCTTTTGGGTTAGCTTCCTCAACTAATATGAAAACACAAAACTGAGTCTAGTCTATGAGGTGGTTTTGAACATGAATTTGAAAGAACTATGTGAAATGCCAGTACCTGATACAATATATACTTGACCCCCACATTTTTTTAACTCTTACTGTTGTGCTATTCCTCAACATTCATGGAACAAATAAGAACCGAGAGAGAAATGAAATAAGGGGTGTGAGCTAGCACCCCAGAAAATCTCTTTGGATCACCCTTTTTCTGAGATGCTAGGATTCTAATAACACTTTATCCCTTTATTAAGAAAGGCTAAACTTAGACATTAAATAATCTGGGTTGTGGGAAAGGCACTGAATTCCAAATCGGAAGGCCTGGGTAATAATCCTAATTGTCACCTACTAGATTAATTCATGCTAACTAATTAGGTCTCAATTTCTCTAATAGTATAATCTGGATAATACCATGCATGGACAGACAGGGTTGTAAAAACTAAGCATGCTGGATTAAATGAGAACATGTATGAAAGTGCTTTGTAAACTATAAAGCACCGTGTAAACTGTGATGCACCGTAGTGAAAGACGCAGAGACAAGGGCCTGTAGCACTCGGCGTGCCCTTCTCGACAGTGTCAGTGCCTCTGCTGCTGGGCTTCTCAGAAGGTCAGACAGTCCCCTAAGCATCCATCCACCGATGGGAAATGCACACCTTTCGAGAAAGTCCATTCTATTCATGGGCAGTGCTGATTCTTAGAAAGTCTTTTCTTTGGCTAAACTGAAACCGGCTTCCTAGATGTGCCTTATAGAACAAGGTTACGTGACAGCCCCACAGTGATCAGGGGGCCAGGACAACATTTGCCTTCAATTTTTCTTCGCAGGGCCAAACTCCCTGTTTGGTCCTGCTACTGTTCATGCTACAGGAAGGTTTCTAGATTGTTTCACTTTCTTGCCATTTCTTTGAATTTGTCCTAATTTTCTAATAGTTTCCTCAAATGATGACATCCAAAACTGAACACAGACTCTAGAGGTGACCTAAATTACATCAGAATGATGTCAACTGTCAGACACATTCCAATATCCAAGAGCATTTAGGAGTCAGGAACGTGTTTCTAAAACAAAAAGATTTTTTCTTTACAAAATGAAGATTGAAGGGGGAAAAAATGCTACACATTTCCTTCTCATGAGTGATTTCATTTTGAAAAATAAAACTCCTCACTCAAGAAAAGGGAATCCTCCTACGCTGTCAGTGAGAATGTAAAATTGGTACAGCCACTACAGAGAACAGTATGGAGGTTCCTTAAAAAGTAAAAACAGAACTAACATATGATCAGGCAATCCCATTCCTGGGCATATACCCAACCAGAACTGTAATTCAAAAAGATACATGCACCCACCCCTATGTTTACAGCAGCACTATTCACTATGGTCCACACA
Organism: Antilocapra americana; assembly: GCA_007570785.1. Classification (NCBI taxonomy): domain Eukaryota; kingdom Metazoa; phylum Chordata; class Mammalia; order Artiodactyla; family Antilocapridae; genus Antilocapra; species Antilocapra americana. The sequence continues at coordinate 27,612,272 of ML660774.1, read as the reverse complement.
TGGAAACAACCTAAGTATCCATCAACAGAAGACTGGATAAAGATGCGGTACATCTATACAATGAAATACCACTGAGCCACAAAAAAAGAACCAAATAAGGCCATTTACAGCCACACAGATAGACCTAGACCTTATCATTCTAAGTGAAATAAGTCAGACAGAGAAAGACAAGTATCGTATGATATCACTTTTATTGGAGAAGGAAATAGCAACCCACTCCAGTATCCTCGCCTGGAGAATCCCATGGGCAGAAGAGCCTGAGAGGTTACAGTCCATGGGGTCACAAGAGTCGGACATAGCTTAGTGACTAAACCATCACTTATGTGTGGAATCTAAAATACAACACAAATGAACTTCTCTATGAAACAGAAACCGATTCACAGATGTAGAAAACAGACTTGAGGTTGCGAAGTGGGAGGTGAGGTGTGAGAGAGATGGATTGGGAGGTTGGGATTAGCAGATACAAACTATTAGGTGGAGAATGGATAGACAACACGGTCCTACTGTATAGCCCAGGGAACTATTGATATAGTCAATATCTTGTGATAAACCATAGTGGAAAACTATGAAAAAATGTGCATATACATATATATATAACTAAATCACTTCGCTATACAGCAGAAATTAACACAATGCTGCAAACCAACTATACATCAATACATTTTAAAAAACACCTCCCTTGATTTTCTAAATCAGAGAGAATGTGATTTTATCAGTCAGCAGCTGGAAGGGGACAACGCTACAGCAAAGCGTGGGCACTTCCAAAGCGGGGGCTCCTCTATCACAGCCCAGCACCTAAGACACAGCCAGAGAACACACATCACATAGACGTTCAAATCAGGATGCGTCCGTCTAAACACTTCTAACAAATTCTTCCAAACTGGCAAGCTGCGAAGTCCCAGCCTTCTAAAGCAGCCGCTTCACTGTTTACCCGATTCCTCTGGGGTTCCAAGTAGATTAAACAACCTTCCCCGCTTCCTCTTGCAATAAGTTACATAACATCACTATGGAGATACGGAGCGACAGTTAATGGGGTGAAATATCCCGTGTGGAAATCCTAATGAGGCCCAGCGTGAGCAGGTGAAGATCATAACTGCTGGGCTCTTCTGCTTCTTCCACCTACTGGGGTTTATAACTCTCAGGTTCTCAACATGGGAAGGGACTGACAGGCCACTGGAACCCCAGAAGAGTACTACCACCAAAGACTGTGGGGCAGGGGGAAACTTAAATACATGCTCATTCTTTGGAGATGAAAGCTGTTCCAAACATGTGACATATATTCATAAGAGCAAACGAAAGTGCTCTTTGGCTTGCTTTTTAATGTTTATCAGAAGGTCTAGGTCCTCCTCCTCCTCTCCAATCCCACAGTGTCTGTATTCATGTGACTAATTCCGGACTTCACATGACACAGAAGTTAAATCAGAGGACCCTCGATTCTCATGAATCATTGAGTTACGCAGATAACCACAACCGTGAGCGGCTGAGCAATTCTTTTAGGGAGAGGATGCCACTGTACGAATCCAGAGTCTAGGCTGCCTGAAATCCTGTCCTGTAACAGGTGCTGACATCCTGGCACAACCAGCACCCCCGTGCCCCCAAGATCTCCAAATCTATTCCTGAAGGAAAAACCCCAAGTGAAAACTACACCTTGGAAAATGTATCCCTTAAATTTTACAGGAGTGCTAAGCTCACGACGAGGCCCATCACTGGTACTCATAAGCTGTGGATGAGCACAAACTCAAGCTGAAGGGTGGGTTCCCAAATTCCCCCTGCCAGGGAGAATGAAACAAGCATTATTTATGTTTTTCTAGTTTAAAAAATATATCTTTCCACACGCTTCAGTCTTTGAGGCAACTCAAAGCAATGTTGTTAACAATGGTTAACATCAAGTCTACCATAAAAATAAAAACTTTCTCTAGTTGTAGTGAGCAGGGGCTACTCTCTAGTTACGAGCCTCTCCTTCATGGTTGGTCTGCTCCCATGTCTTGGGAGTACACTATCTCTGCTTTCTGTTTAATAAAAGTTCTGTCTTCTTGAGCTGTCACTGAGCTGAGACTAGTCTGTTGTTTCGAATCCTTGCTATGACAAGAGCTGAGAAATCCTGCCTGCTTGAGCTGTAATTAACCCACCGTTCCAAATCTTTGTGATGATGAGACAAGAACCAAGGGAGAGAAATAAACCAACCTAACAAACGAAATAAACCAACCATAAAAAAAAAAAATCGAAACTCCTTAGCTTTGTGAACCAAACGTGGGACAATTCTAGTCTCTAGAACTGAAATTTCATACAATCATACTAAGTAGGGTGGCTTTCTCAGGCCACAGGTTCAAGACTGTACAACCTGTCATTCAAGACGCAACCCATTCAATAAACAGAAACAAGAATCTTATCAGATGGGAGAGGAAGTGAGCAACGTCAGAGTTGTGATTTCTTTTTTATTTTCTTAAAGTGAAAGTTGCTCAGTCATGTCTGACTCATTGCGACCCCATGGACTATACAGTCCATGGAATTCTCCAGACCAGAATACTGGAGTGGTGAGCCTCTCCCTTCTCCAGAGGATCTTCCCGACCCAGGGATCGAACCCAGGTCTCCCGCATTGCAGGAGGATTCTTTACCAGCTGAGCCACAAGGGAACCCCAAGAATACCAGAGTGGGTAAACTATCCCTTCTCCAGGGGAATCTTCCCAACCCAGGAATCGAACCAGGGTCTCCTGTGTTGCAGGCAGATTCTTTACCAACTGAGCTATCAAGGAAGCCCATTTAGCTCCTTAACTGAGGCTGAAAACCATGGAAACAAAACTTTAAAGACACTTGATCAAGTCCACGGATGAACCTCCTCACAGTCACGCACCTGAAACGTGTCCACAACCCGGTGGAGGAACTCGATGACAAACAGAGGCGGCACCTCCGTCTGGATCACAGCCACAAAAAAGATCTTGTGGCGGTAGACACTCAAGAGACAGTGGTGCGGGGTGGGGATGACTGGAGGGACGTTTTCAGCCTCCGTCGCTCGCTCTTGTGCCTCGAAAAAGTAATCGCAAACGGAACGGCTGACCACACTCTTCCAGTGTTTCTCCAGGAAAATATCTCCAGAGGAGTTGATCAAGAAAAGACTGTGAATCATGGTGGATGACCGTCAGTGAGCGAGGAGAGTCTTTTTCAGTATGAAAGCCTCTGCAAATGCTCAGCTCTAAAAAAATAGAAGAGAAGCTACAGTCAATTGCAGTCAACCAAAGCCGCCTCCACATCGGTCCAGCAGCCCAAGCTTTCCTACCCATCTTTCAAGACTAGACTCAATTTTCCACCACTGCAGGAGCCAGAAGTGTCCCTCCCTAGGATCCCCAAGTGTAATTCACAGCCACCTCATTTTTCAGTTAATTATATACTGTATAGTTATCTTTAACACTGCCTGAATCATATTCATTTAAAATTCTACTTAATTTTTGAGTGTCTTCTTTCTCAAGTGGACTGGGAGCTCCTGGAGAAGAGACCTTGCCTCGTGTTTCTGCTGCCTCCTTGCACAGCGTTGTCTTCTTGTATACAAGAAGGCTTCAAAGAACACGGAGGTGCCCTGTATGCGGTGACAACTTACATATAAGAAATGGTTACATCTGCGTCATCTGATTTGGTAGCCATTGGCCAAACGGGGCCATTGAACATTTGAAATGTGGCTGGTCCAAACCGAGATGTGAATAGAAGACAGGCACCATATTTTGAAGGCTTCATATGGAAAAGCATTGTGTTTAAAGACTGACTCACCGACTTAGACAAGAAACTTAGGGTTGCTGGAGGGAACAGGTAGGGGGAAAGACAAGGAGTTTGGGATGGACATGTACACACTGCTATATTTAAAATGGCTAACAAGGACCTACTGTGCAGTACATGTAACTCTGCTTGACGTTATGTGGCAGCCTGGCTGGGAGGGGAGTTTGGGGAGAAAGGAAACATGTATATGTATGGCTGAGTCCCTTCGCTGTTCACCTGAAACTGGCACAACACGGTTAACTAGCTATACCCAATACGAAAGAAAAAAAATTTTAAATTCAAGACTGTTTACCAATAATTTAATATCAATCAATTAAACCAATTATTAATATTAACTTATTGATTTATTTAATATTGATAGTTTTGATATACTGGATAAATACAAGATATAACACTCAGATGTGGCTAGCAGAACATGTATTATGTGGGTCGCTGCCTATTTCTACTGGACAGCGCTGATCCACGGAATGGAGCTGTCCTTGTGGTCTTTATTTACTGGGTCAGACCCCATTCTCTTAAGTCCTTGTTAAGCACAAGGCTCTATATTAGATGCCTTAAAAAACAAAACAAAACAAAACTCCCTCTGGGGGATCTCCCAGGCGGCGGCATCTCTACGATGCCAGTCCCCGGAACGAGGCGGCCCCGCTGGGCCCCAGCTGTGGCCACTCGGCGAACTGGTCCAGGTGGTCAAACCGCAAAGGCCTGCTGTTAACCAAAGAGCCGCAGGGCGAGCTTAATCCCTGTGCCCGCGACAGGCCGGCGGGAGGGAGGGGGCGGCGGGGAGCCAGGCTGCGGGGGCGCAGAGGCGGCTGGCCAAAGCGGGTTATCTTTGCTTGGGTCGCGGGGAGGATGGAGGCCGCTTGGAGCCGGGTGTCCACGGGCTGCACGATCCGAGGCTGAGAAGGGTCGCCGGTCCGCGCACCTGCGTCGCCATGGCAACGGGGTTTCCGCCTCCCCCCGACCCCTCGGGCCGGAGTGGCCACCTCCCCAGCCCGGGGCTCGGCCCTCGCCTCTCCCCGCGGCATCACGCAGCTCCGAGGGGCTCCGGCCGCATCCCGCGCCCCCGCGCCCCCGCCGCGCGCCCAGCACCACCCCGGCCCTGGCGGCCCGCGCCCCTTACCCCGCTCGCTCTCCGCCGAGCCCACCTGGCGGCCGCGCGAACAGGCCCCGCCCCCGGGCGCCCCCCGCCCGCCCGCGACCCAGGTCTTGAGGCCGCCGATTGGGCCTCGTCCCCCGCTCCGATGGACCGCAGCCCGCCGCTCGAGCCCCCGATTGGCCCTGGCGCAGGACTCGTAGCCTCTGATTGGTGCAGCTCCGCGGCTCTGAGCCCTGATTGGCTGTCGCGCGCCGCCGGCGGCCCGCCCGGCTCCGCCTGGTCACCGGGTCACGGAAGGCCCCGGCGCGCTGCGAAGCCACCTGCGTAACCGCGGGATACGCCAGGAAGAGGATGCGGAGAAAGTGCGACTTCCAGGGCACGGCTTACGGAGCAGCGTATCCTCGACGATAAGCCGTGAGCAGCAATAACTGCTCTCTGCCCAGCAATAGCTGCTCTTTGTTGAACGAGTGCGTTTAAAAAGAGACGCGGTGCCTTCTCAGTTACGTACCTCGAGGAAAGGAGATGTTATTGGCTGCGCAGCGCCCTGTCCAGAGCTCTGGAGCTGAATCCAAAAGGCCTCTTCCAGCCCCAGCTGGACCGCCACCTGCTCGACCTTGGGCAAGGCCCTTCACCTTTCAGAGTCCCAGTTCCCAGATCTGAAAAGGTGAGGGTTGGGCAGGTCTTTCTCCAAATTGCATTGGCTCTCTGATGATTCAGGTTTGGCTTACCCAGGAAAGCATGCGATAGAAGTCAAAACATTCAAGTTCAGTTAAGCGAAAACTTACTTGTTATGCGGGATGGGATGTGGAAAGGGTTTGCCATGGCGCCTGGACGTTGGATATATTCAATAAGATGGTCAACTGTGGTGATGATGGTTGTGATCTGAACGAGGAAGGCGTTGCCCTGCCTGTGCTTTGGTTTTCACTTTGAGTGGCAACTTCTGACGCGGGACCATGATAAATGTTAATTCAAGGTGACGTGGGTTGTTCTTTGCCGTACTTGCTAAGGGCAGATATTTGGCTAATTTTGAGCTAACCAGGAGAGACAATCCCAATTCAAAATGGCTGCGTGATGCGGAATCCTGTTAGGTTATGGGCTCTGGTGCCAGAGTGCCTGGGTTTGAATCCTGCTCCAACATTTATCAGCTGTGTCGTTGAGAAGGTAGCTTAACTTCTCCAAACTTCAACTTCCTTACTTCTCAAATAAAGACAGTAATAGTACCTACTTCGGTATGTTGTTGTGGGGATTAAATTAGAAAAGTGTTTGCAGCACAAGATGCAACTACACATGGTTGTTAAGTAGTGTATGTGTTTAATGGGCAGAGATGCTGTCACTGCTGCAGGCGTTTTTTGTTCATTCACTGAATTAATGTTTGCTAAGAGCCTCCCATGTATCAAGCCTCATGCCTGGGATGGTGCAATGAGTAACATCTCTTGTCAGAGAGCCTGGAAAAACAAATGAAAAGCAATTACAAAATGCTGTGGGACTTCCCTGCTGGTCCAGTGGTTAAGAATCTGCCATGCAGTGCAGGGGACGAGGGTTCAATCCCTGGGAACTAGGATCCCACAACTGAGCCCTCAAGAAGCAACTAATGACACACGCTCCAGAGCCTGTATGCCACAACTAAAGAGCCTGTGTGATGATCTCACATGCTGAAACTAAGATCCAATACAGCCAAAAAAATAAATATTGAAAAACCAATGAAAGCTTTAAAGAAATGAAAAAAAAAAAAAGGTGTGATGAGCAAGGAGCACATAGGGGCAGGCATTGCTGGTGGAGGGAGTAGACTTAGAGCCAGGGAAGTCCATCTAAACTAACATGTCCAATTCTAACTGTTGCTTCTTGACCTGCATACAGATTTCTCAGGAGGCAGGTGAAGTGGTCTGGTATTCCCATCTCTTTAAGGATTTTCCACAGTTTGTTGTGATCCACACAGTCAAAGGCTTTCACGTAGTCAATAAAGCAGAAATAGATATTTTTCTGGAACTCTCTTGCTTTTTTAATGATCCAACAGATGTTGGCAATTTGGTCTCTGGTTCCTGTTTTTTCTAAATCCAGCTTGAACATCTGGAATTTCTTGGTTCACATACTGTTGAAGCCTGGCTTGGAGAATTTTGAGCATTATTTTGCTAGTGTGTGAGGTGAGTGCAATCGGGAGGTGGTCTGAACATTCTTTGGCATTGCCTTTCTTTGGGAATGGAATGAAAACTGACCTTTTCCAGTCCTGTGGCCGCTGATGAGTTTTCCACATTTGCTAGCATATTGGTGGTGGCACGTATGGATGGTAGGAGGAAGAGACAAGAGTCAGGGAAAATACAACTCTGCCATCTTGTGAACCATATCCTGACATACCCATACTACTGTATATAAAATAGATAACTGATAGTGAAAGTCGCTCAGTCGTGTCTCACTCTGCGATTCCATGGACTATACAATTCATGGAATTCTCCAGGCCTGAATACTGATGTGCGCAGCCTTCCCTTCTCCAAGGGATCTTCCTGACCTAGGAATCAAACCAGGGTCTCTTGCATTGCAGGTGGATTCTGTACCAACTGAACTATCAGGGAAGTTAACTGATAAGAACCTACTATACATCACAGGGAACTCTACTCAGTACTCTGTAATTACCTATATGGGGAAAAGACTCTGAAAAAGAATGGATTCAGGGACTGCCCTGGTGGTGCAGTAGTTAGGAGTCTGCCTTGCAATGCAGAGGACATGGGTTTGATCCCTGGTTGGGGAACTAAGACCTGATGCAGCCAAATAGATAAGTAACTTTTTGGAAAAAAGAATGGACTCACTTTGTTGTATACCTGAAATGAACAGAACATTGTAAATCAATTATACTCCGATAAATTTTTTAATAAAAATAAAGTGAAGTTTAAAAAAGTCAGTCCCAATTGTCAGGGGTCTCTGGGAGTGAACTAATTTTTAAGATCTTAAAGGCCTTGTTTACAGAAAAAGACGTTTGTACATGCCCTGGCATGCATTTCTTCCTCCTTCTGTCCACACGTGCCACCTCTGTGATTAAATAGCGTTTCACAGCTCTGTCCTGTAACCTATGGTGCTGTTGACACTCAGCTGTGCATCGTGTATTGCCGGGGTCCAGCCTCGGCGGGTCCGGGGGTCTTGAGGGATGAGTGGCATCAGCGAAGAAGTGAGCTGAGTCGATGTGGTGATGGAGCAGTCTCTCGTTTATTGTTGTTGGTTTACAGTTTTATAGCCAAAAGAAATCCCCATTACATCATTACATCACCTATCATTCTATACAATTTTTTGTTTTCTACCTTCCATAGCAACCTTATCATTGAGCTCATTCCCCAATCTATCATGAAACATTCCCCTTACAGAAATCAGATTTCTATGTAATTAGATTTAACAATAGTATGTTTACCATTTGAATGTCTTCAGTATACTTCATTCAATCATGATAAGTACATCAACCTAAGTAAAAAGGTTACATTTCTCTTATCAGGTGCAACTATGTAGGAGCTAGAGGGAAGGGCTTAAGCTTGAAACTGTTTTATTCTAGTACCCTACTCCAGTTCTTACGAGGAAAGAGGAAAGAGGACAAAGAGACAGTTTAGAAAGAGGAAAGAGGACTAAGACAATTTAGAAAGAGGAAAGAGGACTAACACAGTTTAGGAGCACTGCTTTAGCAATAAAACTCTATTAACCTTATAACTACTATAATGAATTCCTATGTCTACATTATCCTAAAGCAATCAATATCTCCAATTATGCTGGCCACAGTTATGAGCATTCCTAAGTCCCATTCCAGCCTGGTTTCTTCAAGGAAGAGAGTCTCCTCCGTGGAGTGGTCCGAGGAGTGGGAGCTGGAAAGGTGACCCAAGTACGAGCCCTTCCGGTGGTGGCCTTGCCATGACCCCCAGAGAACGCTTGGTAAACTCCCCAGTAACGAGTAGTAATCTATTTAAATGTCCCCCTTTCATTCCTCCTTAGCCCCTGGGGAAGGTGATCCAACTTCCCAGATCCTCTGGTCGATAAGGTCTGGGGGGATTATCTCAGGACAAATTCTTTCCAACTGGGACTGACCTTCTGAGATGAGCCAATGTTCCGAGCATGGACAGAACTCCTAAGAAAAATACCAGGGTGGGGGGCCTAGCCCGGGATGCCCCGATAAAGAAAGTCAGCTTTGCAATTTCTTTCTTAGTCTCGTGACCTTGTCATCCGAGCAAGGGGGCATCTGTTGGGGCCCAGCTGGCTGATGCGATCAGCCAGAGCCATTACGGTCGGAGCACTGCAAGCCTGCTGCCATATAAGGCGCTGATTACGCGCCAGCTATACGTTCAGCTGGCAAATCACCAAAAGGATCATGCGGCGAACGTATAGCCGACAGGCCAATCACCCACAAGACACGTATTCCCTACATGCCCGTCAGAGCTCCTCCCTTCCTTTCCCCTCCCTCCCTTCCTCCCCATATATAATCGCCTTGCGCTCAATAAAGTTTTGCAGCTTGATCAGAATCTTTGTCTTGCTGCCGTTCTTTGCGCCTCTGTTGATTGCTCTGCGGGCCAGAGGGACTGCGCCCAGCTAGCGGCCGGAGCAGGCATCCTGACGGCTCCCAGCAGTGTATGAATCTGCTCCCCATCACTGATCTGTAGACTCTTTGAGAATCACAGGGTATATATCTCAATGCTTTATGTACATGCATTCACCTAAGAACCCAAAAGTTTTGTAGGGTCTGCTATTGCCTGTACACTAAGGGTGCAAAGATAATTAAAGCATGGTTTCATGGACCTTACAATCAAGTGTGGGCAAATACTCCAAAGAAAAGACCAGCTCCCTTTAAAAAAAAATAATAATAAAAACCAGCTTCCTTAAGGCTGGCTGTGGAAAGTGCCTGTCCTTTTGGAGAGGAGAGCTTGAGCTGGACACCCCTGCTCTGGAACAAGAGACCCATTTCTGCCTCAAGGAACTCCCACTGCTGGCGGTTTTACCCACCATGCTACGTTTGGGAGGCTCTGTGCCCCCAGCTCTCCAGGGTAGACACACTGGTTTTTGTTTAATTTCTCACAGCACCGCTGAGACCAGGTGGACACAGACAAAGCTCATCTAAAGACTTGGGGATAATAGGGACTTCCCTGATGGTCCAGTGGCTAGGACTGTGTGCTCCCAGTGCAGGGGGCCCAGGTTTGCCCCTGGGCAGGGAACTAGATCCCACGTGCCTCAACTAAGAGTTCGCATGCCACAGGAAAGATGCTGCAGCTAAAATAAAAAGATCCCAGTGCCACAACTAAGACCCAGTGCAGCTAAACAAACAGAAATTAAGACGAGGGGAATAAGGGGAAATGAGTAGAGAGAGTAACAGGCCACATCACATCTTTCGATGTCATCAGGGTGTCTCGAGATGTACACCTCTTCCAGGGGGGCAGAGGTTCTCTGTCACCCCTCATATTCAGAAGCTCCAGCAAAGCCCTCTCAAGTTCCTGACACCCAAACCCTGTGTGATGAGAAGACAGCATCCTTCTCGCAGCAGCCCCAGGCAGGCCCACCCATTCCCCTCCCCAAGGGCAAGGAATCAAGGCACCAGATGGCGCCTTCCCTACATAACCACCCCCGGAACACCCAGCCGTGAGGCCACACTCACACAGCTGGGGCCTGGGCATTCTACGGCTTGTTAGAGACCTTCCTCCACTCTCTGCCTACCCTCTGTCTAGATGGTGTCGTAAGTGTAAGTCCGCTTTGAACGATGTGCTCTTTTTTAAGATTTTTTTTTTCTTTTATTGATGTGGACCATTTTTTAAGTGTTTATTGAAATTTATTGCAATATTGTTCCTGTTTTATGTTTTGTTTTTTTGGCCATGAGGCATGTGGGATCTTATCTTCCTGACCAGGGATTGAACCTGCATCCCCTGCACTGGAAGACAAAATCTCAACCACTGGACCACCAGGGAAGTCCCTGAATGATGTGCTCTTAATTTTTTTTTTTTTGGCTGCCCTGGGTCTTTCCTGCTGCACCTGGGCTTTCTGTAGTTGCAGTGAGTGGTGGGGTAGGGGTGGGGATGGGGATGCTACTCACTAGTTGCAGTGCGTGGGCACCCACATCAGCATTCTTGCCTGGAGAATCCCATGGACAGAGGAGCCCAGTGGGCTACAGTCCATAGGGCCGCAAAGAGTCGGACACAACTGTAGTGACCCAGCACACACACACGACAGGCTTCTCACTGGGATGGCTTCTCTTGTTGAAGAGCATGGGTTCTAGGGCTGGGGTCAGTAATTGTGGCTCATGGGCTTAGTTGCCCCTTGGCATGTGGAATCTTCTCAGACCAGGGATCGAACCCATGTCCCCTGCATTGGGAGGTTGATTCGTAACCATTGGACCACCAGTCCTGAATGATGTACTTTGATTGTAGGTACAGACAGACTTCCAGACACACATATCCCATTGCCCACTCGACTTCTCCACTTAGGGGCCTGCCTCACAGACATCTCACTAGGGCAAAAAGGAACTCTTGAGTTCCCCTCCCAAATCTGTTCCTTCCTCCAGCTCTATTTGATCTTCTGTTTTCATCATCTTAGTAAATGACATCACTGTCCACTCAACTACTCAAACCAATATACACGAATCACCCTTAATTCTTCCATTACCCTCATCCTCATTTGATCCAGAAGAAAGCTACATGGATTCTATCTCTAAAGTATATCAGGAATCTGTTTTCTCTCCACCCTCATCCAAGCCACCGTGGACTGAACAACTCTAAACCCCCTCCAGACTGTTCCACACTCACCCCTTCAATCCATGTTTTTATGTAGCAGCAAAAGTGAGATCGTCAAACTGCAAATAATTACTTCTAGCTCACATCCCTTCAGTGCCTCCCAGAGGCTTTCAATCCAAATGCTTTTACCACCTTGCCACAGGCTAAACATTTGTGTCCCCTCAAAACTCATGTGTAAAACTCTAATGCCCAGTGGAATTGCATTTGGATATGGGGCCTTCGGGAGGTGATAAGTCGTGAGCGTGTGGCCTTCATGAACTGGTCTCTCCTGCTGGCGGCAGCATATCTGGCAAGGCCTTTGGGTCTGATGATGCTCGAAGATGTCCAGGCAGCAGTTGAAATTTTAGGTCTTACGGCACATATATATAACATCTGTTCAAAAGACATGCATATTCAGTACCTGTGGGTAGAGAGTGTGTGTGTGTGTTGTGGAGGGGAGATTGTTTCATTACATGAGTAAGTGAATGAATTATCAATATTATTATGCTGTAATGGTGTAGGCAAGTACTATATGAGCAACAAGTAAGTGTTAAGGATCATTCAGTAAAACTGAATTTCTACTTTGTTCTCATTCTAAATGGGAGCCAGTAGAGATTATGTTAAACTTCATAAAACAGAAAACTCAAATAATACTAACTTAAACAAGATAGGGGTTTATTTTTCTCTCATTATGGGAAGTCAAGAGGTATGAGATCTGGGGCTAGAATGGTAATTCCACATCAAAGACTCAGGCTTCTGTTAGCTTGCCCTCTTCCACTATCAATATTTCTATGGTTGAGCTTTCACCTTCACACTCACAACATTGTTGCTGTGGCTCCAGCCATCAAACTATACTCCAAACAGAAGGAAGGAAAGACAAAGAAGAAATGCACATGAGCCACTGGAGTTAATTCCCTTTACCGAGCTTTTCCTGAAGTCCCACATGTGGGCTACTGCTCAGAATTAAGCTAAAAGAAGTCCTAGGAGGGACTTCCCTGATGGTCCAGTGGCTAAGACTCCATGCTCCTAACACAGGGTTTGATCCCCAATCAGGGAACTAGATCTCACACACGACAACTAAGACCTGCTACAGCCAAATAAATATTTTTTAGAAAAGGAAGTCCTGGGAGTGTTCTGTTTGCTTTTTAGCTTGTGTGTGTTTTAGTTTTTTGTGACTTTTAAAAACTGAAGTATAGTAGATTTACAATGTTTCATGAGTAAAGTGACTCAATTATATTTATATGTATATATGTGTATGTATATATTCTTTTTCAGATTCTTTTCCATTACAGGTTATTGTAAGATATTGAATATAGCTCCCTGTGCTATACAGTAGGTCTCATTGTTTATATAATTAATATATAGTAGTGTGTGTCTGGCTTAAAAAAGCTGGCTTAAAACTCAACATTCAAAAAACTAAGATCATGGCATCCAGTCCCATCCCTTCATGGCAAATGGAAGGGGAAAAAAGTGGAAGCAGTGACAGATTTTATTTTCTTAGGCTCCAAAATCACTGTCGATGGTGACTGCAGTCATGAAATTAAAAACACTTGCTCCTTGCAAGGTAAACTATGACAAACCTAGACAGCATTTTAAAAAGCAGAGACGTCGTCACTTTGCCGACAAGGACCAGTATAGTCAAAGCTCTGGTGTTTCCCATAGTCATGTAGAGATGTGAGAGTTGGACCATAAAGGAGACTGAGCACTGAAAAACTGATGCTTTTAAATTGTGATGCTGGGGGAGACTCTTGAGAGTCCCTTGGACTATAAGGAGATCCAAATAGTCAATCTTAAAGGAAGGCCTGATGCTGAAGCTCCAATACTTTAGGCACCTGATGCAAAGAGCTGACCCACTGGAAAAATAGACCCTGATGCTAGGAAAGACTGAAGGCAAAAGAAAAAGGCGTCAGAGGAAGAGATGGTTAGATAGCATCACTGACCCAAGGGACATGAATTTGAGCAAACTCCAGAAGATAGTGAAGAACAGGGAAGCCTGGCATGCTGCAGTCCATGGGGTCGCAAGGAGTCGGACATGGCTGAGTATCTGAACACCAACAGCAAGCATGTCTCTGTTAATCCCAAACTCCTAATGTACCTTTCCCCTCAGCCCCCTAGTCCTGGGAATGTTTTCATCTGGGCACATTTCTACCTTCACCCTCCAAAGGGGATTCTGTTTACAAGGAAGACAAGAGACTGGGTATTGCATAGGCAACTAACAGCCTGTCCACAGCCGTTGGGAGTGAACAGAGAGGCTACAGTCAGTGGAGACTGGATATTTTAAGTCAAGTGTAAAATCAAAGGCCTTTGGGAAGGCAGTCTAGACTACAGGAAAGCTCCACAAGACAGTTTTGACTTAATCTCCACGAGATAGATTAAAATCAGAAGAAAAGACAAAAAACATGGCCATAAGGAACAAGAAGGTTCGGTAAGCAGTGGCCGGGGAAGGGTAATGCGTCCAGCTCTGGTCTGAAAGGACTGGTCAGGAAAGGCAAGTGATCACAGGGTCATAAATAGGCACATAAATAGGCCTGACCTGGGCAAGTTACCTAGATAAACTCATTGGCCCTCAATGTCCTGATCTGTAAAATGGGAGGACTGGACTAAATTATCTCAAAGATCTTTTCCAACTCTAAAGTTCTTTTGTAACAGCAATCTTTTTTCTTTTTCCTTTTTTTTTTAAGCAGTGAAATCTTTCAGACAAATGAAAGCTGACATAGCAAACTGATAAATCGGAGTTGCTCTGGATGACATAGGGATGGGGAACCCTGGAATTCTCTCTACTTGGCCTCAGTTTTAATCCCTGTGGTGGCCCCTGAGCTCTGAAGAGCACATCTCTATATGTAACTTTCATGTGTAACTTTCATAATATGATGTGTTTATTGGTATAAATCAGACAGCAGATATAACCACAGGAAAATGGTTTTCATTTGTTAATAACAATCTTAAACACTTTCTAAAACCCATGAAATTAAATAACGAGAGTTTCAAATTGTGACACTTTATTATGACTCTCATTGAAATCATGGGGAAATAGGCATCAAATCTCACCAAAAATTTGATCGAATTTCTTCCAAAAGTTATTCAGCAATGTTGGTGGGGGGAAAGGAGCTTGGAGGGTACAGGAAAGTTTTCCGAGCAACATACTTATTATTTTCTAGGTAGTTATTTAGATAAAAATGATTCTCAGAGGAAAAGAACAAACCCTTGCTTTGCAATACTTGTTTCCTGTGTGCCAGACGAGGCTGCTTCCTGTTTACCACAAGTAATTGCTGGTAACTGGAAGCAAAGACAAGAAAAATGTACCTCTTGTCAGTCACCTGCTGAACTTCCTTTCCGTTACACTTGTCATACTTTTAACATTCCCAAAGTTTTGGGTTTTTTAAAAATGTCTTTCCAAAACATTAATGTATTAAAAAAAAAAAATAACAGAAGGCACAATGAGACCTGAAACCCATTATCCTCACGTCTCCCTCCACTGCGTCTACCCTTTGATTATTACATAAAATTTTATGAAAACTCGGATTATTTTCCCTACCCACACCGAATCTTTACTAAATCTTTCTCTCCGTAATCGGTCCACACACCCCAGTTTTGCTGTCTTCCGCTCCACGCTGGCGATCACACCCAGCTTCTGCATTTTTCTCCTGGCTAGTATCCGGCCTCCTTCTTGATCCTGCTTTTCTCTCATCACTGTAACCTTCCCCCCCCCCCCCGCCCCCTTTGCAGACAGGTCTGGAAAACACCATCTGTTCCAATTTTAAGGTCTCGGGGAGGGATCGTAAGTCCGGGGACAATAATCTTCCAACTCCAAATCTCAAACACACTGTCAGCCAAAGAATTTTTTTTTCTCTCATTCTTGAATTTAATTTTCACAAAGTTCCTCCACAGTTAAAATAAAGGAAATCCTATTTAGGTATTCACGAAAAGTCATACAAAACTTAAAAAAAAAATAGCTTAATAATCCCTTTAAGTTAGAAGCCTGACCACAACAGAGGTCATATTGTTACTGTGTGGTCTTTTCTCTGGCCAGCAGGCGTCCAGCTGTTACAAGTCCAGCTCTGAGTCAGTTAACCCGCTAGTCCTCAAACAGAGCCGACTCCCAGCTCGGCGCCCGGAGCATCCGCGCCGCCCGGCCCGGTAATGAGCCCTCGGCTACGGAAGGTGGTGCTGTTGGATCTGAGGGGCGATCGACGCGGGCCGGGGCTCCGGGAGCAGGGCTGGGAACGGCTCCCGGGATGCCCAAGGCGAGCCTCCCCAGTTTGGACGCCACACTCGAGGGGGGCACTGCTGGGGACTCCGAGAGGTGGAGGTACAGGCCCAGGTGCTCCGGGAAGGGCGAGGGCGAGAGGACACAGACCCCGGCTCCGGGCGGGGGCCGGGGGCACCGCCGCGGGGTCGGCGGAGAGAAAGGGGCGAGGACAACCAAACGCCTTTCATCCCCTGGAGACAAAGAGGTGCCTTCTTTGGACAGCAGCTGCCAGCGCCGCACGCACCATACGGCGGGGCCCGGGGCGGGGCGGGGGCGCCGGCCCGGCCGCTCGGGCGGCCCACAATGCCGGTTGTCATGGCGACGGGCCGCGGGCGGCGGGGCGCCTGAAAGGACCCATTGTTCCGGGGGCGGGCGGCCCGGGCTGCGCCTGTTTCTGGGCGACACCTTGAAACACCTCCCGGCCTCGGGAGGGCTGGGGCCGCGGCTGCGGCCTCCGCAGGGGTCTCGGGCCGCGCAGGGACCCCGCGGCCCGCAGCGCAGCCTCCCGCGCGGGCGTGCGGCTGTCAGCGGGGACGCGTGTGAGTGCGCGCGCGCACACGCATGCACAGACGCCAGACACACGGTAACAGCCGGCACGCGCGTGCACACACACACACAGACACTGTAGCACAGCCAGCACACGCGCACACACACACACAGACACGGTAGCACAGCCGGCACACGCGCACACACACACACAGACACGGTAGCACAGCTGGCACACGCGCGCACACACATAGACACACGGTAACAGCCGGTACACGCGTGCACACACACACAGACACGGTAGCACAGCTGGCACACGCGTGCACACACACACAGACACGGTAGCACAGCTGGCACACGCGTGCACACACACAGACACGGTAGCACAGCTGGCACACGCGTGCACACACACACAGGCACGGTAGCACAGCCGGCACACGCGCGCGCACACACACAGACACACAGTAACCTACGGTACGCGTGCACACACACACACACACACACACACCACGGTAGCACAGCCGGCACACTCACGCACACACATGGACACACGGCAACACCGCCAGCACATACACACACACAGACACGATAACAGCCGGCACACACACACACACACGGTAACACAGCCTGCACACGCGCACGCACACACACAGACATAGTAACAGCCTGCACACACACGCACAAACACACACGGTGACACAGCTGGCACACACACACACACACACACACGGGCGTGGGCCGGCAGGTGCACGGGAGGCACGTGGGCAAGGCCAAGAACCCCAGCCGCATGAGCTGAAGTCTGGGGCCAGGGTCCTGGGGAAAGCCCTGCAGAATCACTTCCCAGTCCTGCTGGAAGAGAAAGAACAACAAAATCACGGTGCAGAGCAGATGCAAAGTTCCAAGGCAGCCTGGCACTGTTTCCTTGAAACAGCAAACAACTGGAGACAACCTAGAAGTCTGTCCCTTGGGGGCTGGTAAGATCACGTGGGCACATGCCTTTGATGAAGTGCTGGGTGGTCCTTTCAAATCGCAGGGCGGCCCCCTCTGCAGAGATGTGGGAACGTCCCATCTGCTCTAAGAACACAGCGAGTGCACAGCCACCCGAGTGACCTGTGTGCTGTGTGTGCACACACATCGCTGTGCACGGGCGTGTGTGCGTGTCTCCCTCAGGAGAGCAACTAGACAGAGCAGGTAGCAGGAGATGATGAGAACTGCCTTTTCACCGGATAGTCTCTGGGGGATCTCCCCTGGTGGTCTAGAGGTTAAGACTTGGTGTTTCCAGTGCAGGGGACCTGGGTTCCATCCTTGGTCAGGGAATTGACATCCGACATGCTTCCCAGCTTGGCCGAAATTTAAAAAAAATTTTTTTTTTCAAATTAAAAAATATATAATCTTTTGTACCTTTTGGATTTTGTCCTATGTACCGTGTATTACCCAAAAAAGAAGTAAACTTCAAAAAATAACTTTTAACTTGCATTTGAACACTGTCTAATGAGATTTGGAGATCTCTATAAGGTGCCTAAGCTCTTTTTTAAAAAATGTTTTAATAAGTATTTGAAAACAGTATATATGGACAACAAATACCATTAATTCACAAATACGGAAAGGCAGAGTGATAAAATATTGAAACACACACTTCCAGGAGCCCACTGTATAATCTATCTGTTATATCAAACTAATCTCAAGCCTTCCCAGTTAAATATCGAATTATATTGGGGTGATTTTTCCTAATTACAGAATGGTGTAAAATCAGTGAAATGTATTATCAAACCCCTATGACATGGATGCTTTTTCCATATGGATACAAATAAAAATCATCATTAATGATCATGAGTTAACATCTATGAGTACTTACCGAACACCATGTTAAGAGTTTGATTTGCATTATTTCTTTCAGTCTTCCAAACAAACCATTTGTTTCTTTTACAAGTGGAGAAACATGGGGAAATGTTCTTTCATTTACCTGACATGACACAACTAAGAAAGCTGCAGAGCCTGGATTTGAATTCACATCTGACTGACTCTAAAACCTATGTCCCTAACCTCTGTCGCTCACTTTTTCAACTATAGTGGAAATACAGGCTCAGGGTGACTCTAATCCTGTGGCTTCACAGATTTTTTTTAAACTGAAATAGAGTTGATTTACAGTGTTGTGTAGTTATATATATATATATATATATATATATTCAGTTATAAATATAGATAGATTTCTTTTTTAAGTTCTTTTCCTTTATAGGTTATTACAGAATAATAAGTATAGATTGAGTATTCAATCTATAAGTATAAGTATAAATATAAGTATTCTATTGAGTATAGATCCCTGTGCTACACAGTAGGTCTTTGTTGGATAGGACTTCACGAATTGAATAAAAGGTTTCTAGCTATTAAGAATTAGACTGTATTTGAGCAAACATAAGCTGTAAATGAGCTTCCCAGGTGGCTCAGTGAATAAAAAGAACCTGCCTGCAATGCAGGAGATGCTGGAGATATGGGCTTGATCCCTGGGTTGGGAAGATCCCCTGGAGGAGGGCACAGCAACCCACTCCAGTATTCTTGCCTGGAGAATGCCCATGGACAGAGGAGCCTGGCGGGCTATGGTCCATAGGTTGAAAAGAGTCAGACATGACCGAAACCACTGAGCACAGCCCAGCAAGTTGTAAACAGTGTAGTGGGCCTATGAGATTTTAACTCATGCCCCAGTTTGGTTGTGCAGAGTAAACATGAGGTCTGTATTTTGTGAATAACGAATGTAACCTTTATTTAGGTGTTTATAAATAAAGTGGAATTGGAATGCAAAAACATGCTTATTCCCCTATGTATTGTCTGGCTTCTTTTGTACTGCCGTGGCAGAGCTGCAAATTTGTAAGATCATTGTGTGGCCCACAAAGATGAAAATATTCGCTAGTTGAGCCAAGACTTTGAAACAACCCAAAAGTGCATTGGCAGATGAATGGATAAAAGAGATGTGGTACATATATACAATAGAATATGTGGTCCACTGGAGAAGGGGAGGGCAAACCACTTCAGTATTCTTGCCTTGAGAACCCCATGAACAGTATGAAAAGTTAAAAAGATAAGACACTAAAAAATGAACTTCCCAGGTTGGTAGGTGCCCAGTATGCTACTGGAGATCAGTGGAGAAATAACTCCAGAAAGAATGCAGAGATGGAGCCAAAGCAAAAACAACACCCAGTTGTGGATGTGACTGGTGATGGAAGTAAAGTCTGATGCTATAAAAAGCAATATTGCATAGGAACCTGGAATGGTCCATGAATCAAGGCAAATTGCAAGTGGTCAAACAGGTAAAACAGGCAAGAGTGAACATCAACATTTTAGGAATCAGCGAACTAAAATGGGCTAGAATGGGTGACGTTAACTCAGATGACCGTTATATCTACTACTGTGGGCAGGAATCCCTTAGAAGAAATGGAGTAGCCATCATAGTCAACAAGAGAATCTGAAATGCAGTAGATTGGATACAGTCTCAAAAACGACAGAATGATCTCTGTTCATTTCCAAGGCAGACTATTCAATACCATGGTAATCCAAGTCTATGCCCCTACCAGTAATGCTGAAGAAGCTGAAGTTGAATGGTTCATTGAAGATCTACAAGACCTTCTAGAACTAACACCCCCAAAAGATGTCCTTTTCATTATAGGGGTCGGAAGTCAAGAAATGCCTGGAGTAAAGGACAAATTTGGCCTTGGAGTACAGAATAAAGCAGGGCAAAGGCTAATAGAGTTTTGCCAAGAGAACACACTGGTCACAGCAAACACCCTCTTCCAACAACACAAGAGAAGACTCTACACATGGACATCAGCAGATGGTCAATACTGAAATCAGATTGATTACATTCTTTGCAGCCAAAGATGGAGAAGCTCTATCCAGTCAGCAAAAACAAGACCAGGAGCTGACTGTGGCTCAGATCATAAACTCTTTATTTCCAAATTCAGACTTCAATTGATTAAAGTAGGGGAAACCACTAGACCATTCAGGCATGATCTATATCAAATCCCTTACTGCTATACAGTGGAAGTGACAAATAGATTCAAGGAATTAGATCTGATAGACAGAATGCCTGAAGAACTATGGATGGAGGTTCGTGACATTGTACATGAGGCAGTGATCAAGACCATCCCCAAGAAAAAGAAATGAAACAAGGCAAAATGGTTGTGTGAGGAGGCCTTACAAACAGCTATGAGAAGAAAAATGAAAGGAAAAGAAGAAAAATGAAAGGCAAAGGAGAAAAGGAAAGATATACCCATCTGAATGCAGAATTCCAAAGAATAGCAAGGAGAGATAAGAAAGCCTTCTTCAGTGATCAGTGCAAAGAAATACATGAAAACAATAGAATGGGAAAGACTAGAAATCTCTTCAAGAAAATTAGAGATACCAAGGGAACATTTCATGCAAAGATGGGCACAATTTATGGTATGTGCCAATGGTATGACAGAAATGGTATGGACCTAACAGAAGCAGAAGATATTAAGAAGAGGTGGCAAGAATACACAGAAAAACTATACAAAAAAAGACCTTCATGACCCAGATAATCACAATGGTGTGATCACTCACCTAGAGCCAGACATCCTGGAATGTGAAGTCAAGTGGACCTTAGGAAGCATCACTACAAACAAAGCTAGTGGAGGTGATGGAATTCCAGTTGAGCTGTTTCAATCCTGAAAGATGATGCTGTGAAAGTGCTGCACTCAATATGCCAGCAAATTTGGAAAACTCAGCACTGGCCACAGGACTGGAAAAGATCAGTTTTAATTTCCGTCCCAAAGAAAAGGAATGCCAAAGAATGCTCAAACTACCACACAGTTGCACCATCTCACACACTAGTAAAGCAACGCTCAAAATTCTCCAAGCCAGGCTTCAACAGTAGGTGAAGCATGAACTTCCAGATGTTCAAGCTGGATTTAGAAAAGGCAGAGGAACCAGAGATCAAATTGCCAACATCTGTTGGATCATCGAAAAAGCAAGAGAGTTCCAGAAAAACATCTACTTCTGTTTTATTGACTGCATCAAAGCCTTTGACTGTGTGGATCACAACAAACTGTGGAAAATTCTTCATGTGATGGGAATACCAGACCACCTCACCTGCCTCCTGAGAAATCTGTATGCGGGTCAAGAAGCAACAGTTAGAACTGAACATGGAACAACAGACTGGTTCCAAATCGGGAAAGGAGTACACCAAGGCTGTGTATTGTCACCCTGCTTATTTAACTTATGTGCAGAGCACATCATGAGAAATGCTGGGCTAGATGAAGCACAAGCTGGAATCAAGATTGCTGGGAGAAATATCAATAACCTCAGATATGCAGATAACACCACACGTATGGCAGAAAGTGAAGAGGAACTAAAAAGCCTCTTGATAAAAGTGAAAGAGGAGAGTTAAAAAATTGGCTTAAAGCTCAACATTCAGAAAACTAAGATCATGGCATCAGTCACATCACTTTATGGCAAATAGATGTGGAAACAGTGAAAACAGAGGCTGACTTTATTTTTTTGGGCTCCAAAATCACTGCAGATGGTGACTGCAGCCATGAAATTAAAAGATGCTTACTCCTTAGAAGAAAAGTTATGACAAACCTAGACAGTTTATTAAAGAGGCAAAGACATTACTTTGCCAGCAAAGGTCCATCTCGTTAAAACTACAGTTTTTCCAGTAGTCATGTATGGATGTGAGAGTTGGACTATAAAGAAAGCTGAGCGCTGAAGAATTGATGCCTTTGAACTGTGGTGTTGGAGAAGACTCTCGAAAGTCCCTTGGACTACAAGGAGAACCAATCAGTCCATCCTAAAGGAGATCAGTCCTGAATATTCATTGGAAGGAATGATGCTGAAGCTGAAACTCCAATACTTTGGCCACCTGATACAAAGAACAGACTCATTGGAAAAGACACTGATTCTGAGAAAGAATGAAGGCAGGAGGAGAAAGGGACGACAGAGAATGAGATGGTTGGATGGCATCACTGACTCAATGGACATGAGTTTGAGTAAACTCTGGGAGTTGGTGATGGACAGGGAGACCTGGCATGCTGCAATCCATGGAGTCACAAAGAGTCGGACATGACTGAGTGACTGAGCTGAACTGATACATATACCACCAAAGAGCATGAAAGAATACCATCTGCAGGAGCATGGATGGACCTAGAGGTTACCCTACTAAGTGGTGTAAGTCAGAAAGAGAAAGTCAAATATCACATGATGTTACTTCTATGTGGAATCTACAATATGCCACGAATGAACTTATCTATGAAACAGAAACAGACTCACAGACATAGAGAACGGACTTGTGGTTGCCAGGGGGTGGGGGAGATTGGAAGGCAGATGGGTTGGGAGTTTAAGATTCGCAGATGCAAACTATTATATATAGGACGGATAAAGAAGGTCCTACAGTAGAGCACAGGGAACTGGGAACTGTTTTCAATATCCTGTTGTAATCCATAATGAAAAAGAATATGAAAAAGAATGTATGTATAACTGAATCACTTTGCTATACAGTAGAAATTAACACAACATGGTAAATCAACTATACTTCAATAAGATAAACGTTAAAAAAATATTTGCTATTTGGTCCTTACAGAAAATATGCGCAGGTCTTTGATCTAGCGTTAAGAAAGGCAAAAGAGGGAGGGACTTATATTATTTAAAACTTTGAGCCCCACTCTCTTGTTTTAATATTCACCCAAGACTGCCACTTCTGTTCAAAGCTGTGCATCCAGGGCTGTCCCCAGGGGATTTAGCAATGAGAGCTATACTTCAGTTCTTACAGGGTAAGAATGGTAGCAGTATTGACACAGGTTTTCCTTAGCCACAGGGCTATTCATTTTTCCTGCAAGGAGCCACTGGCTGATGAGCACCCATCTTTCTGCTCCGGAGGTGGTTCTTAACTAAGGAACTTCTGGAGGAAGACAGAAGCCAAAGATACATGAGGCTTTGTCAAAATGCAGCCGTTGTGATGATTGAAATACATAGCTTGTGATGCTGCACACCAGTAGTTGGAACCTGCTCAGAGGGACCGTTGGCCCTGTGTTCCTTCGACTTCAAACAACTGTGTTCCCTTTTCCCTTTAAAGGCTTTCGTGGCTCTGGAAACCCTGGAGAAGGTTGTGTGAATTTGTGGAAAAGAGCGTGTGGGGGAGAGGCCTGTGCCATCACAGGGGCAGCTGCCTCTAATCTTAGAGTAAAATGTTTAGGAGAATCCATGTGGGGGTTGTCACCCGTTACCTTTCCCTCTCCATCTGCCACCTTCTAGCCCAGGGCACTGGCTCTTGTTCCCCTGTTACCCAACCAGAAGCTCCAGGGCTGTGCCCATGGACAGCACCTGCTCATAACAGCCAACATCTGTAGGTGTCTTGGGCAGCAAGTCAGATGACTTTTTGACTCTGGAGTTTTGTTTCCTCAAGCTGGGAAGAACTCTCCAGAAGCTCCTCCACCCAGCTGACAGCTGACCTGTGTTGGCTTGTTTAAGGCATTCATGAAATTGGCCGCAGTACAGAGCTCTCATGAGGTGCTGGCCTTACCAGTAGGGACAGAATGCTTCCTATGTAATTATGGTTGAGCTGTTGCCCCATTCAACATCACTCAGAGGCTTAGACAAATATGAATTCAAGCCAATAAAAATTAAATTCTGACTGTAGAAGCTAGGTTGTGGGACTTAGGGTATTCGTTGTTTAATTCCAATTTTCTATATGTTTTGAAACTTTTTCTGATCAGATGTTGGGGGAAAATTAGATTCTTATCTGGAAATTCCATTTTATCTAAGTTTCCGAGGAACAAAATAAGACTGATATTTGAGAAAATATATTAGAACATTTCACTCAAAAACATATCATCCTCTGTAAAAAAACAAAACAAGAACACCTCCATTAAGATCATAAGGATACTGTGAATAATAAAAATGCAGATAAGGATTGACAAATGAAAAGATAAAGAGGATGCGGTATATGTATATACAATGGAATATTACTCAGCCACAAAAAATGAAAAAATGCCATTTGCAGCAACATGGATGGACCTAGGGATTATCATTTTAAGTGAATAAGTCAGAAAAGGGTGAATGCCATATTTATCACCTGTATGTGGGATCTAAAATATGACAAATGAACCTACCTGTAAAACAGAAACAGACTTACAGACATAGAGAGCAGACGTGTGGTTACCAAGCAAGATGGAGGGGAGGGGAGGGATAGATTGGGAGGTTGGGATTCGCAGATGCAAACTGTTACAGAGAGAATGGATAAACAGGATCCTACTATAGAGCATAGGGAACTATATTCAATATCCTGTGATAAATTAAAATGGAAAAGAATATGAAAAACAATATATATATTACATAATACATTATATTTATGTATATATATAACTGAGTCACTTTTCTGTGCAGCAGAAATTAATAGAACATTGTACATCAGCTGTACTTAAATAAAAAATTTAAAAATCACAGAATAGGGTTCAGAATCTAAAATAATTTCAATGGTCTTTTCCTAAGGTTCAAAACACTTTGGAGTGTTTTGTCCACTGAAAATATGTGGACATTTTCTAATAAAATATTTCCCAGTATTAGCCTCAAATTCTCAGAGTATGGTAGTAACACTGGTTTTGTGAATAGAATATTCTTTTTTCCCTCCACATTCAATTTTAAGTTGTCACTCGTCTCTGACTTCCAGATTGCCCTCTTGTAGGCTCTCATCCATCAGTTCTGAAAGGGCCTCAAGCTCATACAGGCGTAAGGTCTCCTCTTTCTTCTTCTCTCATCTCCAGAATAAGCTGTTGCTGCTGCTGCTGCTAAGTCGCCTCAGTCGTGTCCGACTCTGTGCGACCCCCATAGATGGCAGCCCACCAGGCTCCCCCATCCCTGGGATTCTCCAGGCAAGAATACTGGAGTAGGTTGCCATTTTCTTATCTAATGCGTGAAAGTGAAGTCGCTCAGTCGTGTCCGACTCCTAGCAACCCCATGGACTGCAGCCTACCAGGCTCCTCCGTCCATGGGATTTTCCAGGTAAGACTACTGGAGTAGGTTGCTATTGCCTTCTCCACCAGAATAAGCATCCATGGGCATTTCTCCCCTCTGCTGCTGAACTACCCACTAATTTCTGTTCAATCCATCTGTTAACCCTTTCAGCACAAATGCAATTAAATAAGAAAGAGTATGATAGGACTAATGAACATTTGCATTCAGTCAATCAGACAATAAGTTTTCTCAGTTTATTGTTTAATATTTTTTCATGTTACTATAATAATATAACACCCTAATTTCAGTCACCCACTCTATAAGAAACGTCTTAATTAAGTACGTAAGACTTAAGTGTTTATCTTACTAAATTAGAAAAAAAGAATGAAGAAAATGGGAATACAGCAGGAACTGAAATTACTGAAGTTGAAAACTGATCAAGGGGAAAAAAGAAAGCAAAAATGGAAAAGAATAAGAAAGATATTGCCATGAGTATAGAAGAAATTTTCTAAAAGTTTTCTTCATGGAGTTATGAATTATATGGCAGCAATTTGGAAGATCTAGAACTCAGAAATAAAATATGGCTATCTTAACTTATAAATTCAATGTAACACCAGGGAGAGTAACTCTAGAAACCTCCTCAAAAGCATAGGGGAAAAAAAGCAGAGAAAATATTCTAAAAATTAGTAGACCAGTATGGGAAGTCTATCATCTCACGAACAGAAATACTGTAGAGAAGAGAGAAAAGGGTGAGAAGGAAAAAATTTTAATCTAGTAAATTTCCCAGCACTGAAGGGCCTGAGGATCCAAACGGAAAGAAATGACTGGGGTACTCAGTTCCCAAGAATAGAAACCAGCTCACAGGTAGAAAAGGAAATGTCTAAAATTTGCATAGGAAAAAAGAGAACCAGGCAGAGAAAGAAAAAGGGAGGAGGGAAGGAAGGCAGAAAGAGAGAAAGAAAGAAAGAGACAAAAAGGGAGGAAGGAAGGAAAGAAGAAGAGGGGAGGAAGAAGAGGCATGACAGATGGTAAATAATAAAGAGGGGAACATAATTCTATCGGAGAGTGTAAGAAAAATGATTTGGGTACATAGGAACCTGAGCAAGCCAACAAAGAAAAATATAAGTATTGACCTCAGAAGAAACAAAGTCGTTCAAGAAAGGAAATGTCACTCAGTGTATTACTTAGCTAATCAATGATGAGTTAGTATCTAGAATATATAAAGAACTTCTACAGTTCAACACCACCACCAGTAAAAAACCTGACTGAAAAATAGACAAAAGACCTGAACGGACAATTGCCCCAAAGATGACATTCAAATGGCCAACAAGCGTATGGCTGATGCTCAAGATCACTAAACATCATGTAAATGCGTATCATAACCACAATGAGTGATCATCTCACACTCATTAAGACAGTTCCTATAAATAAAATAAACAAAATAGCAAATGTTGGGCAGGCTGTGGAGAAACTGGCACTTTTTCTTTCTTTGTACAACTGGTAAGAATATAAAATGGTGTGGCCACTATGAAAACTAGCATGGCAGTTCCTCAAAAAATTAAATGTAGAAATACCTTATGATCTAGCAGCTCCCATTTTTGGAATATATTGAATTGAATATAAGAATTAAAATCAAGGACTTGAAGAGATTGGTGCATGTTCATGCTCATAGCAGCACTTTCCACATCATAGTCGAAAGGCGAAAACAATGCCCATCAACAGATGGGTGGGTGAACAAAATATGGTACATTTTTATAATGACCTACTAGTCAGCCTTAAAAAGGAAGGAAATTCTCACGTATGCAACACATGGGTGAACCTGCAGGACACTATGCTAAGTGGAATAAGCCAGTCACAAAAGACAAATTACTATATTTTCCATTTATACCAGGCATCCAGGGGGGTCAAATTCAAAGACAGAAAATAGAATGGCAGTTGCTGGAGGCCAGGGAAAGGAGGGAATGTGGAGTTGTTGTTGGTGTTTGATGGCCATAATGGGAATCCCAGCTGGTGCTAGTGGTAAAGAACCCACGGCCAAGGCAGGAGTCGTAAGAGACACGGGTTCAATCCCTGGGTCGGGAAGATCCCCTGGAGGAGGCCATGGCCACCCACTCCAGTGTTCTTGCCTGGAGAATCCCATGGACGGAGGAGCCTGGCGGCTACAGTCCGTGTCTAACTCACCCAGAGTCAGACAGAGCTTAGGTGACAGCACAAAGGGCATGAAGTTTCAGTTTTGTGCAAGGATAGAGCTCTGGAGGTTGGTTGCACAACAGTGGGAATACGCTTGACAGTACTGAACTGCACATTAAAAAATGGTAAGGAGGGTAAATTTTACATGCATTTTACTACTTCAGATTAAGTATTTTTAAGTTACTTCAAAAAGATTAGAGGTCTTAATGTAGAAGCTTAAATGGTCACTTTTAGAAGGAAACAGGTATAAATCTGCAGGAGCAGAAATTAGCAACAGTTTCTTAGGTGGGACACCAAAAGTAGAAACAACCGAAGTAAAATTAGATACCTTGGACTTCATCCAAATGAAAAAGATATGGTCCAGAAAGGTAAAAGGTGATGGACAAAATGGGAGAAAATATTTGTAAACCATGTAGCAGATAAGGGTCTAGTATCTAGAACATAAAGAATTTAGATACTAGACCTTTTTTTTTTTTGAACTTACAATTCAACAAATTTATTTATGACCTTAAAATTCAACACATTTATTTATTTATGAACTGACACTTCAACAAATTTATGAACTTATGATTCAACAAGAAAAATACAAACACCTAACTTTAACATGTTCTAAGGATTGGTATAGACACATCTCCAAAGAAAACATACAGTCAAGAAGCTAGAAAGATCCCCTGGAGGAGAGCATGACAACCCACTCTAGTATTCTTGCCTGGAGAATCCCATGGACAGAGGAGCCTGGAAGGTTATGGTCCATGGGGTCACAGAGAGTCAGACACAACTGAAGTGACTTAGCACAGCCAAGAAGCAAGTGGGAAGATGCTTAAGGTCATTAGTCACTAGGAAAATGCCAATTAAAACCACAATGAGATACCACTTCATACCCACTAGGAAGAAGATACAAAACAAAACAAAGCAAGTGTTGAAGATGTGGAGAAATAAGACTCTTTCTCTGTGGCTGGTGGGAATGTAAAATGGTCCATCTGCTGTGGAAAGCAGTTCAGTTGTGCTTTATTTAGGTTAAACATAGAATAAACCATGTGACCCAACAATTGCATCCCCAGGTATATACCCAAGAGAACTGAAAATGTATGTTCACACTAAAAACTGCTAAATGAATATTCATTACTCATTAAAGCCAAAGAAGTGGAAACAACCCAAATATCCAATAACTGTTGACTAGATAAACAAAACCGGTGCCCACACCATGGCAGGAGAAGACGTACTGACATGTACTACAACACAGGGAACCTCAAAGGCACTAAGCTGAGTGATAGAAGCCCGTGAAAAGAGATCGCATATTATACGATTCCATTTATGTGAAATATCCAGGATAGGTAAATCATAGAGACGGAGAGTAGACTGGAGTTGGGGTGAGGGAGAGTGGAAATGAGAAGTGATTTGAACAGAGTTCCTTTGCGGGGAGGTGAAAACACTCTGAAATTAGGTGGTGGTGACGCTGGCCTGACTCTGTGACTACACTGAAGACCGTCGAATCGTGTACTTTGAGTGAGCATATTTTATAATATGTGACGTCTACACTCAATAAAGCTGTAAAAAGGAACGCCAGTAAAAGGAGGGAGTTGTTATGTCTTCCCTACACCTCCATTCCCTCATTGTTCCTGGGCCACTCACATTTCTTTTTATCTTCTGTGTTCTTGGGGTGCTTTATGTTTGGGATTTGCTTGTGAAACTTTCTGTTATCTCTAACACAGGGTGGAGGTCTTTCGCTTGGTCCCTCCTGCCTCCATGTACCTCCTCCTGCCTCCAAGAACTGGTTGCTTGGTTTCCGCCTCTTTTATCAGTTGGGAGTGGCAGGAAGTCAGGGAGGTTGGAAGGAGGCCAGGCTGAAGCAGGGATCCCAGGTGAAAACCTACTTTGGGGATTAAGGTGAGAAATGACCGGGGCAGCCTGGGTAGAGAGTGGAAGTCGTTGGATTCTCTATATGAGTGAAGGCGAGGCCAAAAATATTTGCCAAAAGATTGGCTGTGAGTGTGAGAGAAAAAGGAATCAAGAATGACTTTAATGGATAAACAAAATCCTACTGTATAGCACAGGGAACTATATTCAATATCCTGAGATATACCATAATGAAAAAGAATATGAAAAAGAATATATATATATGCATAACAGAATCACTTTGCTGTCCAGCCGCAATTAACACAACATCGTGAAACAACTATACTCTAGTTTTTACAAAGCTTTATTTTAAAAAAGAATACAAAAGGGAAAAAAAGAATGAAGCCACCTCTCTTCAGGCATAACTCATCCAAGACTTAAACTTGACCTCAGGACTCCAACTCCTGTTCCATCTCCTTCATTTGCTGTCCTTGGTTTTGATTTCCATCACAGCCACACTCTTTCCCTTTGGAAGCAAAGACCGCTAAAGATGCCGCTGTGTTTTTCTCACCCTTTAGCTCATGATCTCATAGGAAAGAAAACACCTTTTCTTTCATAGCACTGGGAAAAGTCCCAAGGGTTTGACTGGTTCGCCTGGTTTGGGTCAATGCTCTTTCCGGTATCAACCATGAAGACCAGGGGATGTTGCGACAGAATTCTCCAGACCTGCTTCGTCTGCCCAGGTCTTGGGTGGAAGATGGAGGCCTGACCCCACCTGAAGCACACAGTATGAATTCCCTATGAGAAGTCAGAACTCTGTAACCAGCCGTGGGGGAGGCACGTGGTCTGGAGAGAAATTAATATGACCGTGATCCAGTACTGGTGAATTCACAGTGGAGCCATGAATGGTGGCCTTAGAGAATTCTGCTAAGAAACATGGCAGAGCCCGTTTGCTGTGCAGCTAAGCGGTATCAGGGCACCCTTTCCGTACCTGACCATCAGCCTGGTAGGTGGTCACACTGAGCTGGAGGTGGGCAGTGAGGGTTGTGTGCTTTGAAATCTGACCACGTCCCCTGAGATAGGGAATGACTTGGAGCCTCCAGGTCTGTTTGGACAGCTCGTAAGAAATGCTATGGATGGCGCGGGGTCCTGGGCACCTTTAGCCCAGAGCAACAGCCCAGGAATGTGGGAGCCAGTGGGCAGCTGTGCGGGCGCTTGGCCACTGCCCGTCTGCACCAGGCTTCCTTCCCTCTTTGGGCCCTAGGCAGTTTCATCACACAGGGCACTTCCTAGAACCCTGTGCCTTGATTTTTGGCTCTCCCTCAAGGACTTGGCTTAGATCTATATCTCACCAGTGTAGTTTCTGATGTACCCGTTCAGATAAGAAACCCTGCCCAGTTATGCAATCCTAACACAAGTAGGCTGACACTCACCATGCTGGCTCCACCATGGAGAGGGGGCTGCCCGCCCCTGGGCTGGCTCTGCTGGGACAGGCCAGAACTTTGGGTGCTTACATCCACCTTGTGAAGAGGAGAGGGCTCTCCATGGCTCTGAGGGAGTTCCCTCCACTGTAAGTTCCCAAGCTACCCTGCTAAATAGGAAGCCCTGCAGAGCTCTGAAGGGCATGGTTCTCCCATTCTGTCTCCTGCTTTCTCCAGGAGACAGATTTTCAGTTTTCCCTCCCAGGGTAGCTGTGATGTGAAGGACTGCCAGGGTCTGAGGGCCAGGAGTTCATGGGCTATCCAACCCTCTAACCCGAGAGTGGCATTCAGAAGCCTAGGCTCACGTGGCTGATACATGGAGATCATCAACAAGAAAATGGCCTGGACCAAGCAGAAGGTCATCTCTCCTGTCTGTCAGACTGGCTGAGCCAGAAGATTATAAGCAGTAAGCCAAGGACTAGGGTGAGACTAGAGGCTGTGGACATGGATATCCAGAAATGGTTGGGCCCAGCTGGGCTTGGTCACAGAGGAGGCAAAGATTTGATGAAGTGCAGACATGGACTAAGATGAGGCAATCAATACTATGGACACCAGGCTTTTGGAAAAGCAAGGTCTTTTTCATATTTGGCTGTCATGTCCCATCAGGTAGGAAGTAGGTCTGAAAGGGAAAGGCACCACCAGACCCAGAAGTGCCTGTAGGTCCTTAGAAGTGATGATCCTACCTGACCAGCTTAGGCTAGAAACAAGAGTTCCAGGACCCTGTCGATTGTCTTTGGGGCTAAGTTGCAAAGTCGAAGGGGGTCAGGTGTGTGGTGTCTATTGGCCTCCATCAGAAGAGTGAGGAAGTAGTTGCAGGGAGGGTTTGAGAGGGGGTAGGTGAGTAGCAGGTACATTTAGGCACCAGAGAGTTGGTTAAGGTGAGGTCCTGAAGTTAGAGGGTCCCTGGAAGCTCAGAGGAAGCCAGGTGGATAGGGAGGAGGAACTGGTAATTGACAGGTGGCAGAATTTGTAGTTCCTGGATGAGATGCTGGCCTGAGACAAGACACGGTGGGGCACGGAAGCCTGATTCTGACCTCAGCGTTTTGTTCTCCTGAGGTTTTCAGGTGGTCCTGGGACCAAAAACAAGACGTTAGAGCAGCAGGCTGTTTCCAGATGTTCAAAGACCATACAAGTATTCAGGGTAGAGAATAGGAGGAGTGAGGAACTGTTGGGGGGGGGGCGTCCCCAGGGAGAGAGCTAAACCTCAAACAGGTCCTCTGTGGCTAGGCACACTGAGGGTAGATCAGTCCAGTTCTGCAGGACTCACTTGACACCCCCTCACGCCCTCCAGAGAAAGAAGAGAGGGATAGGGGAGGGAGGAGGAAGGAAGAGAGAGAGAGAGAAAGAGGAATAGCAGGGAAGCAAATGTGGCTGACCAAATCCATTTCTGAGAACAGATAGGAGAATTCATGCCCCGGGCAGGACAGCGATCATTCCCAGTCCTCCACTGAAATGGCCTCTGGTGTGAATGCATTTGGTTGTTGGCCTCGGCCACGAAACACTCCCAGGCCAATTATGACCATCTCGGGGTGCTTTGGAATGCTATAAAGGTGCTATAGTCTACCAGACCTTCCCCAAACCTTCCATGCCCTGTCGATGTGATTACCCATGTCTCAACAGCTCTGCTTCGTTCAGACCCTGAGTTAATTCTATCTTCTAAAGAGGCTGTGGTAATGATTCTCATACCATAGTCCTTATTGAATAACAGCTTTATTAAGCTGTAATTCATGTGTAACTCACATTCACAGTGCTTTTTCTAACCTGGATGCCTTTAATTTCCTTTTATTGCCTAACCGTCAACTTCTCGTACAATGTTGAATAGAAGTGGTGAGAGGGATTATCTCTGTCTTATTCCTGCTCTTAGAGAGGAAATATTCATTCTTTCACCCTGAAGTATAAAGTGAGTTGTGGGGTTTTGGTGGCTGTCCTTCATTAATTTGAGGGCCCGTATGCTTTTCTACAATGTGATGAGTCACTATCTCATTAGGAGAAAATGTTAGTCACTCAATCAAGTCCACTCAATCAATTTGCCACCCCCTGGACTGTAGCCCGTCAGACTCCTCTGTCCATGGAATTCTCCAAGCAAGAATACTGGATTGCCTAATCATTCCCTTCTCCAGGGGATCGTCCTGACCCAGGGATCGAACCTGGGTCTCCTACCTTGCAAGTGGATTCCTTAGCGTCTGAGCCATCACAGGAGCCTGATTCTCATAAGGAGAAGTAGGGTCTAATTTGTCTGCCCTTGAATGTGAACTGAGTTCTCTGACTTACCTGTGGCCTGCGGAATAAGGTGAAAGAGAAGCTTCCTGACCTCGGTGGTGAGGTCAGCAAGACCAAGTATCCTCTCTCTCTCTAGAATCTTTGCTCTCCTTACTTGGCCTCTCAGGATACTCATTCTGGGAACCCAGCCTTCATGCTATGATAAACCCAAGTGACGTGGAGGGGGCCCAGGTGACAGTCTAAATGCTAAACTCAACCTTTGAATTTTCCCAGCCCAGGTGCCAGACATAGAAGTGAATAAATGATTCCAGCCTTCAGCCATACAAATCACTATCAACCTTTCAATTCTCCCACTGTGGTCCCAGACATGGTGGAGAACTGTGTGTTGTCTGAATACCTGGCCGCACAGTCGATAAGCATGATAAAATGGTTATTATGTTACACCAGAAATTTGGGGTGGTTTATTATACTTCAGTATGTTTCTAGAACAGGTCTCAAACTTTCAAAAGTAAGTTTTTCCTATCAGAGGACGAGAGCTGGGTGTCTAATCCTAAAGTAGGAGTGGGCCGGGGGCAGGTTAGGGCAGGACATGAGATTACGAGTTTCTCTGCATCCGTCCACAGGCAGCCCCTCTGTGCCACATGCCTTCAGTCCAGGCGGCCTCCTGGAGGTGGAGCCCAGCCTTGAACCTCAGCCCAGTTGACAGCTCTTGCCTGTGTCTAGATCCCAAGACTGGGCACTGTTCTCCCCCAAGTTCTCCTTGATTCCTGCATCACCCTGGACTGTCTTCACTTGATCTACTGTCCAGGACCTTGTTTCAGCCCTGGAACAGCATAACATTTAACACTAATACATGCTTTATCAATGAATGATATACTTTATTAAAATGAATATAAAAGGAACAAATTTTATAAAACCATGTGATTCACATGAGGATGGCTAAATGTGTTCTATGTCAGATTGCTTAGACATTAGGGCTTGAGTCTTCTGTATCAGATTTGACTTTGTCACCCTTTGGACTTTGTGATTTGAATAGTTCTTTTTGCAGAATTTGTTCTTCTCTCGCAAACCTCAGTTTTTGCTCTTAAGGCCTGCAATTGGTTGCACTTCCTCCATATTATTGGGGATCATAGCCTTTCCTTAAAGTCAACTGATTGTAGATGACAACTACACCTGTGAAGTGCCCACAAAGCAAAACCTGGGTCAGTACTTGATTAAATGACTGGGTGTATAGTTCAACCAAGGGGACACACAAACCAGCTGTCACAGATCTGGATATCTTTGGTGGGAGCAGTTCTCTGCCTCCCGCAGGTGAGAACAGTGAAAATGATAGAAATGACCATCCTCCCCTCTGAGAGTCTGAGGCGGGTCCTTAGAAGGGGGCATATTCCACAAAGGGCTAAACACCCAGAAGAGATGACTCTGGAGATGGAAATTTCCCATATGAAGCAAGGCAATATGTTCAGCTTACATGTGGAGGTTGGAAAGGGGGTTTCCAAGAGGCACTCATGGGGGCTAACAGTTGGAGGAGGGTAAGAGGGTAGCAGGAATCACCCTTGGGACCCCCCCCCTGCATTGTTAATGTAAATTGGTGCAACCACTATGGAAAACAGTATGGAGGTTCCTCAGAAAAATAAAGGTAGAACTACCACGTGACCCAACATTTCCACTCCTAGGCATATACCCAAAGAAAACAAAAACATTAATTCAAAGAGATGTATGCACCTCAGTGCTCATTGTGGCACTGTTCACAATAGCCAAGATAGAGGCAACCCAAATGTCCAGATGGGTGGGCGAAGAGGATGCGGTCTGTGTGGAGTGGAGTAGTGCTCAGCCATAAAAAAGAATGAGATAATGCCATTTGCAGCAATATGGGTGAGTCTAGAGATGATCATACTAACTGAAGTAGGCCAAACAGAGAAAGACAGACACCATATGATGTAACTTACTTGTGGAATCTGAAATATAACACAAATGAACTTATCTGTGACACAGAGACAATCTCACAGACAGAGAGATCGAACGTGTGGTCGCCCAGGGGAGGGGGGTGGGGAAGAACGGAGTGGGGGGTTTGAATTTAGCCGATGCGGACTATTGTATAGAGAATGGATAAGCAAGGTCCTACTCTACGGCACAGGGAACTATATTCAATAGTTTATCAACAGCCTGTAATAAACCAGAAGGGAAAGGAATATTTAAAAAGGAGGACTTCCCTGGTGGTACAGGGCAGAAGGATATGCCTGCCAAAGCAGTGGACAGTGGTTCTACTCCTTGTCTGGGAAGATTCCACATGCCTCGAAGCCACTAAGCCCGCACACCACAACTAGTGAACTGCGCTCCAAAGCCCACGAACCGAAATTACTGAAGCCCTTTTTCCTAGAGCCCGTGCTTCACAACAAGAGAAGCCATTTCCATTAGAAGCCCGAGCACCCCAGTGAAGCCGCAGCTAGAGAAAGCTCATGTGCAGTCATGAAGACCCAACACAACCAAAAATAAACAATTTTTAAGAAAGAATATTAAAAAGGGATGGATGGATGTATAACCGAATCACTTTGCTGTTCAGCAGAAATAAATTCAGCATTGTCAATCAGCTATACAGCAATAAAATGAATTTTTTTAAAAATGAAGGAACTACCCTTGGAGTTCATGTGGTGGGGTGAGGCCTCAGCCAGCTCCACAGGCTCTGAGGTGCGTTAGATCAGGAGACGCTAATTAACAAAATTCCAACTTTTTTGAAACATCTCCACGTCTTCTCCACCACAAATAGGAATTGACCCCCAAAGTCCCGTGTGCTCCTTTGCGGGGAGCAGTTCTGAAGTTCAGGGGGTCATCTTGTGCTCCCTGGTCAGCAGGCTTAGGGAGAGGCAAGGATGCAGAGAAACACCACGCATTTAGAGTGGAGGTGGCAGCTACTGAAAAATGGGAAAGAAGACCGAGTTTTGGGTCCGTGACCACAAGGGAATATACAGCTTCCTGGTCTGGGCTGAAGAAGAGGCTTCAGTGCTGAGGAGCACTTGATAGTCATGTACATGATCCCCAAACACCTGCAGAGCTCTGCGGAGCATGGGGGAGCCTTGACTCCCACCACTAAGCTTGCTTAGCACCCTGGATCTCAAGGCCCATCAGCACATCCCCAGCAGAGCCCGGGCAATTGAAACTCATGTGTTCCAAGCTTTGCTGATTAATGATTGGTGGGGGGTGGGGCTGGGTCAGCTGCTCTAGAACAGGGAACCCCAACCTCTGGGGTCTAAGGCCTGATCATCTGAAGTGGAGCTGATGTAATAAAAATGGAAATAAAGTGCACAATAAATGTAATTTGCTTGAATCATCCTGAAATCCTCCCCACCGCCAGCCGTGGAAAAGCTGTCTTCCACAATCCTGTGGTGTAGACTTTTCCTTAGGGGGCACTTGTAAAGCTTGAGCCCTTGGCTGATAAAGAAATTGTGCCCAGGAGTCAGGGGGTGACAGAACTCAGAAGGAGCAAATTAAAGTTATTGTGAAGTAGCTCAGGTGTGTTCCCTAAAGGTATGAGCTGAACACCCTCACTACCGAACCCAGCTAGAAGGAGGGCCTGTGAGAGGAGAGAGGACTTTGAGTGGAATAAAAAAAATACATTTCCAGCAGCTTCCAAAAGCAATGAGCAGAGTGGATCCTGCAAATGCCTGGAGGTTTGAATGTAGACACGACAGCAATTCAAGGTTCCACATATCCATCCAGAAAAAGAAATAGAATCGATGAAATTTTTTCAGACTGAGGCTGCCTCTGTCCAAGTCCAGTCATTTATCATCCCGTGTATGTGTCGTGAATTATTTTCCGCCAAGTATATCTGGGGCCATTTGGTCCCGTGATCCCAGGTTAGGAAAGATTGTGTGGACTGAAGTGCCAGCTGAGTGAAATAAACGCACTTGGGGGAAGTTCGGGATCCTCAAAGGGACTCGCAGATAGTCACCCAACAAGGCTGAAGGGAACCCACGGAGGTGGCGGTTCATGGACTGAAAGGTGTGTGGCCGAAGTCACCTTGCACCACGCAGGGGAGTTCCAAATGCGTCCTTATCTGGGCATGTCAGGGTTCTCTGGGTGTGAGGAGGGGCTGCCCTGTTGGAACCCGGTTTCACTGGACGAGTTGCTTTTGTGGAGTCCCATGAGGCTTGCGGTGGCTCCCTTCAGAACACCATCGGAGCCAGCAGAGCGACTGGCCTTGTGTGTAGAGAGAGGCCCACAGGCCCACCCACCTTCCTGCCCGCGCCACTGTTGCCTCTCAGAAGCATGACCCGGGTTGCCTCTGAAGGCGTTTAGCCTTCACGAGGATTACTCGTTGGATGAGAAATCCCAAATTCCATGGACTCTACAGCCATTACAGTGGAAACAAGAAGCAAAGCGGGGAAGTGATTAAGATGGGGAGACCATCTGTCAGGTCCTGGAGTGGCTTATTTTCCCGTCCACACAGCGGAAGCCACTTCCAGGAGAGGGTAGCCGCAAACTCCTCCGTGCCCTTGCTCACAGGTGGGGTGCAGTTCAGCAGGACAGAGCTGCATCTGGTGACGAGCCACGGAACCCAGGGCCCTGTCTGGGAGGACCAAGTGTGTCTGCTCTCCGAAGGCCACGCGGGGGTGGGCGTGAAGGGTTGCCAGGAGGCCAGAGGGAATTTTATGCCTTTTCCCTGGTCTTCTCTCCCTTACTGTGTGAGCCA
Source organism: Antilocapra americana (assembly GCA_007570785.1). NCBI lineage: Eukaryota > Metazoa > Chordata > Mammalia > Artiodactyla > Antilocapridae > Antilocapra > Antilocapra americana. The sequence continues at coordinate 27,574,582 of ML660774.1, read as the reverse complement.
GGCAGTCTGATTCCCAAAGGTGCCTTGTACGTGGCCTCTCCACTCCCGACACCAAAGCATCGGTCATTTCCTCCTCTGTTGCAAGCATCCCCTTGCTGGACCCTTCCGTCTCATCCTCACCCCCTCTAGCTTGCCGCCCCCCAGTGCCCTCAGGCTTGGTCAATTCACTCCACTGCCTGGAATTTTGCAACAAAACCATTTTGACTCTCCACCACAAACTCCTAACTTTTGCTTTGAACCGAGAACAAAGTGTAATAAAAATTTTCTTACTATATGCACGTTATAAAAACTGGGCAACAAAGTCCCACTGTATAGCACAGGGAACTCTGCTCAGTGTTACGTGAGAGACTGGATGAGAGGGGAGCTGGCGGGAGAATGGACACATGTATGAGGGGCCGAGTCCCTGTCCTGTGCACCTGAAACTCTCATCGTTTTCTTATTTGCCTGTGGTAGTAGTGAGAGCATTAGTCACTCGGTCGTGTCTGACTTTTGGTGACCCCATGGATTGCAGCCTGCCAGGCTCGTCTGTTCACAGTATTCTCCAGGCTATGCTCCAATGTAAAACAAAATGTTTAAAAAAAAAACGCAAAGTAAACAAATGAATCAAGGTTAAAAAAAAAACTGGGCAATATAGATAAACACAAAGAAAAAGCTGAAATTCACCTGTAATGATGCCATACAGAGACAGCCGCTACAAATACTATATTACGTAACAGGAATGTCGTCTGGGAATGATTAGATCACCAAGATGAACGCCTACATTGCAGTGGCTTTGAGGCATCTCACAACGGGGTGTCCCTCTGACAGCTCTCCCACAAAGGCTCCCTCAGCTGTCTCTGAGTCTGGTGTGCGTGCCATGTGAGCTTAGGGGCAAGTCAGCCCTTGAGCCCCCCGTTCAGTTTCCTGGTGGCGATTCTGCTACATTCCAGCCCTTAGGGAAGGTGTCTCAGCTCAGTGTCACCAGTGGAGCCCTGATTCCCGATCCTTCCACTGGACATGTTGGATCTTTGAGCTGACATGGTAGGGTGACTGGGTCCCTGGTTGTTTCCCTCCTTTCTTTATTCTTTAAGCTCCTCCTGGACACCCAGGCATCCAGAGCACACACAAATAGGAAAGGAAACCTCAGTAATGTTACAAAACATCTTCCTCTTTCAGGAACCAAAATCCCATAAAATCTCCCCAGTATGTGATAGCAACTGCCTCCATGTGCTTTCTGCACGCCCAGGCTCAGTTCTAAGTACTTCCCATAGATTAGTTCCTTTTATCGTCAACAATATTATAAAATTGGTATTATTATACCTTCTTCATTTCACACGTGAGAAAATGAACACTTTGAGAGGTTATAAGGCTTTAGCACCCAAGTGTTCAACAGCTGGTAAGTCTCAGAGCTGGGCCTTGAGCTCAGATAGACTGGCTGAAGTGTCCACAACCTCAGGGTTCATGTTCCGAAGATGGCGACCCAGGAGGGACATTTACTTGGGTACCATATCACAGGGGGCTCTCCTTTTGGTTTTTTCTCAAGGCATATGTTCACATCTGTAAGCCCAAACTTCTCCACGCTGCCCCCAAGGCTGAGATGCCTCAACACCGAACAGGGTGCTCTGCCCCTGCTCCCCACCACCCACCCCGAGGGGTAGGTCCTCTGAACCAGGGCCCCGCCGCCCTCCGGAGTGCTCACACGCCTCCAGCTCTCTCTGCCTTCACACATGGCTGCTCTTCTTGCCCTCGATGTCTGTGCTGTTGGCGGGCCGGGTCATCTTCCCAGTTCCAGTCCAGCGCTGCAGAGTCTCAGGCCTTCCTTGACTTCCCCAGAAGTTCTGTGCCCCCTCCTCTCTACTGCCAGCCCTAAGGCTGCTCAAGGCCCAGCCCATGGTCTCAGAGTTCAATGGGAAATAACACTCGGCTTTGTTTACCACTTCCTTGGGTCCTGCCATAGCGTTAATGTACTCATCTTAATAAACTCGTTACCTTTTACAGATTAATATTTGCTGTATTTTCAACATTTTCTAGGAAAGGGGATTCCATTGCTTTTCTTAGTGGTCAATTCCAGTCGCCACACCTCCCACTTAGAACCTTCTTTTCTAGTTAATCTGTGTGTTCTCTTTTTTCCTCTCCACAACGGTTACCACAAGCTCTGCTTCTTCTCCTGTGCAGAACTGTGAAAAAATGGATCATGGAATATACCCAAGATGACAGGATGTCATAAACAGCCCTGGTAACAGAAGTGCCAAGACACGCTGGTTGGGAAACAGCTCCCAGCTCCACCCCACCCTTCTGGGAGGAGAAACAAGTTCTACATTTTTATGGGGAACATTAAAGCTAACTTTCAGTCTTTATTGTTTTGAGGAGTGAAACCTCTGGATTTGCAGCATCTTTTAAGTCCTACCACATAAGAGACAAGCATGGAAACACTTCTGATTTAAGTCAAAGAAAAGTTATGTCAAAATCCAATCTCTGAAGTTTTCATCACAAGAAAAAAAATGTTTTCCATTTCTTTAATTATGTCTCTATATGAGATGATGAATGTTCACCCAACTTACTGTGATAATCACTTGATAATGTATGTGAATCAAATCATGACCTGTGGTCTTTAAACTTATACAGCGCTGTGTGTCAACTAGATCCCAATAAAACTGGAAGAGAAAAATCCAGTCTCTGAGATCGTGGTCAAGAGATGCATTTTCTTTACAATTGTCCTTTCTTTTCCTAGTTGTTTGAGTGGGAGGGAGGTTATTGACTTAGTATTTTATCATTAAACAATTCCCATTCCTTCAACCTCTTTGGGAGCTTCCCTGGTGGCTCAGACAGTAAAGAATCTGCCTGTAATGTGGGAGACCTGGGTTCCATCCCTGGGTTGGGAAGATCCCCTGGAGAAGGGAATGACTATGCACTGCAGTATTCTGGCCTGGAAAATTCCCTGGACAGAGGAGCCTGGCAGGCTACAGTCCGTGGGGTCACAAAGAGTCAGACATGACTGAGCAACTTTCACTAACTTCTTCGGAATCATCCATTTTTCCAGTGTGTTTCCAGAGCCCTCTTCAGGGTGTGGGGCTGTTAGATGTCTGCTGGATGCTGGGGAAGGGCTCCAGGGAACTTACATGTACCAAACTCGCATTTGCATTTTAAGTACTCTTAAGTACTCCTCATCAAGAAATAAAAAGCTGTGTTCACGTGGGAAGCCAAGGGTAGCGGAAACTGGCTTGAACACAGAAAGATCCAATGGGTAACTCCTCTAAATCAGAGGTTACACTAGATGATCGGATATCTGGATGCGGTATGGTCGGTTGGGCTACAAGTCACAGATACAAGATTCTCTGCTGCAGGGAAAAGACCAACATTCTTGGGCGTAGGCTAGCTTTTACTGAAGCTCTCAGCATTGAATCACCCTGACATCCTTCTTGCATCTGTGGGTCAACTAGACCCAGGGATAATGTGCCAGTTGTCTCCTGCTCTTGCCCACCTTGGAGTTGCATTCCAAGTACGGTTTCTGGAAAGTATGGTTTCAGAAAGTATGGTTTCTGGAACACCTTCCTCTTTCTGGGCATGTCCAGTTCCTTCTTAAAAGCCATTTGTTGTCTGAATTAATTGATACTTTTTGCTCCAATGTCTTTGCCCCTCTTCAACCGAAATAGTAAGAACCTGCCCAAATTACGCGCCTCACCAATGTGCCACCAGCTATTACCTGCTGAGCGTTTATCTCATGCCAGACGTTGTGGGAATATACACAGTCTACAACACAAAACCCTAAGGGCTAAGTGTGTGTATCTTACATTTGAGGAAACTGAGACCCAGTTCCAATGATTCCTTGGGGTTACAGACTTAGCAAATGTTTAAAGCTGAAATTGGATCCCAGGGCTAACCCAAAGCACATACTTAATTTTTCTATTATTTTTAAACCTGACAAATTAATTAATGTCCATAAAATACACTTTTCATGTATAGAAATGTAGTGTTTATTGGCATGCTTTTTCAGTCTTTATGACTTGTCAAGATTGAAGCCTTCCCTCAAAGAAAAGTTGCTCCAATCACCAAGCACTATCTGGCTCTGAGGTTTGTCCTCTGTGGGTGTGTGACTTCTCTGTGCTTTAGCCAGAAGACTCTCCATGACACGGGTGAGGCTGCTCCCAGACCGTCTCAGGGGTGTATGTGTATGCAGATATCCAGGTGGCCTTAGTGGTAAATAACCTGCCCCCGATGCAGGAGACGCTAAGAAATGTGGGTGCAATCCCTGGGTCAGGAAGGTCCCCTGGAGGAGGGCAAGGCACCCCACTCTAGTAGTTTTGCCTGCAGAATCCCATGCACAGAGGAGCCTGGCAGGCTACAGTGCATGAGGTCGCAAAGAGTCAGACGTGACTGAGGTGACATAGTATGCACAGAACATAGGTTCATACATATATTGTATTCCCTATGTATTACAGTGTTGTATTGGTGACTCAGTCTTATCTGACTCTTTGCGACCCCATGGACTGTAGCCCACCAGGCTCCTCTGTCCATGGGATTCTCTAGGCAAGACTACTAGAGCAGGTTGCCATTCCCTTCTCCAGGGGATCTTCCCCACCCAGGGATTAAACCTGGTTCTCCCACACTGCAGGCAGATTCTTCACCGTCTGAACCACCAGGGAAGCCTATTATATATTCCCATATTTATGTATACACGTGTGTGCCCGACCACATACATAGATATATATCCATATCTACATTCATTTTATTATCCAACTATATATACTGAACTTGAGTTCTCACCAATACCTCTAATTCATCCATTTTTCTCCCTTCCCATTTTGCAATTCCCTTTTCTGACGATGAGGAAGCTGATTTCCATTTTCCTCTATTCATTTTACTTTCTGAATAAACCCCCGCCTCCCCATGTAATCAGTCTCCAGTTACTGACCCCACCCTGTGGATGTTCTTGTCATCTGCCAGGGCTCTCACACCAGACATGCACCAGCCCCGGCTCCCTTCACAGGTACTACCTTTCTTGGCCCCACTCATGGTTTGGGGACCGAATTATCCAAGAGGCAAAGAAGGAAAGAAGACCAACAAACGTCTCTACTTAACTTTGGAATGTCTGGAATGCGGTTATTAATATAATTACTGCTGATTCAGGCATCCATGTCAGCTCTGCATCTGTTTGGATTTATTGATAGATCTCCTTAACATGGGTCATATTTTCCTTGCTTGCATGACCAGGGTTTGTTTTTTAATGAATGTCAGACACTGTGAACTTTGCCTCCTTGGGTATTCTGCTCTCCTGTAATATTCTTGGACTCTGCTCTGGGAGGCAGTTAAGTTTGTTGCAAACAGTGCGATCCTTTTGGGCGTTGCTTTTAGGCTTTGTTGGGGCTTCCCTGGTAGCTCAGCTGATAAAGAATCTGCCGGCAATGCAGGAGACCCTGGTTCGATTCCTGGGTCGGGAAGATCTGCTAGAGAAGGGAAAGGCTACCCACTCCAGTATTCTTGGGCTTCCTTGGTGGCTCAGCTGGTAGAGAATCCGCCTGCAATGCGGGAGACCTGGGTTTGATCCCTGGGTTGGGAAGATCTCCTGGAGAAGGGAGAGGCTACCCATTCCAGTATTCTGGCCTGGAGAATCCCACTGACTGTACAATCCATAGGGTCTCAAAGAGTGGGACACGACTGAGCGACTTTCCCTTTCCCTTTCAGGCTTTGTTAGGAGGGTCCCGGCCGAGCAGTGCTCTGTCGAGGGCTAATCACTCTTCCCACCAGCGGTCTTTCTGACGGCTCCAGCCAGGGGCGGTGACTTAGCAGGCGCCTGCCCTGGCCGCTGTCAACAGCCCTGGGCGGGTCCTGGGTGAGCTCCCGCCCTGCCACCTCTCGTGCTCTTGGATGGTGCTTTCCTGGCCTCACATTATTTTCTCCCACACACAGCTGCTCAGGACTCAGCTGAGACCCAGGAAGGTGTGCCGTGTTCTCTGTGTGTAGCTCTCTCCTCTGGGGGTCTCTGTCCTGAGGGATGTACCCCTGTTGGGCATAGGGCTTCCCATCTCCCTGACCAGGAGGTCTCTGTCCACGGCGATGTCCAGTGGCCTGAAAAGCAGAGTGTCATACATTCTGCGTGCGTGTTGCTATTGTTTCAGGCAGAAGGCTACCTCTGGTTCCTGTTACTCCATCGTGGGTAGAAATGAAGTAATAGCAGCATGTATTTAAGATGAAAAATTAAAAAAAACTCTTACACTCTTAAGGTATTTCTCAATTCAGATTCAATGCCAACAATAGGTGTACTAAAGGCTCCTTAATGTTTCAACATGAGGAGATTATGAAACGATCCTGAGAGATGGCAAAGGGCCTCTTAGATTCTGGTTGAACTGTAGTGGTTAGAAGCACTCCTGAATCAATTTCTGATGATAACTTACTTAAAAAAATGTGTACTAATTCTTACTGAACATCCACGATGTGCCCATAACTATGCTCTCGCATTTGCAGAGCACCCAGCCCTACTCTGAAAGAACTTGCAGAGACTTCCCTGGCCATCCAGCGGTCAAGACTCCCTTCCATTGCAGGGGAGGGGTATGTTTAATCCCTGATCGGGGAACTAAGATCCTGCCAAAACAGACAAAAAGAACTTGCAGCTTCTTGGGGAGACAAGACCTAAATTCACACACATACAGTGAAATTGCAGGCTAGTACTGTTAATGCGTACGTGACTGATGACAAGGGCAATAAAGTGATGAAACATCTCGTGCCAGAATTTATCTTCCTGATAATGGACGTAACCATAAAACGCTCAACAGGTTAACATTCGCGTCTCTACTGGCTTGTTTGGCAAGAATGAAAAGTTTGCATGTCATGGCAAAGATGGTGGATAGAGTCTCTCCAGGTTTATTTCAGCCTCTTCGAGTAGGGTGCCTACTCCTACTGCAAAAACACGAAGGCTAAGCACACCCGTCCCCAGGATCCCTGGCACCCTAGGGTCTCATATTCTTTGGGTTCCACCCATGAGACGGCTTCACAGGAGAAATGTATGTGAAGCTGAATAAGTGGGAAGAGGGGCCAGGGCATTGGCTGGTCTGGATGGCAGCAGTCCTGTTGATCCACATATTACAGCCCAGGCAGCTTGTCCAGCAAATAACAACATGGCAAAAGCTTCTAGGGGGCTTCCCTGGTAGCTCAGCTGGTAAAGGATCCACCTGCCAAGCAGGAGACCCTGATTCTATTCCTGAGTTGGGAAAATCCCCTGGAGAAGGGATAGCCTACTCACTCCAGTATTGTTGGGCTTCCCTGGTGGCTCAGATGGTAAAGAATCTGCCCACAATGTGGGGGACCTTGGTTCGATCCTCGGGTTGGGAAGATCCCCTGGAGGAGAGGCATGGCCATCACTCCAGTATTCTTGCCTGGAGAATTCCCACAGAGGAACCAGGCGGGCTACAGTCCATGGGGTTGCAAAGAGTCGCACAAGAGTGAGCCACTAAGCACAGCACAGCGACAGGTTCCTGAACCCAGGACTGAGGTTAGACTGCCATGGGCTAGAGCAGTGGCTGTTGACTAAGGGGCTGTTCTGTACCCAGGGGGCATTTAGCAGTCTGGAGACTTTTAAAAAGTATTGTATTTTATTTATGTATTTGGCTGCGTGGGGTCTTAGTCGCAGCACACGGGATCTTCGTTACATTGTTCACGGTCTTTCGTTGCGGTGCAGGGATTCTCTCGACATGGTGCACAGGCTCAGTAGTTGCCGCACACGGGTTTAATTGTCCTGCAGCAGGTGGGATCCTGCTTCCCCGACCAGGGATCAAACTGGTGTCCCTAGCACCGCAAGGCAGACTTTTAGCCATTGGACCACTGGGGAAATGCCCTGGAGATCCAGTGGGCCAAAGTCAAGGATGCTGGGAACCCTCCAGCAAGGCACAAGAAGGTCCTGCAAAAAACAATCACCCTGTCCCACACGCCAGTATTGCCTGTCCTGAGCCGGGCCGTTTGGACACACACACCCTTGACGGCCTGGGCAGGTCCACAGGTGTCCTCGCAGTGAACAGAGAGATTGGAACCTCTTGGATTGCACCCTTTTGTGAGTTTCTAGGTTAGAGGAACAGGGCCTCTTTGGGAAGAATGCAGGCTCACTTCCAATAAAGCCTCATGAAAAAAGGCTTTATTTGAAGCAAATATGAAGCAAACAACATAGCTGATAGCTGAACAACAAAATGTACGCAGGGTCACTTCTACAGAGTCATCCTGAGAATCTGTTCTAAAGGTCCTACTTAAAGCCTGCCTTTCTCACCCCTCACACAATTTTGTAAGCACCTAATTCCTTGGATTAAATTCCTTTTCTGCCTAAGGTACCCATGGCAGTTTTTAATCTGCCATTGAACTCTGATACACAAGCCACTGCCTGAACTGATCCCTCTGTTGAAAAACAGCACTGAAGGTAGTTTTGTGCTAACAAACCGTGAGGGGAGCTAAGCTCTTGCCTACTTGCTTGTTTCTCTCCTTTTCTTTTACCCACAGAGCCACCCGAGGATCTGTCTGCAGAATCCGTATCCTGTGCTTGCTCCAAGGACTGTAAGATCAACACAGTAAAGAGGTGCAGAAGTTAAGAAGAGGGTGGCAGGGGGCTTTCCTGATTTATCAGGATAGAAGTAACCGCAGGCCATTTTAAAATAGAAACAAAAAAGAAATCAAGGATTCACGATGGGCCGGTGTGGGCCTAAAAGTGTAATGGAGGTAAGTGTTTTGAGACCATACCTCCTTTAAAAAATGTTTTAAAATAATTTTATTTATTTATTTGTTTTGGCTGTGCTGGGTCTTCATTGCTGCAGGAGGGCTTTCTCTAATTGCAGTGAGCGGGGGCTACTCTTTAGCTGCGGTGTTCAGGCTTCTCGTTTTAGGGGCTTCTCTTGCTGTGGAGCAGGGTCTCTAGGCCGCATGGCCTTCAGTAGTTGCAGTTCCTGGCCTCCAGAGCACAGGCTCAGTAGTTGTGGCACAGGGGCTTAGCTGCTTCACAGAATGTGGGCTCTTCCCGGACCAGGGATCGAACCAGGGTCTCCTGCCCTGGCAGGCAAACTCTTTACCGCTGAGCCACCAGGGAAGCCCAGACCTTACCTCTTAACTGTTTCCCTACTGATGTCATTCCTACAAACACAGACAACAGAAAGGATGAGCTCAGCATGAGCCACTGTTTCTTTTCCTCTTTCTTCCCTATCCTTCATCTATTTTTCCCCCTTTGGCTGTGCCACTGGCGTGTGAGACCTTAGTTCTCTGACCAGGAATCGAACCCTTGCCCCTTGCATTGAAAGTATGGCGTCTTAACCACTGGACAGCCAGGGAAGTCCTTCCTTCTTCCCTATCTGATGGGGATAAGTATCACAGGTGGCTTAATCAAAACCAGGATGATTCCAAGTTTCTTTTACTTATCTGAACTAAGTCAGTGGCATTTGGAAGTAAAGACACTAGAAACATCTAGGGGGACATCTAGGGGTAAAAGGGGAAAAGTCAGTGATGATCCCCAGAATTCTGGCTTGGATGATCAGAGTGGTGGAATCACTGACTGACATAAGGGGAAAGTCAGAGCAGGCAGGCTTGGTACATAAATAACAGGGCTCGCTGAAAAATGAAAATGCATGTCCCTAGTTCAACATGCACGGAGAACTCTTTCTTCCACGGTGTCTTGCTTAACTTGTGATCTGTATTTCCTGCTTACTGTCACAGTCTCTTGGGCACAGGGATACACACAGAGGAAGTCAGACCCTACAGATGACAAGGCAAAGCGTAACCAGGTTACATTCCTGCCAATCAGCGACCAGCACCCCGGAACTCAAGCCAGGCAGCTCCCCTTCCCTTGAGGCCTCAGACCCAACCCAGCCACAGGTTAACCACTTGCATAACTAGATATGGTTACTTCTGTGCCACGATGCTCTAGGTACCTGGACAACGGTGGGCAAGAGGTTCACATAGCTGCCAAGTTGCCCCCTGAATGTGTCTGGGTGCTCCTGGCCTGGTGCTGGGGTGGCCACTGCTTTGCCCTGATACAGAGTGAGCATGCCCAGCCCCCCTGTACTCGTGCCCAGGATCTACCCACTGGGGACAGGGGTACAGAGTCACAGGAGATGGAGAGGAGAGGCCCTCAGTGTGGGAGGCTGAGAACTGTCCCAGGACTGCAGGGAGGTGGTGTGACGCAGGATGGTGAGTGGGCACCAGTCCACGAGCAACATTGTCTTGTAGGACTTCACCTACAGAACGCAAACTTGAAGATATAAAGTTATTAAGAATTTCAAAACAGCTAATGCAGAACATTAAATGCTAAGTGCAAGATCCTTCTGAGCCTGGGCCCCTGAGTGACTGCCTGGTGAAGGACCTGTTGTTACAGACTGAATGTCTATGTTCCCCCCAGAATTCATATATTGATGCTCTCTGCCCTCCAATGCGGCTCTATTTGGAGACAGGGCCTTTAGGGGATGGTTAAGGTTAAATGAGGCCATAAGGGTGGGGTCCTAATCTAAGAAGACTGGTGGGCTTATAAGAAGAGGAACGCAGGCACACACAGAGGAAAGATCAGGTGAGCACACAGACAGCCAGGGCGAGGACCCGCACGAGAACCAACCGTGGCAGCACCCTGAACTCAGACTTCCACCCTCCAGACCCACAAGAAAACACGTTTCTGTAGGCCAAGCCGCCCAATAGAAGGTATTTTGCTATGGCAGGCAGCCTGAGCTGACTAAGGCACTTCTGAAGCCAGACCTGGGAGCAAGTTGTTTGAGAAACATCATGAGTTCCATCATGGGTCTGTTGAGATTTAAGGGACCTAAGTTAGGATCAACTGGCAGCTTCTCATATATAGGCTCACAGAGCCATCAGCCAAGAGTGAGGCTGAGTGAGGCTAGAAATACCAGTTTGGGAGGGATTAACACATAAACAGCAATTACATCCACTGATGGCAGTGAGCTCACTCAAGCCTGACGTTTGGCATGAGAAGAGGGTGAGGTTAGAAACCAAGGTGAGGGTTGCCAACATTTAGGATGTGGCCAGAGGTGGGCCCAATGCAGGGAAGACAGCCACAGGCAAGGAGAGCTCAGAAAGGAAAGGAGGAAATTCAAGAGAAGACTGGTGTTCCAGATTCCTGGACTCTTCATCAAGAGATGATGGTTTGGCAGATCTGGGGTGGGACCTTTATGGATGATGCTGATGCCCTGCCAAGTTTGGGAACCACGGAGAGACTACAAATAACATGACTTGTATTCAGAGTGACCTGGGCTCCAATCCTGATTTTAGCTTTTTGAGCTGAAACAAGATACTGAAATCTTTTTGAGCCCCAGGCACCTCTTACAGAAAAAAAGGTGGGGGGGCGGGGTGGCCTCACTTTGTGGTACTGATTTGAAGATTGGAGATAAATGTGTGTAAATCACCCTGCACATAGTAAATGTTCAGCAAATAGCAGGCAAAGCGGTGAATATAACAGATGTAGACCATGCCCTTACTAGACAGCTTGACCTGGAGGTGCAGGACAAAAGGGTACAAAGAGTCAAAGAGGGACAGTGTTTGGTTTTGTCTCAGTTTCATAAGATGGTTGAGATTTGTGCCTGTCTATAACTGAGAAGCAAGAGAGGGAGCTGGGGTTGATGAGCGTGAACATTTCTGAGCTGACGAGAGGAACTGTCTCCAAACCACAGGTGGAATGACCAGCTTCTGAAGGGAGAAGAAACCTCATGGAAAGAATTTACTTGGTACAAAAGCAGGACATCTGGGGGTTTCACTCTGAGTAATTTTAATTTTTTCCATGAAGTGGAAGGCAATATCATATGCCAACAGGGTAGAGTTCTTGAGAAGAGGTATAAGTTGGAAAAGAATGTGAAAGAAGTTTGAGGAACAGGAGAGCCAGGTGACAAAAGGTACAAAGAAAGAAGAACAGGAAGTGTCAAGGTCTCAGCTTAGGTTGTAAACCACCCCTTTTTTTTTTTTCTGAAGTACACATGGCTTGACTCAGCTAGCCCTGTATATTTGAAATTAATAGATTATACTACTGCCATATGCTGAATGGTTGGTTAATCTGTGCCAGGCATCCTACTGAGCATGTGGAATCTTCACAACGCTGGATGTAGGTACCATTCATTAGCCCCATTTTACAGACAAAGAACTGAGACTTAGAGACTTTTAACTAACTTGCCCCCTAGGTCACTTAGCTACTAAAGCAGGTTCTCAGCTTCACGTCTGTCTGATCCCAGAGCTTCTGTTCTAAACAGCGGCACACGATGTATTAATTAGAATTAGGTTCTGGCGGTATATACAATGGAAAAATCCAAATAAGCAGATCAAACAGGGTTCAGGTTTGTTTCTTTTTCATATCAAGGAAGTTCAGAGTTAGGCAGTCCTGGGCTGGCTCTGCAATCACCAAACACCCAAGTTCCTTCCATCTTTTTGACCTGTCATCTTTAACACCCGGTTTCCATCCTGAGGGTTGCTTCATGGTCCAAAATGGCTCCTGGAGTTCCAACCCTCGAATCTGCATTCCAGAAAGCAAGAAGGTGCAAGAAGCAAAACAGTACATATCAGGGTCTACCCCTTTTTCTGAAGAGCTTTCCAGCAAATCCTACCTGATAACTTCTGCTTACATCTCGTTGATGGTTTACTTCAATTCAAGAAAAAAATGGAACATGTCATCTCAAGGGCACATTTTGCTGTACAGAATACGATTGAGCTTTGTTACTAAGGAAGAAGGAGAAGGAGATATGGCATAAGCAGCTACCAGTGTTTGCAACAGTAACGATTCCCACATATACTTGAAAATGTAGGGGGAAAGTTGCTTATTCTCCTTTCATCGATATGCCAACCAGTAGTTCTTGTTAAGTTTTAAAAACTCATGAAGAATGGGCATGTTCTCTTGCTTATGCATGCTAAGTCTCTTTAGTCATGTCCAGTTCTTTGCGACCCTATGGACTGTAGCTCGCCAGGCTCCTCTGTCCATGGGATTCTCCAGGTAAGAATACTGGAGTGGGTTGCCATGCCCTCCTCCAGGGGATCTTCCCAATCCAGGGACCAAACTCATCTCTCCTGCATTGCAGGTGGATTATTTACCACTAGCGCCACCTGGGAAAGTGGGCCTTGTAGGAGAGTGTGCCTCAATAATGTTTTAGTGCAAAGGTTTAATTATTATATAAGTTAGGAACTTTTTGGCTCCTACTAACAGAAAACTGGACTCCAACTGACTTGAGTAATGAAGACCTTAAGTGGGTTAGCTGATGAAGCCCAGAAGCAGAGGGGCAGAGATGTTTCAGGCAGAACAACTCCTGGTGAAAATGCTTCCTGGTCACACGCACAGGAAGGGAAAGGGTCTGGCTCCCACTGTTTCCCCCTGAAGCTCAAGAAGAAGCTTCCCATACATCTTCAGTCCAGATTCTCCTCTTGGCTCACCAGCTCACATGGACTAAGATGCCCTCCCCTCTTTTTTTTCTTTTTATTCTCTCCTTCCCTTTTTGGTAACCAAAAGTTTGTTCTCTATGTCTGTGAATCTGTTTCTCTTTTGCAAACAAGTTCATTTGTATAAGTTTCTTTTTTAGATTCCACATACAAGTGATTTCATATGATATTTGTCCCTCTCTGTCTGACTAAGTGACTCTGTATCACTTAGTATGATATATTCTAAGTCCATCCACATTGCTGCAAATGGCATTATTCTTTCTTATGGCTGAGTTGTATTCTACTGTATATGTGTACTACAGCTTCTTTATCCATTCATATGCTAATGCATGCCTAGGTTGCTTTCATGTCTTCACTATTGTGAATAGTGCTGCTCTTAACATCGAGGTTCATGTATCTTTTTTTTTTTATAATTATTGATTCTTTTTTTTTATTAAACATTTTTTTTATTAGTTTTGCCAAACAATGACATGATATCACCATGGGCTTACATATGCTCCCCCTCCAGAACCCCCCTCCCTCCTCCCTCCCCCCGGGAAATCTCGTTGCACCAGTCCCAAGCATCAATCCTGGGCCGGCTATTGCTTAGACATATGATAATTAACATGTTTCAATGCCATTCTCCCATATCATCCCACCCTTTCCCTCATCCACAGAGGCCCTGAGTCTATTCTATACATCTGCGTTCCTTTTGCTGTCTCGCATGCTGGGTTCTCGCATGTATCTTTTTGAATTAGAGTTTTATCTGGCTATATGCCCAGGAGTGGGATCACTGGATCATATGGTAGTTTTATTTTTAGTTTTGTGGAGGAAACTCTATGCTTTTCTCCATAGTGGCTGCACCGATTTGCATTACCACCAGCAGTGCAGGAGGGTTCCCTTCTCTCCACACCCTCTCCAGCATTTATTATTTGTAGACTTTTGCTGATGGCCATTCTGACTAGGGTGAGGTGATACCTCATTGTAACTTTGATTTGCATTTCTCTCATATTAGAGATGTTGAGCATCTTTTCATGTGCCTGTCGACCATTTGTATGTCTTCTCTGGAAAAACGTCCATTTAGGTCTTCTGCCCATTTTTTGATTGGGCTGTTTTCTTTTACTATTCAGTTTTATGTGCCATTTGTATATTTTGGAAATGAAGCCCTTGTCAGTCACATGATTTGCAAATATTTTTTCCTAGTCTGTAGGTTGTCTTTCCATTTTGTTTAGGGTTTAAGATGCCTCTTCTTGAATGGAGCATGGAACAAGGTGAGAACACCTTTACACTGATTGGACCCTGCCTCCCTTAAGCTGAGCTCAGTTCCCCCAACCACACTGCTACTGGGGTGGAGAGGGTGGAGCATCAGCCAGAGATATACTTCTGGTCTTTTCCAGAACATATAAGTCAGAAGACATTTTTGTATTCAGGTCTTAGTATCACAAAATACAAAATATTTTTGACTAATGGTTGAAAATACTGTTGATTGCTTACAAATGAAACTATCTTGGAAATTGTAAAAATTGAATCTATTAAGTAAAAGTAAATAAATTCAGTAAAATGAAGAATGAGTTTACTAAGTAAAATTGAAAGAAATAGAGAGAGGGAATAGAGCTACACAACTTCATAATCATATTGCTATTTTGGGTAAGAGCTTCATTTTTTATAGTATCAATGTACTAATATTGATATTTTTCTAAGAAAACTCTATGTGTAGTTAACTCTTGCTGTTTATAGATTTAAAAATATTTTTGAATTCACATCTTACTAAATTTTATGAAATAACATGAAGATAGAATGAACTGTGTCTAGAACCCGAGAGTAATGAAAGTTGTGGGGTTTTATGGCTTATGGTTTCTACTGCAGAGGGGCTTCTGAGACAGAGCAAACCCCTCTCTCCATCCCCTCCCTTACTCCTTCTTACGGGGGTGGGAGTGACTTATCTGTATGGTGAATTAGGGAGAAGGAATGCAGCCAATCTGGAAATCTATAATTACCACTTGTATTATTCAATCTACTTATATTGATTATCATTAATATATTTGGATTTATTTATTTATATGTAAGAACAAATCAAGTTTAAAGAAAAATCTTTAAACTTTTTCATCTTTTTTTTCTTATGCTAGCTACCCTTGGAATTTTAACTTGCCTACCTCACTTTTGAAAATCTAAAGATAATTGATATCATTACTTACAAATAATCTTTTAAGCCCAATAATCCCTTCCAGGTTTACATTGCTAGTGTGTTCAGACCAGTTTGTTCTATCTCAATTTTTTAGACCCCACAAATAAAACTGTAATAATAGTATTATTGGGCTATTACTAATACTAATACACTAATACACCTAATACTAACAATTATATTAAGTGGTGCTGGTGGTAAAGAACCCATCTACCAATGCAGGAGACATAAGAGATCCCCTGGGTCAGGAAGATGCCCTGAAGGAGGGCATGGTGACCCACCCAGTATTCTTGCTTGGAGAATCCCATGGACAGAGGAACCTGGTGGGCTATGGTCCACAGGACCTCAAAGAGGTGGACACAACTGAAGAGACTTAGCACCCACAACAACTAATGTTTGTTTAGAATTACCCTCATCTGGAGAAAAGCGAATCTTCCTACATTGTTGGTAGAAATGTCAACTGGTGCAGCCACTATGGAGAACAGTATCAAAAAACTAACAGCAGAACTACGATATGACTCAACATTTCCACTCCTGGGTGTATATCCAAAGAAAACAAAAACATTAATTCAGAAAGCTATTTGCACCTCAGTGCTTATAGTAGCACTATCTGCAATAGCCAAGACATAGCAACAACCCGAATGCCCAGGTGCATGGATAAAGAAGATGTGGTACACACGTATAACAGAATAGTGCTCAACCATAAAAAAGAAAGAAATGATGCCATTTGCAACAGCGTGGATGGACCTAAAGATGATCATACTAACTGAAGTAAGTCAGACAAAGAAAGACAAATGCCATACGACACCACTAACAATATGAATCTAAGATATGACATGTGACTTACCTATGTGACAAAATGAACTTACCTATGAAACAGAAACAAATTCACAGAAATAGAGAACATACTTGTAGTTGTCAAAGGAGAGGGGGCTTGGGGAGAGGCTGGGAGGTTGGAATTAGCAGATGCAAACGAGTATATATAGGTGGATAAACAGCAAGCTCCTTCTGTATAGCACAGGGAGCTATATTCAATATCCTGTGTTAAACCATACTGGAAAAAGCATATGAAAAAGAATGTATATACGCATATAACTGAACTGCTTTGCTGTACAGTAGAAGTTAACCTAACCTTGTAAATCAACTATATTTCAGTAAAACTATGCAATCCTAGACAGTGTATTAAAAAGCAGAGTCATCACTTTGCCAACAAAGGTCCATCTAGTCAAGGCTATAGTTTTTCCAGTAGTCATGTACAGATGTGAGCGCTGGACCAGAAAGAAGGCTGAGAGCTGAAGAATTGATACTTTTGAACTGTGGTATTGGAGAAGACTCTTGAGAGTCCCTTGGACTGCAAAGAGATCAAATCAGTTAATCCTAAAGGAAATCAACCCTGAACATTCACTGGAAGGACTGATGCTGAAGCTGAAACTTCAATCCTTTGGCCACCTGACATGAAGAGCCAGCTCACTGGAAAAGACCCTGATGCTGGGAAACACTGAAGGCAGGAGGAGAAGGAGGTGAAAGAGGATGAGATGGTTGGATGGTATCACTGATTCAACGGACATGAGTTTCAGCAAACTCAGGGAGGTAGTGAAGGACAGGGAAGCCTGGAGTGCTGTAGTCCATGGGGTCGCAAAGAATCGAACATGACTTAGCAACTGAACAATAACAACAATATAAATGAGAAAGAATTACCCACATTTCATATCTTTCTAGGATCCTCTTTGTTCTTTGTGAAGCATATCCTTTGAGATATGCTTTAGTGGAAAGTATATTTCTTTTTATTTAGCCTTCTTGGAAGTTACTGGGATTCCTGCCTGTGTGATTACTGTCTTCCACTAGTTATGGAAAGTTCTCAGCCATGGTTACCATAAATATTCCCTCTCCCACTTTCCGTTACCTCCTTCTGGAACTCTTCTAGGATGGATGGCTATTTCTTACTTCTAGCATAAATCTTAACCAGGCTTTCATAGTCTCTCTTTTGTTTCTGGGCTGTGTTCTTCAAAATTTCTCTAGAGTTGTCTTCTAGTTTATTTCAACTTTGTCTGTTAAGCGGCCTAAATTTTCTGTTTTTACCTAATATTTTATTATGATAATTTCCAAAGAACAGATGTTAAAAGTATTTTACATTAAACTCCCATACACCCTCTGCCTGTATTCTACAGTTAACATTTAACTGTCCTTGCTTTATCAAAAATCCACCTCTTCTTGGACCCATTAATCCAACTTTTTCTGTGACATCAAAGTACGCTGCAGCCTCCTTGCCCTTATTCCCAATTGTCCCATCTAGTGTTTATTTTTGATTCTCATCTTTTCCATTCTAGAAAGTTCACTTGTTCCTTTTCCATATCTACTTCGTCACTTCTGATGTTCTCCACTCATCATGCCTCTTTCCAATTTTCCTTCTCTTATTTCTTAAACATATTAGACTTTTTTTTTTTAACCTTATAGTCTACTCAGAGAAGGCAATGGCAACCTACTCCAGTACTCTTGCCTGGAAAATCCCATGGACGGAGGAGCCTTGCAGGCTGCAGTCCATGGGGTCGCTAGGAGTCGGACACGACTGAACGACTTCACTTTCACTTTTCACTTTCATGCATTGGAGGAGGAAATGGCAACCCACTCCAGTGTTCTTGCCTGGAGAATCCCAGGGACGGGGGAGCCGGACACGACTGACGTGACTTAGCAGCAGCAGCGCCTACTTCTTAGGCTGCTGGATTTAACAATTAAAATCACAGACCACCAAGTTAAATGTGAATTTCAGGTAAATGACACATTTTTAATATATCTCAAATATTGCAAGGAATATACTTGAATTGTATTCATGGCTTATTTGAAATTCACATTCAGTTGAGTGTGCTGCATTTTGCCTGGCTCCTATCTGATTCCTATACCTGGAGTCTTTGTAGGATTGGTTCATTTATTTTGCCCAGTCTTCCTGGCGATGGCTTGTTTCCTTGTGTACTTTGTGATTTGGAGTTGTTAGCTTATCTTTGTTAAAATTTCTCTGTCGGATTCCTTCCCCGGCCTAGGCTGAGAGAACACTACGTTTACTTCTGCCAGATGTATGGAGCACTATAGATCTGGACCACTTTACAATTTTCAGCTGATGGTTTTCTGGCCTGTGCAAAGAGTCACAGCTGGGCCGGGAACCCTCAAAAAGAAGCTAGTGGCCACAAAGTGCCAATGGAGGCTTTTTCTTTCTTTAAAAAAATAAAACTTCAGTATAAAGGTAACATGGAACCCACCTTTGTCACTCTCTGTCTCTTCTAGGGGTGTATTCTCCTCACTCAAAGGCTAACCTTTGCTGGGTCCTGGGATAGGGGACTCTGCACCCCACACAGACCTCACACCTAGTACCAGGTGCCCTGGGTCCTTACACAGCAGATTCGAAGCTCACATCCTTCCTCCTATGAGCTTCCGTGTTGGTTTGTTCCTGGCATCAGAGGAATTCCCCTTGAATTCTTCAGATGCATTCATTTATTTCAAAGAGAGATTTTCATATTTTGGTTAGCTTAAATGTTTTGCAGAGCCTCTGGCTTCCTTTATTTCTGGAAACCTGTGTTCCTTAATCATCAAACAATCTTGACTTTAAAAAAGTTAAAGGGTTGCTTAAGGGTAAGGGTTGCTTAAATATGAAGATCTAAACCAGGCAGTCCTATCTGCTTGGTTATGAACGAGTGTAAAACAAAAGAAGCAGAATTTCTTTTAGAATTCTATCTTACTTTAAGGAGTGAATCTTTTTCAATGTACCTCACATAACATAAATCAATGAAAGTAGCCACATTAAAAATAAAAACCCAGGAACTTCCCTGGTGGTCCAAGGGTTAAGAATCTGCCTGCCCATGCAGGGGACACAGATTTGACCCCTGATCTGGAAACTAAGATCCCACGTGGCTTAAGTAAGCCCGCAGGTACTGAGGGCATGTCAGTACTACTGAACCCACACACCTAGACCCTGCGCGCCACACAAGAAGCCACCGTAAGGAGAAGCATTTGCTCTGCAGCGCGAGAGTCTGTTGGCCACAACTAGAGAAAGCCTGCATGCAGCAACGAAGACCCAGTACAGCCAAAGATACATAAATCTTCCAAAAGAAAAAAAAAAACAGACAAAGCAACCAGAATGACCCACCTCCCCAGTCCAGGGCACATATAATGCCATTCCCTTGAACATTCAAAGTCATCCAGCATATTGGGGAAAGGACCAGAGACTCTGATGGAGGTCAGAGACCCCGTTTCCATTACTGCAGCATTCACTCCCTGCCTGGGTCCTCCAGGAGCAGGCTCTTAATTTCACATCTAAGCACTCAGCCTTAGCTCTTCAGACCCTCCCCCAAGGCCTGGACAACTCGTGAGGGGGCATGTCCAGCCTTGGCCACGCAACACGGCTCCCGGGCACACTGCCACCTCGAGAGTCTAGCCTGTGTTTGGGTTCAGGTTCCCCTTCCTTCAGGGTGAGTGACTTCCTAGGGACAATGGGGATCTTGTCCTGATGGAGAACTGCAGACAGGCCTGACTCAAGAGAGCCGACATATCCTGACATGGTACCTCCAGAGGTGAGAAATGTGTGCAGGAGGGTCTTGATTCCATAATACCCTGGATGGGGAGTCTTGGTCTCTGTGCAAAATTTCTTCCCCCCTTGGCATTTAGCAAGTAGCGGGAAGGGCAACTTTTGTCAAGTTACTCACAAATGCTCACAAAAAAGCACAGATGCTTTTCCCTGGTCCAAGGGCTAAGACATCACACTCCCAGTGCAGGGGCCCTTGGTTTGATTCCTGCTGAGGGCACTATTAGATCCCACGTGCCACAACAAAAACCCAGCATAGCCAAGTAAATAAATAAATTTTAAAAAAAAAGACTTCTCAGGCTATATTCTCTCTCAGAGCTGAATGTGTATATGTGTGTTCACTCTTTGCAATGCCAGGCTCCTCTGTCCATGGAATTTTCTAGGCAAGAATACTGGAGAGGGTGGCCATTTCCTCCTCCAGAGCACCTTCCTCTGTCTCTTGTATTGCAGGCAGATTCTTTATCACTTGAGCCATCAAACCCAATTAAGAAGGTCTACTCAAATGATTGGTGCTAGAAAAAAAAATTTACTCCCAAGATAAGGTTCCATATGATTTATAATACTAGACATCAAAGCAGATGGAAACTTTTAACTGATAGCTTGTACCTTAAAAATATGGACAGCTGTTTACTTCACCATAAAATCTTATGGAGTGTCTCCCCAGAGATTGTTAGTTACAAGGAGAAGCTCAGTAACTCTACAGCAGTGAAACCAGACAATAACTTGCTCAGAGGATAAAAATGAATGTCACAAATGAAACATCTGTATTTTTTTTTTAAATAGAGATCTCAAATCAGCCACTTAGCCTTATAACTTAAGAAATTAGAAAGAAGAGAGAAGAAGAAGCCCAAAACAAGCAGAAGGAGAGAAATAACAAAGGCCAGAGTGGAAATAAATGAAATAGAGGATAGAAGAAGAGTAGAAATCAACTGAGCCAAAGCTGAGTTCTTCAGAAGATCAACAGGGGCACTTCCCTGGTGGTCCGGGGGGTAGGAGTCCACCTACCAAGGCAGGGGACATGGCTCAGCCTCTGGCCCCGGAGGGTTCCGCATACTGCAGAGCAGCTGAAGCCCCCGCGCCACAACTATTGGAGCCTGCGTGCTGCAGCTACTGGAGCCCGTGCTTTGCAAGAAGAGAAGCCACTGCGATGAGCAGCCCGGGCACTGTAACAAAGAGTATATACACCGAGGAAACCAGAATTGAAAGAGCCACGTGTACCCCAGTGTTCATCGCTGCACTGTTTACAATAGCCAGGACATGGAAGCAACCTAGATGCCCGTCAACTGACGAATGGATAAGAAAGCTGTGGTACATATACACAATGGAATATTACTCAGCATTAAGGAAAAATTCATTTGAATCAGTTCTACTCAGGTGGACGGAACTGGAGCCCATTATCCAGAGTGAAGTAAGCCAGAAGCAAAAACAACAATACAGTATATTAACGCATATATATGGAATTTAGAAAGACGGTAACGAGAACCCAACATGCAAGACAGCAAAAGGAACGCAGATGTATAGAATAGACTCGTGGACTCTGTGGATGAGGGTAAGGGTGGGATGATATGGGAGAAGGGCATTGAAACATGTTAATTGTCATGTGTCTAATCAATCGCCAGCCCAGGATTGATGCTCGGGGCTGGTGCAGCGAGATTTCCCGGGGGGGAGGGAGGAGGGAGGGAGGTTCCGGAGGGGAAGCATATGTAAACCCATGGTGATATCATGACAATGTATGGCAAAAACAATAAAAAAAAAAAAAAAGAGTATTCCCTGCTGGCCGCAACTAGAGAAAGCCCTCACGCAACAACAAGGACCGAGAGCAGGCAAAAATACACTCATTAATTAACTTAAAAAAAGTAAAAAGATCAACAG
This sequence comes from Antilocapra americana, assembly GCA_007570785.1. Classification (NCBI taxonomy): domain Eukaryota; kingdom Metazoa; phylum Chordata; class Mammalia; order Artiodactyla; family Antilocapridae; genus Antilocapra; species Antilocapra americana. The sequence continues at coordinate 27,552,620 of ML660774.1, read as the reverse complement.
GGAGACTTCCCCTGTGGTCCAGTGGTTAAAAATCTGCCTTCCAATGCAGAGGACGTGGATTCGGTCCCTGGCCGGGGAACTAAGATCCCACCCACTTTGGGGCAACTAAGCCCAGGCCCCGCAAAGAAAACCCAGTGCTGCCAAAATAAAAATAATTAAGTAAATAAATATAATAAACAGATAAATTGAAAAAGAACTAAAGATCAATGGAATTGATAAACCTTTAGCCAAACAACAGAATGGAAAAAAGAGAACACTCAAATTGCTAAAATCAGGAATGAAAAAAGGACATCACTCCCAACTTTATGGGGGGGGAGGTGGGGAGAAAGGATTAGAAGAGAATACTAGGAACAGCTGTATGCATCTAAGTTAGATAACTTGATAAAAGGGACAAAATTCTAGAAAGACAAAAAGTACCCTAACTGGCAAGATAAAAAAAGAAAATCTGAATAACAAATTTAGAGATTGAATCAGTAATTTTAAAACTTCCCACAAAGAAAATCTCAGGCCCAGATGATTGTATTGGTGAAAGCTATTGGGATTCTCTCATAGCTCAGACTGTAAAGAATATTCCTGCAATGTGGGAGACCATGGTTGGATTCCCGGGTCGGGAAGATCTCCTGGAGAAGAGAATGGCAACCCACTCCACTATTATTGCCTATTATCCCATAGACAGAGGAGCTTGGCTGGCTACACGTACAGTCCATAGAGTCGCAAGATTCGGACACGACTTAAGAGACTGAACCACCACCACCAAACATTTAAAGAATTATACGAATCCTTTACAAACTTTTCCATAATGTAGAAGAGACTGTAACATTTCCCATATCATTCAATGTGGACCAGTGCTATCCTGATTTCAGATAAAGATTCAGACAAAGATATCATAAGAAAGGTGGGGAAAGACCAAAGAAACCAGACGAAAAGCCATTATGAATATAGAAGTAAAAGTCCTCAGCAAAATACCACCAAACTGAATCCAGCAACATGTAAAAAGGATTATATACCATGACCAAGTGGGACTTATTCTAGGAATTCCAGGTTGGTGTAAAATATGGAAATCAAGTAACATAATATACCAAAATAGTAAAGTTATGGAAAAGACCATTTGATCATCCCAACAGATGCAGATAAAGACTTTGACAAAATCTAATACCCTTTCATGATAAAAATGCTTAACAACATAAGAGTAGAAAGGAACTTCCTCAACCTGGTCAAGCACATCCATAAACTCACAGCTATCATACTTAATGTTTAAAACCTGAATGCCTTCCCCACTAACATCAGCAACGAGACAAGGATGTCTGTTCTCACCATATCTATTTCACATTGTATTGGAGTTTCTAGCTGGGGCAATCAGAAAGAAATAAAAGGCACCCAGGTTGGAAAAGAAGTAAAACAGATGACATGACCTTGTATATAGAAAACACTTAGGAATTAAAAGCTATGAGAGGTAATAAATGGGGTCAGCAAGTTTGCAGGATACAAGATCAATATAGAAACATAAATTGTATTTTTATAAATAGCAGTGAGCATTGCAAAAAATGTAATTAACAATTCCATTCATAATACCATCAAAAAGAATAAAATACATATAAGTCTAACAAAAGAAGATGTATGTTGAAAATCATGGAATACTGTTGAAAAATATTTAATAAAATATCATAAATGGAAAGACCTTCCATGCTCACAGAGAGAAAGGCTTAATATTGTTAAGATGGCTATATTCTCCAAATTGTTCTGCAGATTCAACTTAATCTGGTCAAAATTCCACCTGCATTCTTTATGGAAATTGACAAACTGATCCTAAAATACACATAGAAGTCAAAAGACCTGTAAGAATCAAAATCATCTTCAAAAAGAAGAACAAAGTTGGAGGACTCATAATTTCCAACTTCAAAACTTATTACAAAACTTCCATAATCAAGATGGTATAGTAATGGTTTACAGGCAGACATATAGATCCATTAATTAGGATTGACAGTCCAGAAAGAAACCCTTACATTTATGGCCAATTGAATTTTGATGAGAGCGAAAACAATTTAATTGTCTTTTCAACCAAATGTACTAGGAAAACTGGATATCTGCATGCAAAAGAATATAGCTGAACCCCTAGTTCACACTGTACACAAAAAACAACCCAAATGGATCAAACACCTAAATGCAAAAGCCAAAATGATAAAACTCTTACAGTGAAACATAGGAATAAATCTTCATGACCTTGGATGAAGGAATAATGGTTTCTTAGATATACTGTCAAAGGTATAAGCAATAAAAGAAAAAAATTGATAATTTGGACTACAGAAGAATTAAAACTGTTAAACTGTATACTTTATAATTGTTATTTCTGTGGTTGTTGAATTGCACCCTTTAAATGGGTAAGTTTATCAGTATGTGAATTATACCTCAACAAATTTTTTTTTTAAATGAACTTGATAAATGAGGAGCAAGTGGAATTCATGTACCTTTAAAGATGATACCCTGAAAAGCATATGTCACTTTTGGAATATTCTGGCTGGGTATGAGTAACCAGAATTTAATCCTGTATAAAAGAGGCAAGATACAAAATGAAAAAACAAGCAAAAATCACAAACTTAGCGAATCAGAGAGCATCAGCTCAGTTCAGCTCAGTCGCTCAGTTGAGTCCTACTCTTTGTGACCCCACGAACTGGAGCATGCCAGGCCTCCCCGTCCATCACCAACTCCCAGAGTTTACTCAAACTCATGTTCATTGAGTTGGTGATGCCATCCAACCATCTCATCCTCTGTCTTCCCCTTCTCCTCCTGCCCTCAATCTTTCCCAGCATCAAGGTCTTTTCAAATGAGACAGCTCTTCGCATCAGGTGGCCAGAGTATTGGAGTTTCAGCTTCAGCATTAGTCCTTCCAAAGAACACCCAGGACTGATCTCCTTTAGGATGGACTGGTTGGATTTCCTTGTAGTCCATTGGACACTCAAGAGTCTCCTCCAACACAACAGTTCAAAAGCATCAATTCTTCGGCACTCAGCTTTCTTTATAGTCCAACGCTCACATCCATAGATGACTACTGGAAAAATCATAGCCTCAACTAGACAGACCTTTGTTGGCAAAGTAATGTCTCTGCTTTTTAATATGCTGTCTAGGCTGGTCCTAACTTTCCTTCCAAGGAGTAAGCATCTTTTAATTTCATGCCTGCAGTCACCATCTGCAGTGATTTTGGAGCCCCAATAATAAAGTCAGCCACTGTTTCCACTGTTCCCCCATCTATTTTGCACAAAGTGATGGGACCGAATGCCATGATCTTAGTTTTCTGAATGTTGAGCTTTAAGCCAACTTTTTCACTCTCCTCTTTCACTTTCATCAAGAGGCTTTTTAGTTCCTCTTCACTTTCTTCCATAAGGGTGGTGTCATCTGCATATCTGAGGTTACTGATATTTCTCCTGGCAATCTTGATCTCAGCTGTGCTTCTTCCAGCCCAGCATTTCTCATGATGTACTCTGCATATAAGTTAAATAAGCAGGGTGACAATATACAGCCTTGACATACACCTTTTTCTATTTGGAACCAGTCTGTTGTTCCATGACCAGTTCTAACTGTTGCTTCCTGATCTGCATACAGGTTTCTCAAAGGCAGGTCAGGTGGTCTGATATTCCCATCTCTTTCAGAATTTTCCACACTTTATTGTGATCCACACAGTCAAAGGCTTTGGCATAGTCAATAGAGCAGAAGTAGATGTTTTTCTGGAACTCTCTTGCTTTTTCGATGATCCAACGGATGTTGGATCTCTGGTTCCTCTGCCTTTTCTAAAACCAGCTTGAACATCTGGAAGTTCATGGTTCACGTATTGCTGAAGCCTGGCTTGGAGAATTTTGAGCATTACTTTACTAGTGTGTGAGATGAGTGCAATTGTTCAGTAGTTTGAACATTCATTGGCATTGCCTTTCTTTGGGACTGGAATGAAAACTGACCTTTTCCAGTCCTGTGGCCACTGCTGAGTTTTCCAAATTTGCTGGCATATTGAGTGCAGCACTTTCACAGCATCATCTTTTAGGATTTGAAATAGTTCAACTGGAATTCCATCACTTCCACTAGCTTTGTTCATAGTGATGCTTCCTAAGGCCCACTTGACTTCACATTCCAGGATGCCTGGCTCTAGGTGAGTGATCACACCTAGATTATCTAGGTCGTGAAGATCTTTTTTGTACAGTTCTTCTGTGTATTCTTGCCCCCTCTTCTTAATATCTTCTGCTTCTGTTAGGTCCATACCAAATGGCATGGGCCTTTACTGAGCCCATATTGAGACCTTTCTGTCCTTTATGGAGCCTGTCTTTGCAGGCAATGTTCCCTTGGTGTCTCTAATTGTCTTGAAGAGATCTCTAGTCTTTCCTATTCTATTGTTTTCCTGTATTTCTTTGAACTGATCACTGAGGAAGGCTTTCTTATCTCTCCTTGCTATTCTTTGGAACTCTGCATTGGGTATATCTTTCCTTTTCTCCTTTGCTTTTTGCTTCTCTTCTTTTCACAGCTATTTGTAAGGCCTCCTCAGACAGCCATTTTGCTTTTTTGCATTTCTTTTCCATGAGGATGGTCTTGATCCCTGTCTCCTGTACAATGTCATGAACCTCTGTCCATAGTTCATCAGGTACTCTGTCTGTCAGATCTAGTCCCTTAAATCTATTTGTCATTTCCACTGTATAATCATAAGGGATTTGATTTAGATCATACCTGAATGGTCTGGAAGTTTCCCCCACTTTCTTCAATTTAAGTCTGAATTTGGCAATAAGGAGTTCATGATCTGAGCCACAGTCAGCTCCCAGTCTTGTTTCTGCTGACTATATAGAGCATCTCCATCTTTGGCTGCAAAGAATATAATCAATCTGATTTCAGTGTTGGCCATATGGTGATGTCCCTGTGTAGAGTCTTCTCTTGTGTTATTGGAGGAGGGTGTTTGCTATGACCAGTGCGTTCTCTTGGCAAAACTCTATTAGCCTTTGCCCTGCTTAATTCTGTACTCCAAGACTTAATTTGCCTGTTACTCCAGGTGTTTCTTGACTTCCTACTTTTGCATTCCAGTCCCCTATAATGAAAATGACATCTTTTGGGGGGTGTTAGTTCTAAAAGGTCTTGTAGGTCTTCATAGAACCGTTCAACTTCAGCTTCTTCAGCATTACTGGTAGGGGCATAGGCTTGGATTACCATGATATTGAATGGTTCGCCTTGGAAACGAACAGAGATCGTTCTGTCATTTTTGAGATTGAATCCAGTCTACTGCATTTCGGACCCTTTTGTTGACCATGATGGCTACTCCATTTCTTCTAAGGGATTCCTACCCACAGTGGTAGATATAATGGTCATCTGAGTTAAAGTCACCCATCTCAGTGCATCTTAGTTCACTGATTCCTACACTGTCAACATTTATTCTTGCCACCTCCTATTTGACCACTTGCCACTTGCCTTGACTCATGGACCTAACATTCCAGGTTCCTATGCAACATTGCTCTTTACAGCATCATACCTTGCTTCTATCACCAGTCACATCCACAACTGGGTATTGTTTTTGCTTTGGCTCCATCTCTTCATTCTTTCTGGAGTTATTTCTCCATTGATCTCCAGTAGCATATCAGGCACCTACAGACCTGAGGAGTTCATCTTTCAGTGTCCTATCTTTTTGCCTTTTCATACTGTTCATGGGGTTCTCAGGGCAAGAATGGTTTGCCATTCCCTTCTCCAGTGGACCACATTCTGTCAGAGAGCATGCAAGGAGGAAAAAAACCAGAGTGAAGGGACTTATTCATATCTTCAGAGAGATAAAGTTTTGTGCTATATTCATGAAACAAGAAAGGGATGCTATGAAAAGGAACATTAAGAAAATTTTAAAAAAACAGCTCTTAGAAACTAAATACATGTTAGTGGAAAGAGGAGCTCAAAAAAGTATTGGAAAATTAGTTTTGTAAACTTCCCCCAAAATGGAGAAAAAAAAAAGAGAAAATTAGACTAAGAAAGTAACAGGATCTGTCCAATGAATTCAAAATCTAAATAATAGAAGGTCCAGAAGGAGGAAATATAGAGGGGGTAACAGTAGTCACTTGGAGTTTGGGGAGGAGGAAAAGGAGGAAAACATTAAAAGTACAGTAAATATTCTATTTACTAACCTGAGTGTGTTTATGGGCATGTGTGTGTGTGTGTGTGTGTGTGTCTGAGGAGAGACAGAGGGAGAGATGTGCTGTTGATGTTCATCATTATTCTATAAATGGCACGTTTTATATGATTTTTATATTATAGTGCTTGTTTGATGTATTTCACAACAAAAAGTTTCTTTCAAAAGATAGTAAGCAAAATCACTGGCATTTTGCTCAAACCTTCTATTTTCCTTAGTCAAGGATTTACCAACACTGGCAAATTAATTTAAAACAATTTTTCCTGAAGGAATTTCAACGGGTCTTTTTAAAGTCCATTTTATGTATTTCTCTTGTCTGTGCTGTGTGGTATCTAGGATCTTAGTTCCCTGACCAAGGATTGAACCTACTCCCACTGCAGTCTTAACCTCTGCTAGGAATCTTAACCACTGGATCACCAGGGAAGTCCTAAAGTCCATTTTTAAATGCCCAAGTAGCTTCATGTGGTTGGAGGAAGGATGAAAGTAATAGAGATCAGGAGACGAGTTTCCAGAAGCAAACAATGCCAGATCATGAAGGACCGGAATACTAAAAGCATCCTGGCCTGCAGAGGTCCTAACTATACCCGGAGGAGAATCAGGCACACTTTCCTCATCAACATGTCTGGAGAGACAGAGCAACCTAGTAACAGGCAGTGTGCAGGCACAAGGAAATGTCTCAGGTTCTTACAGCAAGCAAAGTGCTTGTTTTTTGTTTAAGAAACAGTATCATATGTGAAACAGACAGCCAGTCCATGTTCCATGCATGAGACAGGGTGCTCAGGGCTGGTGCACTGGAATGACCCAGAGGGATGGGATGGGGAGGGAGGTGGGAGGGGGGTTCAGGATGGGGAACACATGTACACCCATGGTGGGTTCATGTCAGTGTATGGCAAAACCACTACAATATTGTAAAGTAATTAGCCTCCAATTAAAATAAATACATTAAAAAAAGAGAAACAGCTCTCCTTTAAAATTGTTTTTATCATAAAATTGAAATTTTTCTTTAAAATAAGAAACGGCGTTTGGCTTGCAACTGGGCTGTCAGACAGCATGTAGCCTACGCGGCCTTACCTGGACCAGGTGTTAGCTGGTCCAATTAGCTGTTACATTAGTCCTGCCCAGAGGTGCTACATCAAAAACAGGAATACGTGTGTATAATAAGGACTATGCCTGAACAGGCCCTGAAAGATAATTGTTTCGAGAGCAAATGGATCATATTTGCTGTATGTCTGCTCAAGGTACACTCCAGTCCCTGCCTGACTGCAGACACTGTTGTATCATTGACTGAGGAGAAGGTATTTTGAGCCTGATTGGGAGATGGTGCTTGTGACGGAGCCCCTCTCAGAGTTGTCTTGAAGGAAATGGAGGCAGAAAAATCCTCCCAGGGGTTGAACATTAAGCAACACATCTCTGCATCTGTTCTATCCAGCAGATTAGCCTGAACCAAGACCCTACGTGGATTCCTGGGCAAAGGCCAGTGGCTTGACGGGATGACCAGCGACTTGGAATGACCGTGGCAGAGAGCTTGCTGGCTAGGAGCTTTGGGCCAAAAGGATGCAACGAATTGGTGCCCAGGTAAATGCTCACCAAGGGTCCTCCACTGCCAAGAAGGCTCATAAAAATCAGTTTAGCAAGACGACTCACTTTGCCAATGCTGGTCAGCTTCCTTTTCTGACCATTTCAGTGCTTGCTTGTGAATAAAGTGGTAATGGTGTCAAGATAGAAGCTGTGCAAAACCTCATCGATAAGGCCTCGCCCTCATCAGAGCCAGCCTTGTGTACCATGGGCTAACTGCCACTGCTGAGTGCCTGACATGCCAGTGGCAAGACTCCTTAGCCTCCCAGTGTGGTACCGCCTCCCAAGGGTAGCAGGAGGTAGGTTGACTGCGTACCCTGGGACATCCTCAGTTACAAAGCAGGCAGGAATCCACCCCAACACGATGGATACTTATTCTGAATTTGTATTTTTTAAAAAAAATTTAGCTATTTATTTTTGGCTGGGCTGGGTCTTTGTTTCTGGCGGAGGTTTTCTCTAGTTGCGGCAAGCGGGGGCTACTCTCCAGCTGCAGTGCCCGGGCTTCTCACTGAGATGCTTTCTTCTGTTGCAGAGTACGGGCTTCAGTAGCTGCAGCACATGGGCTTAGCTGCCCAGTGGCATGTAGGCTCTTTCCAGACCAGGGATCGAACCTGTGTCCCCTGCATTGGCAGGTGATTCTTAACCAGTGGACCACCAGGGAAGGCTTGGTTTCGTTTTCTTTGTTGCCCTTCTAACACCATCATCTGGGGACTTACAGAACACATATTGTCATAATACTCCCAAATGATATTACTTCTATTTTTTGTATATATTTATTTGGCTGTACCAGGTTTTAGCCATGGCATGTGGGATATACATTTATATATATATATAACCTAGTATGCAAGCATTTTTCCACAAAGAAAAACTAGGTCTGGATGGTTTTACTGGTGAATTTTTCCAAATGTTGAAAGAACAAATAATTTTACTTTACAAAACTATCTAGAGAATAAAAAAAGCAGCAGCTATCCTTTCTCGTTTCATGAGACGAGCGCAACTTTGATACCAAAATATGAAAGAAGAGTTCAAGACAGGAAAATGGCAGATCGGATTCACTTGTGGACATGATCACACAAATCCTAAACAATTTACTTATGCATGTAAATCCTACTTTTTATAAAAAGATACTAAATCATGCCAAAGTTGAATCTGTCCCAGGATGCAAAGTGGATTTAACATTAGAAACGCAGTCGCTGCAATTCACTGCCTTCACAGGTTAAAGGAAAAAATTAATGACAATGTCATCAGTTGCAGAACAGGCATTTGACAAAATCCAGCATTTGGTAACAAAGACTCTTAGCAATGTGGAAACAGAAGGGAAGTTCCTCATTCTTATTAAGAGTATCTTCAAAAACTATAGCAAATATTCTCAATTTGAAAATATTTCTTTTGCAAGATTAGAAGAAAGACAAAGGAGAAAACTATCACCACACAAACGATAAAAAGAAAAGATTTATGTAATTTATACTATATAATATTAATTTATATATATACATATACATAAAAATTTTATAATAGGAACTTCTGTTCATCTAGAGAAACCACTAAGAAAAGTGAAATGACAAGTTAAAAACTGGGGGAAATAATATATAACATATACAACTGACATGTAGCAGGACCTACCTGGAGAATATGAAGAATTAAGAGAGATGCAAGTAATGCAATAGAAAAATAGGCAAAAGATTAGAACAAAATACTTCACAGAGAACTCAAATGGCCAATAAGTGCATTTTTTAAAAAAGATCAGTCTCACTAGTGATCAGGGAAAACGCACATTAAAACACCACAATAATAACAACACGAACAAGTGTGCCTATTATATAATGCAGACTATTTTAGTGCTGTGACTATAGTGACTTTAAACTCTCACAACAGACCTATGTGATAGTATGGTAGCTGTCAGTACCGATGTGTGTTGTGGGAGAAAACCTGGAAAGTCATACAGTCAGACAGGAAAACACCTTCAAACTCTGTTCATTTTCAAAGTGGTATGGCACTTCTACATCTTTTGCAGTTCCAAGAGAATTTTAGGATCTGCTTGTCAGTTTCTAGAATTGAGTCCTGCTCGGATTATGAGTTCAAGTGCACTGAATCTATAAATCGATGTGGTGATAACTGACATCTTAACAATACTGAGTTTTCCAATCCAGAAGATGTACCTTTCTATTTTCTTAGGCTTTCTTTAATATTCTTCGCAGTATTTTGTATTCAATAAACATATCTTGCACATTATTTGTCAGGTTTACTCCTAAATATTTCATATTTTTGATATGACTATATTTTCATCTCTAATTGTTGGTTGCTGGTATATAGAAACAAAATTTATCTTTAACTGTAGTAATATACACATAACATAAAATTCACCCTCTTAATCATTTTGGGGGTGGCATCATGCTCGCTGGGCCACAATGCTTATGCAATCTTAATTACTCAACCAGGGATCAAACCCAGGCCCTGAGCAGTGAAAGTGCCAGGTCCTAACCTCTGGACCAGCAGAGAATCCCCAATCTTAACCATTTTTAAATGCACAGTTCAGGGGAGTTCAATCCCTGGGTCAGAAAGATCCCCTGGAGAAGGAAATGGCTACCCACTCCAGTTTTCTCTCCTGGGAAATCCCACGGACAGAGAAGTCTGGTAGGCTACAGCCCGTGGAGTTGAAAAGAGTCAGACACAGCTGAAGCAACTTAGCACTGTTTTATGTATAATCAGATTCCATTTGCTAAAGCTTTTGAAAGAAATTGCATCTGCACACCCACATTCATGAAGGACACTCTCTTTTTTTTAGTAATGCTTTTGTCTAGTATTGGAATCAGAGTAAGGCTGACCTCAGACAACAAGTTGGCAAATATTCTCCTACAGTTTTCTGGAAGAATTTATGTAGAACTGGTTTTACTAATTTGTTAAGTGTTTGGTAGGATTTACCAGCGGGACCAATGCCTGAAATATCTTTGTGGAAGGTTTTAAAACTATCAGCTCCAATCCTTTGCCAGATGTAGGATTATTTGAATTATTTCTTCTGGTATATCCTTCAGTAGATTATGTCATTCAAGAAATTTTCCCAGTTAATCTAAGTTGTTCAATGTTTTGGTGTCAGGTTGTTCGTATTATTCCTTATTAAGGTGTGTAGGATCTTCCGTTCTTTCGTTTTTAATCTATCTTGGCCGTACTGCACAGCGTGTGGGGTCTTAGTTCCCCAACCAGGGACCGAACTTGTGCCTCCTCCAGTAGCAGCACAGAGTCCTAGTCGGTGGACAGCCAGGAAATTCCTGGATCTTTCACTCTTTATTGTTAATTCATGTCTTATCTTTTTGCCTTCCTGGCCAGTCTCCTTAGAATTTAATGGATTTCATTAATCTTTACAGCAAACCATCTTTTAGTTTCATTGATTTTTTTCTTTTGCCTTCCTGCTTTTCATTTCATTGATTGCAACTCTTTATTACTTCCTCCTTTCCATTTACTATGGGGTTTTTATTTGCTTTTCTTTCTCTAATTTCTAAATGTAGAAGCTTGATTGATTGATTTGAGATGTTTTCACACTTCTAATATAACTGTTTAGTGCTCTAAATGTCCCTTTAAGCACTGATTTAGCTGCACATTTTGATATGTTTCATTTTTATTCAATAAAACACTTTCTAATTTCTGTTTTAATTTCCTGGTTGACCCATGAATTGCTTGATTTGCAAACATTATACACTTCTGTAATTAATATTGTTTAATTTCATTTTATCAGAGATCACACTGTGTACAATTTCAATCATCTTATAGTAAAATTAGTTTTATGACCCAGAATATAGTCTATTATGACCCAGAATATTTTGTGTACACTAGTGAGAATATGGATTCTTCTGTTGTTGGGTACAATGTTTTATAAATCTCAGTTAGTTGACATTATTTCTTATGTATTCTGTATCATTACTCATTTTCTTTCTACTGATGTTTTAAATTAATTATTGATATGGCATTGTTGAAACTTTAACTCCTTGTAGATCTGTCTCTTCGTTTTTTCAGTTTTTGCTTCAGCATTTCGAAGGTCTGCAATTAGTTTCATGTACATTTATGATTGTTAAATCTTCTTGATGAATTGATCCTTTTATCATTCTAAAATATCCATTTTTATTCCTGGTAATAAACCTCATTCTACAATCACCATTTTTTATATTAATACATCCATTCCAGTGTTCTTTATCAAATCTTAATGAATTTGTTATAGTATTGCTTCTGTCTTATGTTTTGGTCTTTTGGCCACAAGGCACGTGGGATCTTAACTTCCCAGCCAGGGATTGGTCCCGCACACCCTGCTTTGGAAGGCAAAGTCTTCATCACTGTACCACCAGGGAAGTCCCTCCAGTATTCTTTTGATTAATGTTTGCCTGGTGTATCTTTTCTCATTCTTTATTACTAATTTATTTGTCTTTGTATTTAAAATTTCTTCCTTATAGACACTACATATTTGGCTCATACTTTTATCCCATCTGATTATCTGTACCTTTTACTTGGACGTTTATACCACATGTATTTAATACAATTGCCAATATGGTTGAATTTAAATCTATCATTTTGCAAAAGTTTTCTATTTGTCTCATCTGTTCTTGGCTCCTTTTTTCTTCTTCCCCTGTCTTCTGGCCTGAATAGTTTTGTGACTCCATTTTGTTTCTAGTATTGGCCTAGTGACTATACCTCAGATTTCTTATTATTCCTTGTAGTGGTTGCTCTAGAGTTTATAATATGCATCTTCAGCTTACTCCAGTACCTGCAAGTGTTATGCACAACTGTACGTGTGGTGTAAAACCTTCTGACAGCTACTTCCATTTCCCTGGACAACCCCATCATCCACTTTATTCTACTTACATTTTAAACTCCGTGTGTATTGTCTTCAATTTGCCTTAAAACCAATCATAAGATTTTTTTTAATTATACTTACCCACACATTTCTCATTTCTAGTACTACTACTATCTTTCTACAAACTGACATTTCTATCTAATAAAGGATATACCCTTTCCTCTTTCTGAAGAAATGTTTTCCACATTTCTGGCAGTTCAGATCAGTAGTGATAAACTGTCTTAGCCTTTTCTTTTTGTGTCTGAGAAACTTGCTATTTTGTCCTCATTCCTAAAAGACTTTTTTTTTTTCTGAATGAGGAATTTCAGGTCGATTTTTAATCTTTCAATATTCTAAAGATTTTTTTTTCTCATTCTCGGTTATATAGTTTCTAATGATGTCTAATGTAATTCTTTGTAGCTTTATATATAATGTGGGCTTCCCTTGTGGCTTAGCTGGTAAAGAATCCGTCTGCAATACGGGACACCTGGGTTTGATCCCTGGGTTGGGAACCCTGGAGAAGGGAAAGGCTACCCACCCCAGTATTCTGGCCTGGAGAAGTGGGGTTGCAAAGAATTGGACACGACTTTCACTGAGCGACTTTGACTTTATATATAACATGGCTTCTATTCCTCTGGTAAATGTTAAGATTTTTCTCTTCACCATTGATTTTCGGTAACTTTAGCATAATGTCCTTGGTGCGGTTATGATTTTGTTTATTGTGCTTGGTGTTCATTAGACTCCTTGAATTTATGGATTTATAGTTCTCATTCAATCTGGGAGTGTTTCAGCCACTATTTCATCAAATCTCTCTCCTAACCCCCAGTATAGGGTAAGTACAGTCTCAATACTAAGATGATAGCCTCTCGTGGACTCTACCCAAAGCTGACAGTGTTGAAAGCCTTCCATTCTGGAAACAGACACTATTTCCACTCATATGAGAGCTCCGGGAATAGTTTTACTTGCTCTTTTTTGGTGGTTCTTTCCCCAGTTAGTTTGTTCTCAATCATGTACAAATGAACACTCATTCACAGGCTGCAGACACCTGGGGCTCTAGATAGATGCATCTTTCCCCTTTCCGGTTCCCTGTCCTGCAAATGTTAGCTAGATACCCTGTTCTCTCTCAGCAGTGATATTTGTATCCTCAGCTGAGCAATACTGCTGGGCTCTGGGCTGAGGCCTAAGCATGTCTCAATGCAGTAGGCTGGGGCAGTTAGCTGGTTCAACTTCTTCACTTCTTATTTCAGTCACCATTGCCCTACTTTATTGTCCAATGTCTTAAAAACCATTGTTTCATACAGTCTTTCAGGCTTTGCAGTTGTTTAACGGGGGGAGGATAAACCTCAATACTTGATCATGTCAGAGCAGAAGTTCTTACTTGCAGTTTTTTTTTAAAACACAGAGCCAAATTTGTCTCACTCTCGGAAACTCTGATTCAGTTAAGTCTGGAATGGAATCCTTGACTATCTACTTATTAAAAAGTACTCAGGTGATCCTGATACACAGCAAGTATTGGAAACTTATCTTGATACATGGGGCATAGCCCCGTTCAGACATTCTTCTAATGAGAAGGAAGGAGAGACCTTTTCAATTTTAACACTTTTCCTCGTTCTGAGTATGGTGGGGGTCCTTGCAGCAGGCCAAAGATCCAGCTGAAAACCACAGGGTGAGCAGGTACAGGATGAAACACCTACTTCAAGGCATCAGCAAGCAGCTGAAGGGACCAGACTTGAGAGGATCCAGTCTCAACCAAGGGGAAACTTTACACACAGGTGAGGTGACATTCTCCAGCACCTTTGTTTCTCAGGGAAATTCGAGGCATTTGGCTAGAGTCTGAGTTTTGGAACAGAGCTACAAAAGAGGCACTGAGAGGCAGAAAGACCAGCAGGAACCGTGGCAGTTACGTAGGGTCAGAGACAGAATCACCAGAGGGGCCAAGTCTCCAGTGAAAAGGGACAAGGGAATAACTGAGCCTAAGTCTCTGCTGGTGTCCTCAAGTTTCTCTCTCTCTCTCTCTTTTTTTAAAGATATATGGATCTTTATTTTTATTTTCTTGGCTGTACCTTGTGGCATGCAGAACTTCCCTGACCAGGGATCAGACATGGGCCCCCAACATGAGAAGCTGGACGTCTTAACTACTGGACCAGCAGAAAAGTCCTCCCTCAAGTTTCTGAAGATGCCTGAGCCAGAGGGTTGTGTGTGCTTGGTCGCTCGGTCGTGTCCGGCTCTTTGTGGCCCCAGGGACTCTAGCCTGCCAGGCTCCTCTGTTCATGGGATTTCCCAGGTAAGAGTACTGCAGTGGGTTGCCATCTCCTTCTTCATAGGATCTTCTTGGCCTGGGGATTGAACCCAGGTCTCCTGCATTGCAGGCGGATTCTTTTACCTGCTGAACCGGAAGGTGAAGCCCTGGGAAAGCAGACTGGAGGTTTTTGCCATTTCAGGGTTGTGAAGAAACAAGCGTTAGATTTCAGTGTCCGCAGGGACCACTGGGCTCCAGGGAACACAGACTCTCAGCTGGAACACCTTGAAGGCTGTGCTGTGGGAGCTGAGGCAAAACAGAAAGAGATCAAGTCCTGCCAAAACCCAATCTCAACTGTGGTTTAAAATACGTGCACAAATTAAATCCATGATAACGGTAAACACAAAAGGGGAAGGAGTAAGTGTAGGAACAATATTATTCTATGCTCTTCGCATTTGGAGGGAAGTGCAAAAATAATCCTTTATATTATAGTGTAATAAGTCAATCTTTTTGCTTTTTCATCCTGTTCATGGAGGTCTCAAGGCAAAAATACTGGCGAGGGTTGCCATTTCCTCCTCCGGTGGACTGTTTTGTCAGAACTCTTCACTGTGACCTGGTCGTCTTGGATGGGTTTGCTCGGCATGGCTCATAGCTTTATTGAGTTATGGAAGCCCCTTCACCACAACAAGGCTGTGATCCATGAAGGGGAGGGAGAAGGGGAAAGACATACCCATCTGAGTGCAGAGTTTCAGAGAATAGCAAGGAGAGACAGGCCTTCTTAAATGAAGAATGCAAAGAAATAGAGGAAAACAATAGAATGGGAAAGACTACTGGTTTCTTTAAGAAAACTGGAGCTATCAAGGGAATACTTCATGCAAGGATGGGCACGATAAAGGACAAAAATGTCAAGGACCTAACAGAAGCAGAAAAGATTAAGAAAAGGTGGCAAGATTACACGGAAAATCTATGCAAGAAAGGTCCTAATGACCCACACGACCACAATGATTGTGATCACTCACCTAGAGCCAGACATCCTGGACTGTGAAGTCCAGTGGGCCTTAGGAAGCATGATTATGAGCAAAGTTAACAGAGGTGATGGAATTCCAGCTGAGGTATTTAACAGATGATGCTGTTAAAGTTCTACACTCAATATATTAGTACATCTGGAGAACTCAGCAGTGGCCACAGGACTGGAAAAAGTCAGTTTTCTTTCCAATTCCAAAAAAGGGCAATGCCAAATAATGTTCAAATTATCATACAGTTGTGCTCATTTCACAGTAATTATATTAAATGTAAGTGGACTAAAACTCCTGTTGAAACAGGATAGAGCTACCACTCAATTTTAGGCTTAGCTGAACTCTGCATAAAATGTAGTTAACAGACACAGCTGAAAAGGCAGGGATATCTAGAGTGAAATATGGAAGGGGGATGAACTTTGAGCTGCCAGCCCAACAGGTGGAATTCTGAGTAAGCCTGAACCAAGAGAAACTATCCTTTGGATACTGTGGATTTCTTTTTAGCATGCAAAAGATGAAGACCTGAATCAGTCTTTTGAGAAGACTGCCTGAATGTGCCATTAAGTTATGAAAATGTAAAGCAAAGATTCTCTATGGAAGCTATTTGAAAAGCTAAACTGTGCTTTGTTGCTGCAAATTGTTTTAAATTCTTGCTGCTGTGTGCTTAAATTCCAGTTTGGTCTTTTCACAACAATGGCTATGGCTAGTTTTCTTCCAAATTATCCAAAAGCAAACAAAAGCCATCTTGGTATTTTCTTCTGAAGACCAGGCACTCACCTCACATTTTCTATTAGTGTGACTTTACCTATCTTCTTTGGGAAATAAAAACTTTGCTTTAGTCTTCTAAAAGAGAGTCTCTCCCACTTCTTGCCCACAGGTGTATTTTCAATACAAATGTCTCATTTTTCTCTATCTAACTCATCTAGAAGGGAATGTATCCTAAGAGATTATTTTCTATCCCCACATTTCTCTCCTAATTTGGGGATGGGGCTTATTGGTAGGTGAAGAAAAGGGTGTGTCTGTAAATCTTACATCACAATAACTGTTGTCAGTTGTCAGTGGTAGGAAACAGAGTTGAAAATGTAAATTTTTATGTTATTATTTTATGGCCTAGACCATCTATGATGTATAGAAGAAAAACGCTAAGGAATAGAGAAAAGCTACAGAGACAAGAAAGTATAGGTTGAGATATAATCAAGAAAGGGCTTGACGGGGGTGGAGGTGGACACTCCACCTCTTAGGGGCTGAGATACTGTTCATTCACTAGTAACATTTTTTGGACTCTGAACTGCACGCACAACACTGCCACTGGAGATGCAAAGAGGCATTCCAGAATACACCTGGGAATACGCTCATAAAACGTAGATAAACGGCCAGACAACAAGTGCCACACGGGTAAGGCGAGCGATCAAACCGCAAAAGGTCACGAAGGAATCGTTAGGGGAGTGAGCCAGAGCTCACTCAATGGGAAAGCTGGGATAAATCCAGATGTTTGGGGAGAACAGTCTGGGCGGTGAAATGGTCCAGGGGCGGAAAAACGTGTCCACACAAAATGATGAGTTATTTCGTCTGTCATTTGTCATGCACTGCCCTTCCCTGGAATGCAGATTAATAAAAAGGTCTGACTCAGTAGTCCCAGCCACCGACGGGACACCAGACAAAGAAAACATCCGTGCGGCCGGAAGAAGACAGACTGGCTGTGAAAAGCGCCCCGTTCGGAGCTCGGCCGTAAATTCGGCCAGGAGCGCTGGATCGGGGAGTCGTGGCGGGAGCCCGACGGAGGCTCCAGCCTCAGACGTGCAGCGGACAGCTGCGTGCGCGACCCGCGCAGGGCTGGCCGCCGAGCGCACGCCGGTCCCTGCAGAGCGAGAGGGCTCTGCGCGGCCCAACAGGTCCCCCGGGGCGGGGCTCTGCGCGCCGTCCAATTTTCCACTCTGGCCCTCCAGCCTC